>CM068962.1:22094941-22106119 GCA_035128595.1 Eptatretus atami
CACACACACGCACACCACACACACACACACACACACACACACACACACCACACACACACACACACACACACACTGGAGGTGGATACTTTGAGACCTTATAGTTCTCCGTTCCACCTCTTAAAACCCACCTACGTGTGGAGATAGCAGCCAACAGCAACGCACACACGCAGGTGGATACTTTGAGATCTGGAAGGGCTCTTTTCCACCTTCTGAAACTGGCATATGGAGATAACCAATGGCACACACACACGCATAAAAATGAGAATCAGCCACTGAGCTTGAAGGAAATGCCATCACTTCTCTGGGTACCAGCAATGTCAAACAATGGTGCCATCTTTCTCACCACACTCAGCTTGGTATTTTCTCCTCCTCATGGATGCCAACCTATGGCGATTGTACATGCTCTTATCCTTTTAGATGCTCAACATCAAACAGGAGCAACATATACCATTTTAAATGTCTGGTATGACTCGGCCAGGGTTTGAATCGCCGACCTCTCAGACTTGGAACGGATTTTCTAACTATTATGCCGAGTCTGGGTTTGTGAGAAAAGACAGAAATGGGACGCATGTAGAGGCAGAGAGGAGCAAGGAGAAAGATCAGGAAGAGACCATGCCCAAACACAGAGACTCGAGGACAGTTGTGGGCATGAGAAAGGCAAGTCACAGACACCCACAAATTGTAAGGAGTGCACAGCTGGCATCCAACAGGATGACTGGTGGTCAGCTACACAAATGACCACGTGGCCATTAGACTGTGTTTTCAGCTCCTTTTCCCTTCTTTCCTCTCAATTTCGTTTTACCAATCTTCTCAGCTGATTTTTGTTTATTCCTTTGTTTTCCCCACAATCCCCTCTAGCTTTGCTTGTTTCCTTACTGCTTGAAGACTAGAGGATAAGGATAAGACACTTATCTATTTTCTGATTGAGTTTATCAATCTTTGTGTTGGCTTGGTTTGGAATCTTGCTCTGGGGGTCAGAGATTGGAGTATTTATTACACTGGTCTGGTCTTCAGAGGTCTAGGTTTTCTCAACGGTTCCTATATGCTTTTTGCATGCTGAATTTAGAAATGTATCTCATTTCGCTCAATCAGGTTTTCGCTTTTATGCGCATCTCAATTTTAAGGAAAAAAAAATAATCAATTTTTGTTTTTTTAATTAGCATTTTAAAATTCAAAATCAGACTTGCATTGACAGAAATGTACAAACTATATATAAAATGACGCACAAGTACCGTTAATGTGAAATTCAACATTAAAAGACGAAGGAAAACAGCGACTGCTGAGCGACTGAAGTTGGGTGTTGCCAGAAACAATGATTTATCTATTTTTCTGAAATTGAAATGAAAGTAATTGAGAAGGCACTTTCTTCCACATTAAGTGTACTTGTGTGTCATTATATGATAGTTTGTACATTTTCTGTCAATGTAAGTCTGATTTTGAATAAAAAAAATGCTAATTAAAAAACAAAATTTTTTTTCCTTAAATTGAGATAGCATAAAAACTTGACCTGATTGAGCGAAATTAGATACATTCTGAATTCAGCATGCAAAAAACATATAAGAACCATTGAGAAACCTAGACCTCTGAAAAAATATTTCAAATGCAGCCCAGTGTTATCTTTAATTACTGTTCGCCGACCTTTTGTACGCATCGTATTTTCCTGACATAGTATAAATATGGGTTTTTCATGCACTCACATTTTATTGTGGATGGTTGGGTTATTGTAATGATAAATGGGGAAAAAAATGAACCAAGTTTTAATAGCAGGCTAAATAAGTCTGGGTTGCTTGGATCTCTTCGCGTGTGTGACGTAGAGGGGAAAGTGTGGCGACCATGGAGTAGGAGGTATGGACAGTATTAAAGAGGACGAAAAAGGGAAGAGCACCAAGCAGTGATGAGATGCACACAGAGATGCTAGTTGCTGCCGGAGAAGTCAGAGTCAATTGGAAGAGGCTGTTAAATGTATGTATGAGAGTGTTCGATTCCGGAAGATTGGAGGACAGGGTTAATTGTGCTGATATGGAAGAGGAAGGGTGATGTTCAAGATCCGGGGAAGTACAGAGACATTACACTCCTCCAAGTCATATCATGGAGGTACTGGAGAGTAATGGGCTTAGAAAAGGTAGGGGGATGCCAGATGGGATGTTCATGATGAGACAGCTGGTGTAGAAGAGGTTTAAGGTGCAGGATGAAATGACATTGGGATTGGTGGACCTGGAGAAGGCCTACGACACTGTCCCAAGAGATGGTGATAGCAACACTGAGGTGGATGGGAATGCCAGAAGCAAAAGTTAGGTTGGTAGAAGGGATGTACAAGAGAACAAAGGGAAAAGTTGATACTTAGTATGCCAATGTACAACCCCCAAGCAGGATATCCTGCTCGGTTTGTTAGTAACAAAGTTGTGATGTTGGTCCATTACCATGATGAATAATAAAGGGGTGGGGGCATGCAGACTGCATCATAAAAGTGACAAAACAGGAGGACATTGGCTAAGGGGTTTTGTTGCTAGCTCCTACTTTAAGGCCCTGTCACACCTTGACATTTTAAAGCCAGCGTATGCCGACGTATGAAAAATTTGTCTAAAACGCTGGCACACGTCGAATACGTTATGGGTAAGTTTTGTTACGTTAAGAGCACGCTGAAGCACGCTGGCATACGTTGTAGTAAACCGAGCTCGTCGACAAATTTTAAGCATGCTCAAATTTTCGACGTATGCCAGCGTATGACTCACACGTTCCGCATACGCTGGCCATAAGTTGTAGGCACGTTATGCGATCGTTGACACACGTCGACACGTTACTTGTAAGTTACTCATAAGTCGAAACACGTCGCGGTAATGTTTAGCGTACACGAAACTATTTCTAACCAATGAGTAACGTGCTTTGAACCTATGTGTAATGTATCTCCAACGCATATTGACGTATGTAGATGTATTTGAATGATGTCTTCCGGACGACCACAGAACTTACTGAACGTGTTTCTAACTTACAGCTACCGTATAATGGCGTATTGGCAGCATTTGGGGGAATTGGTACATAAAAAGGGGTTCACAGGAGGAACCCATAGTGTTTCAGACTCCATGGTGAGTAGATGTCCATGTCAGTAGTATCAGTAGTAGTAGTAGGTGAGCATGTCAGTAGTAGTAGTAGTAGTAGTAGTAGGTCCATGTCAGTAGTAGTAGGTGAGCGTGATGGGGAGCTGTGGGTGATGATGGATCCTCCTTGCGTCCACGTCCAGGAGACTTCTTGCAGCATTCTTCGAAGTTTCTTCGGCATGACGGTGATGTTGACACTTCAATGTCTAGCTTGGTTATGATTAAAATCGTCGAGCGGCAGCGTCCATTTAAATAGTCGAGCGGCAGCGATTTAAATCGTTGAGTGGCAGCCTATTAATAGGCTACGCCACGTGATCGTCGGCGATACGCTGCCGCACGCTATGCATACGTTAGACTATCGTTGGCATACGTTGTGAACGCCGACAACACGCTAAGCATTCGTTGGTACAAGTTATCTTTAAGTTATCGAAACATTTGTGTACGTTACTAATACGTTATGCATACGTCCAACTCGTTATGAATACGCCCAAAACTGAAAAAAACATCAATAGTTCAGCGTACGCAGCGTTTTACATACATTTTGATACTTGCCATACGCTGGCTAAAACGTCAAGGTGTGATAGGGCCCTTACTTAAGGACATAGAATCCACAAGGCATTTATCACATTGACTTCTTCAGCCCAACCTACTTCATACAAATTCAACTTTCAGAATACCAGAGACCCACCCTCAACCAAGAGGGCATAGAGATAGCACACTTACCTTTGAGCTGTCTAGTCTGCATTTGATTATTGGCCCGAATGTAAACTGGAGGATAGTTGCGGAAGTCAATGTAATGTCAGCAGCATCAATTTTGTTTGGTAAACGAGTTGTTTGGTTTTATTTTATATCTACATATACGTATATAAATGCAAGCTTCAAGTGGAGTGATCCATTTGTAATACACTTGCAGAACCAAAGTGGGGTTAGAATACTTCGATCAACGTTCTGTTGAATCGATCTATAATTTTAGCCAGGCTGCATGGTTGCCTTAAACAGTAATCAGCCAACCTCTCGAAATGACATGTGATGGAGGTGAGGTCAGGTAGAGGAATGCACCAGAGCATCGCGTCGCTGCATCCACTTTCCGCCGGTACTCCAGGGGCCTCCGTCTGGCCATCCCAATCTCCTTCAGATGCCGATCAACCTGCTGCAACGAGGCACGTGGTCATCCCATTGGCCTCCTCCACTCACGAGGATCCCTTGCTGAGAGAATCTAGTGAGCAGGATCAGCGTCAGGAAAATGAGTCACATGTCCATAACAGCCGCAGCTAATGCTCACGGATTATGCAGGTAACAAATCACATTTGAGGTTCTCTCAGCAACTGCTCATTGGACACAAAGTCCGACCAGCGAATAGCCAAGGATTCTCTGAAAGACCTGGTACCAAAGGAATTCAGTCTCCATCTCAGATCCCTGGTCAGAGTCCAAGTTTCACATCCGTAGAGCAAGACTGAAAGCACCAAGGACCTGAAGACTCAGACTTTGTCCTCCTGCACAGGTACCGACAGCGCCACACCCCGTGATCCAGTGAATCCATGACTCCCCAGGTCAGACCCAGATGTATACTGACCTCTGGCTCACAGCCAGCAGAGACATGAATATCACTGCCAAGGTAAGTGAATCTCTGTGACCTCAACATCTCCTCACCGCAATCAGATACAGACAAGATGGCAACATCCAAGATGTCATTGAAAGCCTGGATCTTAGTTTTGACTAAGGAAACCCATAATCCCAGCAGCTCCGACTCTCATTCAGCACCTCGAGGGCCCCAAAAGGATATCTAGAGTCTCCGCAAAGATGACTGCATCATCTGTGAAATCAAGGCCAGGGATATTGACATTCCCAAACGATGCACCTCGACTCTCCACATCCTCCACAGAATCCAGTCCATACAAGTGATGAAAAGTGTGGGGCCAGTCCACACCCCTGAGGAACTCCAGTAAAAACTGGAAATAAGTCAGTGATAGTATCAACACATCTCACAGCACTCTTAGTACCGGAATATAGTTCAGACATCAGATTGATCAGTTTTGGTGGCATCCCACGAAGACTACGAATCCTCCACAGGGTATCCCGATTCACTGAATCAAACGCTTTACAGAGATCAACATAGGCTGCAAGCAGCCCCTGCCGAAACTCTTGTCTGCATTTGGTGAGGACCCAAAGAGCAAGGATACAGTCAATCGTTGACCTCTTGGTGTAAAGCCTGACTGCTCTGGACGCTGGGTGCTCAAGCAGATGGTGGCGAACCCTATCAAGAATTATTGGAGAAAGACCTTGCCCGGCACTGAGAGCAGTCACCCCTCAGTAGTTGTTGCAGTCCTGACAATCACCTTTCCCTTTCCAGAGAGGGACAACAAGGCGCCTCTTGCACTTAATTTGGATGATGCCTGTGTTCCAGGCAGAGCACAGAACTGCGTGCAGTGACAGAGTACACCATTTCTACCAGCCATGAGAAGTTCAGCATGGATGCCATCACCAGTGATGGAGATACTTCCAAAATTCATGTAATGTTTGAATGTTGGCCTTGCTAAGGAGGAAAATGATGACTGCAATAAATGTACTGTACTTATATAAATTCAAATACAAATATATCGAGAGAGTTCTTGGAACACCTTACCCATGCAGTTTTGAGAAATAAGGACATGGGTGAGGTTTGTGAGTGGCAAATTTGATTGGTCGTGAAGTCTGAAAATGCCGTAATATTTTCTCCAGGTACCTGTACTGTGAAATGGAAGTTTTGAAAGTGCCAAAAAAGCGATTTGTGTTATACAACGGTGAAGTATATAATTCAATTGAGATAAAATAAAGATATTAAAGGTCATAGAAAGAATATTATGGATGTTTACCACCGTTGATGCAGCATCTATTACACCACCTTATTTAGCATTTTACATTTGTTCTTCGTGTCCTTTCTAACGTCCTTAACAACAGCAAGTTTCCTGTTTGGAATGATTTTCAATTATGTTTGACTGTCAAGCAGGCAGAGTAAATTTTTTTCTCACAGCTCTCTATGTATGTGTGATCAGGACGAATCCAGAGCCAAAGTGCAGTTAAACTACAGGTTTGTTTATCCGATAAAAATGAAGTTTTTTTTTGGGTCGAGGATGTCACAATGGATGCATCAAACTATGAGAGAAGACAAAGGCAACATACTCCAACTGCAGGGTAGAAAACTTGTTGACTCCAAACATTATTATACAAATCCCATTCATTCTTTGGAGGCCAGTGAAGGCAGAAGTATTTTGTGCCGGGGTACGACTGGGATTGTGTCACAGCTTGCCGTCACGATTACAAAATGTGTCAACCTGTCTGGTAGCACCCAGCACAAAATGCAATCGTGACCATACATGGTGTGAGAAACTGAAGATATGGCATGGAGTTCCAAGAAGGCAGAAATAAACTTAGTTCTTCTTTGATAATCTTAAAAAAAAAAATCCCATCAACACCTCTTTAAAGTACTGTACTTGGACTTTTATAACCACGAGCTGCAAATAGGTTTTGCTCACCCTTGTCACACTTGCCTAATTCCTTCTAACAAATATAGTGATTATAAATATACACAGACTGTTTTTGCACGGTAATGCTTAACGATAACGAATTAGTAGTGCACAGAGTTCTGCACAGGAACACAACCATAATGAGTGCCAGAATGACATCACATTTTATTGAATGTGTGCAGTGCATGTGCTGGTTTAGGTTCTCTGTTACATGTCAACAAGGTTGAGCATTAACTACATATCTTTGTCAAACTATATTTTAGGGCATGCATAGCTTAAGCCTTTATAAGGATGTTCAAGGAGACAGGAGACCATTTGGCCAATATTGCTGTGTCATATCCATGCCTCGATAACATAATCAAGCAACTTGCTTCAGTTCCACATACTAACCACATTTTTACTACTGTATTATAAATAATTTAACGTAACACAAGCACTAATTTACATATCTTCTTTGTATCCAAGTTAGAAATTTTGCTGGGATAGTCAACACAATGGCCTTCTCTTTTTCAAGAAACTTAATGTCGTCTACCTAAATTCAGATGGGATAGCCTGCTTTTGTTCTCTTTTTAGACGGTGAGGTTCATGGAAGAACCAGATGAGCGAGAGAGCGAGCGAGCAGAGACACGAGAGCGAGACGAGAGCACGAGAGAGAGAGACATCAAAGAATGAAAGAGGAAAGGGAGAGAGGAAGAACACTGAAAAGAGCAAATAAGATGGATGGGTCAAGGAAAGGTAATGGTGGTAATAAAGATCATAAGACAGAATTGGAGATGACAGTGCACTACATGCTTGAAGCCCTGGAGGGAAGAGTGAGACAGCCTCTGAAAGGTGGTTCAATAGATAGGAGAAGCGATAAATAAAAGAGTTAAGGTGTGCAGGACGCCTTGATTTTGGAAGTTGAATCAGGAGGGGGTTACTGGAAGAACACATGCACACTGGAGTAGATAGGAAGTGTCTGAGGACAAAGATAGAGGGAGCAATGTTGGAGAATAAACTGCATAAAACAGAGAAACCACCACACTGACAGTGATGCGAGAGCAACAGACCTTGTACTTCGGCCTCATCATGGGAAATGACAATAATGTTGAAAGGTTGAGATTCCAGAGAATTCAGGAAACATATGTGATGCTGGGGTGCCAGTTCATTGGGAAGAGCAATACTCCATTGAGACGTGAACAAAGGTCTTGCAGTTTGTTAGTAGTTCTGGTTTTCAAAGGAAAGACCAATCGAATGAGGATGCCATGTCTGCGGCTACCTTTGGAGGCAAGCTTTGCTTTGTGGTTGGGAGGAGAGGTCATGGCTGATGCTGAGCCTAGAATTCCAAGAGACTGAAGCTGTTCCAGTGATTGGTCATGGAAATAGACAGGTGGGCTTGTTAATTTCTTACTTCCTATCTATTCCAGTGTGCATGTGTTCTTCAGTAACCCCCTCCTGATTAAACTTCCAAAATCAAGGAGTGATGCAGGGGGGCTATGAGTTTGCCAGGATTGAAGAAATGTTCCATTTATCAGACCAGTATCTAATGATTTCTAGATCAGAAGAAATGGAGATTCAGCATCTGTCTGCCACGCACAAGGATGCAGTATGCACAACACAATTTATAGTCTGCCAAAAAGGAGAGGGTTTTCCAGAAAAACACTCGCCTTAGGACCTCCAGCCTCAAGAAGAGAGGTTCCATTGATGGCAAGACATTGACTGCCTCTGCGCTGTGTTGACATATGTTGACTACCTCTGACTGGTGGTGGGCTTGGATCCTTGGGTCCTGAGTCCAAATCCGCTCAGCTGTTGAATTAATACCAGGTGGGGTTACTCAGCCTGTCATCCTTCTGAGGTCGGCAAAATGAGTACAAGTTTGCTGGGATGATTGAGCCATTGGAGTGGCGACCCGTCCAGGATTGTGCCCAATAGCCAAGGAGACTGCTTAAGCAGCACCAACACTCTGCACAGAGTATGGTCCCAATGGATGGATGGATGGAAGACATTGACTGCATGAGTGGAGGAAGTCAGAAATTCAGGAATGAAGGCGGCATTGTATGCCACAGCAGATAGTTTGGCATGCAAAGCAGGATGCCAGACCGTTGAATGCCTGAGATTTGGTGTTTAACAATGAGCACATCCAACCATATACTGAGAGGAGAAGAAGCATGTCCAAACTTGGAGAACAGGATGGAATCCAACTGATGGTCAGAGATCAGGCTGCTTGAGAAGAGGAAAGTCATGAAATCAGAAGCAATGATGGATTCCAACACTTTGGTGCAAAAACAGGGCTTACCAACTATAGGCCAGTCAGCTTGCTTCTCCAAGCATTCCTATGGATGAGAATGATGTTTTCCAACTTCCATGCAGAAGGGAGGTGGCCAAAGGAGGATAGACTGAAGAGGGCAGCAACAACAGAGCATGATTTGAGAATACTTGCACCGATGTCATCTTGGCAGTCGCCGAAGCAGGGTTAAAGCCAGACAGAACTTTCTCTACCTTCGATGCTGAGTCGAGCAGACAGCAGGTACATCAGAGTATAATGGGAAAAGAACAAGGTGGGGCAGACAGAACTTTCTCTCCCTTCGCTGTTGAGTCCAGGAGACAGCGGGTACATCAGAGCATTATGGGGACAGTACAAGAGGGGTTTGGGACACGAGTTTGGAGGCAAACACAGAGTTTATACAATCTCAAGACAGATTCTGCAATAATGCTGTTTGAGGTGAGGGACAGGATGGAGAAGAGCAAAGACAGACTTGATTAGAATGGCACTTGGTAGAGCGCATACCTTCATTAGGCTGAACAGTTTACGTTTTGTTACCCACTGATTATACGTGATGGTTTTGGAAACGTACCCCGGGGGACAGCATACCTTGACATATAGGTGACCGAGGATGAGTTATTTCAATAGTCCTTTGTAGACCCTTGCCCTTTGTCTAAGGTTTAGGGGGAGGGGCAGGCGTTGAGGTTAATGTGTTTATTCGGTGCGAGGTCTTCCCCCCGCTCTGCTCCTTTCAATACCCCATCGGTCTGTCCCCCCCCCCCCTGCCTTTCTCAGTCCACCAATAATCTCTTTACCAAACCTCAATATAACAAACCCTCCTCCACCCTATCGGTCTGTTCCAACAATCCCACCTCTGCCTTTTCAATACCCCAATAATCAGGTCAGGTCAGGTATGGAGGATGTGCCAGAGCAGCGGATCGCTGCGTCCATTTTCCACTGGTACTCCAGGGGCCTCCGTCTGGCCATCCCCCAGGCAGATGCCTGGCCCATCCCATCTCCTTGAGATGCTGTTCAAGCTGCTGCAACCACAAGGCATGTGGTCGGCCCATTTGCCTCCGCCACGCACGAGTTCTCATGAGGCTGAGATAATCTGGTGAGCAGGATCAGCGTCAGGAAAATGAGCCATATGTCCATACAGCCGCAGCTGATGCTTACGGACTATGCAGGTAACAAATCTCCTTGAGTCTTTCTCAGCAACTGCTCGTTGGACACAAATCCGACCAGCGATAGCCAAGCATTCTCCGAAGAGACCTGGTACCAAAGGAATTAAGTCTCCGTCTCAGATCCCTGGTCAGAGTCTAAGTCTCACATCCGCACAGCAAGACTGGAAGTACCAAGGGGACCTGAAGACTCCGACTTTCGTCCTCCCGCACAGGAACCGGCAGCACCACACCCATGATCCAGTGAATCCATGACTCCCCAGGCCTGACCCAGATGTGTATGACCTCTGTCTCACAGCCAGCAGAGACATGATATCACTGCCAAGTAAGTGAATCTCTCCGCGACCTCAACATCCTCACCACAAACAGGTACAGACAGGACAGCAGTATCCAAGATGTCATTGAAAGCTGGATCTTAGTTTGGACCCAGGAATCCGTAATCCCAGCGGCTCCGACTCCTCATTCAGCACCTCGAGAGCCCTAAAAGGAAATCCAGTTGCCGCAAAGATGACTGCATCATCTGTGAAATCAAAGTCAGGATCTTGACATTCCCAAACTATGCACAGCAGTCTTGATCTCGACATCTCCCCAGAATCCAGTCCATACAAGGCTGAAAAGTGTGGGGGCCAGGACACACACCCGTTGAACTCCAGTAACAACTGAAATAAGTCAGAGATGGTATCACCATATCTCACAGCGCTCTCAGTACCAGAGTATTGTTCAGACATCAGATGATCAGTTTTGGTGGCACCCCACAAAAGACAAGAATCCTCCAGAGGGCATCCTGATTCACTGAATCAAACACTTTTCAGAGATCAAACATAGGCTGCAAGCACCCAGCCAAAACTCTCGTCTGCGTTCTCAAAGACCCGAAGATCAAGGATACGATCAATCGTTGACCTCTTTGGTGTAAAGCCTGACTGCTCTAGAATCTAGACGCTGGTGCTCACACAGATGTGGCGAACCTGATCAAAGACCTTTCCCGGCACCGAGAGCGCAGCGTCACCCTCAGTAGTTGCAGTCCTGGCGATCACCTTTCCATTTCCAGAGAGGGCAACAAGGCCCCTCTTCCAATCAGTGGGATGATGCCTGTGTTCCAGCAGAGCACAGAACTGCATGCAATGACACGAGTGCAGCATTTCCACACCAGCCTTAAA
>CM068962.1:22116446-22132916 GCA_035128595.1 Eptatretus atami
GGAGGACGTCCGCAGACACAGTTGGGCACTCGATGTGGATGGCCGTTGGCTCACAAGGAGCTCCTCCACCCTTTGACAGGTTTTATTTTTAATCCTGCTGGGTGTCCATATCATACACTCTCCTCAACAGAAAACTTAGTGGGGGAGATGGTTCAGTCGCCGCCAACCCAACCATGAAACAGGTTAGTACAGGTTTACATGGTACCTGTAACAAGTCACAGATGTGATCTGGCCTCACGTGACAATTACCTCGAACCCCAAGCCGTAACAATATTCTTCTCTCTAAACTTGATTTGTATATTGTTGGAGGTCATGCTCTTCATTGGTTTAAAGACTATTACTGATGGGCAACGATTTACAGTCGTTAAAAGCTCTAATTCTTCATTGAGAGCTGTCAGCCATGGAGTTTCCCAATGATCTATGCTTGGGCCTCTTCTTTTCCTCTTGTATGTGAACGATCTACATACTTGTTCCTCTTTATTATCGTTTTTCTCTTTGCTGATGATACAACTATCATCTATTCCAATCCTACTTGCGACTTTGATCAATACTCTCAATAGTGAGCTCATTAAGGTTTCATCCTGGTTTAAATCAAACAAGCTTTCTATAAATCCCAATAAATCCAAGTGCATGTTCTTTAGCAAATCCACCAAACCTCTGTCTAACACGATTTCTTCTATCTGTATTGACAATGAACCCATTACTTTTGTTCATTTGACGAAATTTTTGGTGTTACCTTGGATGACAAACTTAGATGGACTGATTATATTTCATCGACTGCGAAGATTATTTCAGTTCACATGGGCGTACCATCTAAACGTCGTACTTTCCTTTCTCCTTATATTATATTCTCCCTCTACAATACCTTAATTCTCCCTTACATTATTTTTTGTAACATTGTTTGGGCACGCTCTAGTAATAATCAGCTACACTAACTCTGTTATTCAAAAGCCGCGATAAGGATCTGTACCCTTTCTCATCCACAAGACCGCACTGCACCTATTTTCACCAAACTAAACACATTGACACTTTTTGACATCAATAAATTACATACAGGGATATTTATGTTCAAGCATATCAACAAACTTCTTCCACAAGTCTTTTCATCTTACTTTACAGCAGTCCACGAAATCCACACTCATGTCACGAGATCACAAGATAACTCATTTCTCCATTTTACTCGCACATCATACTCTATTAATACACTACGTTATTATGGGTGATGTATTTGGAATAGTATTGATGGAGGAGTAAAGGCACAGTCGTCTGTGGGATGGTTTAAGTGTTCTTATAAACGAAATTTGATCTCCTATTATTAAAATATTACTTATGTATATTTATATTTTAATGCATTTATATTACAAACTATGGAAATGAATGTTTTTTTTAAAATTGAATTGAAAAAAGAAGATGGATTTCATGTTTACGTTTAATTTGACGAAAATGAATTTCGATTTGGCTAAACATTTTCAAACCAAATTGCTTACAGATTTTTCAACTCAGCTTAAACTCAGATGTAAGCAAAGAAGGTATGTATACGATTGGTTTGCTTGGTTAACCAAGATCACAGGGAATTTGAATGGAAAACGTATTTTGTCAATGGATCATTGGTTTGTGTCATATGAGTAGAAATGTATCAGCGAATGTAGAATGTTGCAGAATGTGATACAATTAAAACGAATTGCTGTGGCAATGAATATCTCTAGTTTAACACCATCTTATGACCAATGTAGCCAAACCCAGAAAGCCTTTATCATGACTGTACCTTTTTCAGCCAATTCATGCAATGCCAACATGGAGTATGGAGGTTCTTGGTCACTGCAAGACAAAATCAATCACTCTAAACTTTGTAAAACACTCAAGCCCAGTCTGATACATGAGGGATATGATATAATGTCAGGTTTACATGAATATTGAATTCCCCTTTCAACAACAATACAAGTGTTATCCATACAAAGAAAAGAAAAAAGTATATCTTTTTTAAGGAAAGTACATATTTGGAGCCCCGGGCTGGCAGGATGGCTTTGAGGTACGTACACTTGCTTCTGAGGCATTTATACTGGATTTGAATGCCGACCCAGCTATAAACTGTCATCCTGGTGTTTCACAGGCAGGGTGATTCATCAATATGTGTGCCGTCCCTGGGTACTTCCATGTAAAAGTGGACACTGGTTGAAAAAAATAAAGTGAACCATATACTATATTTTTTAATATATTCTGTTGGGAAACATCCCCAGTTTCTGGCCCGTTTGAGTGACCTAGACCTATTGGCAACAAAACAATGTCAGATTCTATCCTAAAGTACATATCAGTCATCTATAAACTGTAACGCGAGTTACTCACTTTTTCATCGTTATACAAGTTACATGTTGCAGTTCACTTTTCATTCTTTCTAAAATTCAAGTATGGACCCTCAGTCATTATACGTAACTGGCCACTCCGTAATTCATATGTCTGTTTGAGGAGAAACAGTTAATAAAGTTTAGTTGTTTTTGACCATGTCCATTTGTTGTAACGTGAGTTACCATGCCTAAAAAGGCCATGCTACACCACACATTGAAACATTCATCATCAGACCATACCACAGAAAAGGTTCAATATCAATGCTAGCCTGACCAATAATCTGGATCATTGCAGTTTTAGCAATGCTTCGTGGGGGACTAGATACATTCTCATATGACCTTCAAATGTAACGTGAGTTACCATGGAAGTCACCCCCTCGGCTGGACATTAAACTTGGTGTCCCATCTGCCTGCATTAGTTGGTGGACATTAAAGATTCTCAAGGTGTCTTTCATGAAGAGTAGGTGAGCCATCGCTGGCACCAGGAGCAAAGTCCAAATTCCTGCCCGAACCTTAATCAGTCAGGCCTGGCCAGCCAGTTCATGAAAGACGTGGGCCATGCTTCCCCCAGCCAATCCCATAAGAACGTGGGAATAATTGTGGCCATTGAAGAAAAAGAAGAAAAAAAAAGAAGACCATATTTGGAGACCCATAATATTGACAGACCTTCACGACCATTCATGACAAGTTGAGAAAGGCGACAAAGCTTGAACCAACTGTGAAAAGATCGGCACTTCGTTGCAGGATACTTGCTCGACTGAAGGAAATTTAGGCAGGAATTTGTAATTTCTTCAGCGTGTTGGCAATAAATAATCTACTCTTTGTGAAAGACATCATCAGTTTTCAAGTACACAATGACCAGTGCTGACATGTGACTGACGACGCACAGATGCCTCACCACAATGCAAAACACCAGGATGAAAATATTTATATTTGGGTTGACATTTTAATCCAGCATAACAAACTCAGAGATTACTGTGCATACTTCGATCTGATCCTGTCACCCCTATAACTAGAGCCACCAGAAAATATTCACACCCCTCGACTTTTGTCAGATTATGTTGAGTTACAGGCTGAATTCAAAATGGATTAAATTAAAAAATTTTGTCACCGATTTACAAAAATGCCCCATAATAACAAAGTAAAAACATGTCATTATAAATGTTTACAAATTAATTAAAAATGAAAAGCTGAAATGTCTTGCATCAATAAGTATTCAACCCCCTGAGTCAATACTTTGTGGAAGTGCCTTTAGCAGCGATTACAGCTTCGAGTCTTCTTGGGTATGTCTACGAGCTTTGCACACCTGGATTTGGGGATTTTCTCCCATTCTTCCTTGCAGATTTGCTCAAACTCTCTAAAGTTGGATGGGGAGCATCGATGAACGGCAATCTTCAAGTCTCTGACACATTCTCAATGGGATTAAGTCTGGGCTTTGGCTGGGCCACTCAAGGACTTTCACGTTCTTGTCTGAAGCAATTCCAGTGTTGGTTTAGCTGAATGCTCAGGGTAATTGTCCTGATAGAATGCAAATTTTCACCGCAGTTTGAGGTCTTTTGCACTCTGAAGCAGGTTCTCCTCAATAATTTTCCTGTATTTGGCTCCATTCATTGTTCCCTCTAATCCTTACAAGTCTCCCATCCATGCCACTGAAAAGCATCCCCATAGCCTGATGCTGCCACCACCACACTTCATGGTAGGGATGGTGTTAGATGGGTGATGAGTTGTGCTCGGGTTTCCGCCAGAGGTAGCGCTTCGCATTCAGGCCAAATTGTTCAATTTTCGTCTTATCAGACCACATAATCTTTTGCCACATGCTCTCAGTCTTTCAAGTACCGGAATATAGTTCAGACATCAGATTGATCAGTTTTGGTGGCATCCCACGAAGACCTAGAATCCTCCACAGGGTATCCCGATTCACTGAATCAAACGCTTTACAGAGATCAACATAGGCTGCAAGCAGCCCCTGCCGAAACTCTTGTCTGCATTTGGTGAGGACCCAAAGAGCAAGGATACAGTCAATCGTTGACCTCTTTGGTGTAAAGCCTGACTGCTCTGGACGCTGGTGCTCAAGCAGATGGTGGCGAACCCTATCAAGAATTATTGAGAAAGACCTTGCCCGGCACTGAGAGCAGTCACCCCTCAGTAGTTGTTGCAGTCCTGACAATCACCTTTCCCTTTCCAGAGAGGGACAACAAGGCGCCTCTTGCACTTAATTTGGATGTATGCCTGTGTTCCAGGCAGAGCACAGAACTGCGTGCAGTGACACGAGTACACCATTTCTACCAGCCATGAGAAGTTCAGCATGGATGCCATCACCCAGTGATGGAGATACTTCCAAAATTCATGTAAATGTTTGAATGTTGGCCTTGCTAAGGAGGAAAATGATGACTGCAATAAATGTACTGTACTTATATAAAATTCAATACAAATATATCGAGAGAGTTCTTGGAACACCTTACCCCATGCAGTTTTGGAGAAATAAGGACATGGGTGAGGTTTGTGAGTGGCAAATTTGATTGGTCGTGAAGTCTGAAAATGCCGTAATATTTTCCAGGTACCTGTACTGTGAAATGGAAAGTTTTGAAAGTGCCAAAAAAGCGATTTGTGTTATACAACGGTGAAGTATATAATTCAATTGAGATAAAATAAAGATATTAAAGGTCATAGAAAGAATATTATGATGTTTACCACCGTTGATGCAGCATCTATTACACCACCTTATTTAGCATTTTACATTTGTTCTTCGTGTCCTTTCTAACGTCCTTAACAACAGCAAGTTTCCTGTTTGGAATGATTTTCAATTATGTTTGACTGTCAAGCAGCAGAGTAAATTTTTTTTTCTCACAGCTCTCTATGTATGTGTGATCAGGACGAATCCAGAGCCAAAGTGCAGTTAAACTACAGGTTTGTTTATCCGATAAAATGAAGTTTTTTTTTTGGGTCGAGGATGTCACAATGGATGCATCAAACCTATGAGAGAAGACAAAGGCAACATACTCCAACTGCAGGGTAGAAAACTTGTTGACTCCAAACATATTTATACAAATCCCATTCATTCTTTGGAGGCCAGTGAAGGCAGAAGTATTTTTGTGCCGGGGTACGACTGGGATTTGTGTCACAGCTTGCCGTCACGATTACAAAATGTGTCACAACTGTCTGGTAGCACCCAGCACAAAATGCAATCGTGACCAATACATGGTGTGAGAAACTGAAGATTATGGCATGGAGTTCCAAGAAGGCAGAAATAAACTTAGTTCTTCTTTGATAATCTTAAAAAAAAAAATCCATCAACACCTCTTTAAAGTACTGTACTTGGACTTTTATAACCACGAGCTGCAAATAGGTTTTGCTCACCCTTGTCACACCTTGCCTAATTCCTTCTAACAAATATAGTGATTATAAATATACACAGACTGTTTTTTGCACGGTAATGCTTAACGATAACGAATAGTAGTGACAGAGTTCTGCACAGGAACAACAACCATAATGAGTGCCAGAATGACATCACATTTTATTGAATGTGTGCAGTGCATGTGCTGGTTTAGGTTCTCTGTTACATGTCAACAAGGTTGAGCATTAACTACATATCTTTGTCAAACTATATTTTAGGGCATGCATAGCTTAAGCCTTTATAAGGATGTTCAAGGAGACAGGAGACCATTTGGCCAATATTGCCTGTGTCCATATCCATGCCTCGATAACAAATCAAGCAACTTGCTTCAGTTCCACATACTAACCACATTTTTACTACTGTATTATAATAATTTAACGTAACACAAGCACTAATTTACATATCTTCTTTGTATCCAAGTTAGAAATTTTGCTGGATAGTCAACACAATGGCCTTCTCTTTTTCAAGAAACTTTAATGTCGTCTACCTAAATTCAGATGGATAGCCTGCTTTTGTTCTCTTTTTAGACGGTGAGGTCATGGAAGAACCAGATGAGCGAGAGAGCGAGCGAGCGAGAGAGCGAGAGAGCCGAGGAGCACGGAGGAGCACGAGAGAGAGAGACATCAAAGGAATGAAAGAGGAAAGGGAGGAGAGGAAGGAACACTGAAAAGAGCAAATAAGATGGATGGCGTCAAGGAAAGGTTAATGGTGGTAATAAAGATCATAAGACAGAATTGGAGATGACAGTGCACTACATGCTTGAAGCCTGGAGGGAAGAGTGAGACAGCCTCTGAAAGGTGGTTCAATAATAGGAGAAGCGATAAATAAAGAGTTAAGGTGTGCAGGAGCCTTGATTTTGGAAGTTGAATCAGGAGGGGTTACTGAAGAACACATGCACACTGGAGTAGATAGGAAGTGTCTGAGGACAAAGATAGAGGGAGCAATGTTGGAGAATAAACTGCATAAAACAGAGAAACCACCAACCTGACAGTGATGCGAGAGCAACAGACCTTGTACTTCGGCCTCATCATGGGAAATGACAATAATGTTGAAAGGTTGAGATTCCAGAGAATTCAGGAAACATATGTGATGCTGGGGTGCCAGTTCATTGGGAAGAGCAATACTCCATTGAGACGTGAACAAAGGTCTTGCAGTTTGTTAGTATTCTGGTTTTCAAAGGAAAGACCAATCGAATGAGGATGCCATGTCTGCGGCTACCTTGGAGGCAAGCTTTGCTTTGTGGTTGGGAGGAGAGGTCATGGCTGATGCTGAGGCCTAAGAATTCCAAGAGACTGAAGCTGTTCCAGTGATTGGTCATGGAAATAGACAGGTGGGCTTGTTAATTTTCTTACTTCCTATCTATTCCAGTGTGCATGTGTTCTTCCAGTAACCCCCTCCTGATTAAACTTCCAAAATCAAGGAGTGATGCAGGGGGCTATGAGTTTGCCAGGATTGAAGGAAATGTTCCATTTATCAGACCAGTATCTAATGATTTCTAGATCAGAAGAAATGGAGATTCAGCATCTGTCTGCCCCAGCACAAGGATGCAGTATTGCACAACACAATTTATAGTCTGCAAAAAGGAGAGGGTTTTCCAGAACAAACACTGCCTTAGGGACCTCCAGCCTCAAGAAGAGAGGGTTCCATTGATGGCAAGACATTGACTGCCTCTGCCTGGTGTTGACATAATGTTGACTACCTCTGACTGGTGGTGGGCTTGGATCCTTGGGTCCTGAGTCCAAATCCTGCTCAGCTGTTGAATTAATACCAGGTGGGGTTTACTCAGCCTGTCATCCTTCTGAGGTCGGCAAAATGAGTACAAGTTTGCTGGGATGATTGAGCCATTGGAGTGGCGACCCGTCCAGGATTGTGCCCAATAGCCAAGGAGACTGCTTAAGCAGCACCAACACTCTGCACAGAGTATGGTCCCAATGGATGGATGGATGGAAGACATTGACTGCATGAGTGGAGGAAGTCAGAAATTCAGGAATGAAGGCGGCATTGTATGCCACAGGCAGATAGTTTGGCATGCAAAGCAGGATGCCAGACCGTTGAATGCCTGAGATTTGGTGTTTAACAATGAGCACATCCAACCATTACTGAGAGGAGAAGAAGCATGTCCAAACTTGGAGAACAGGATGGAATCCAAACTGATGTCAGAGATCAGGCTGCTTGAGAAGAGGAAAGTCATGAAATCAGAAGCAATGATGGATTCCAACACTTTGGTGCAAAACAGGGCTTACCAACTATAGGCCAGTCAGCTTGCTTCTCCAAGCATTCTTATGGATGAGGAATGATGTTTTCCAACTTCCATGCAGAAGGGAGGTGGCCAAAGGAGGATAGACTGAAGAGGGCAGCAACAACAGAGCATGATTGAGAATACTTGCACCGATGTCATCTTGGCCAGTCGCCGAAGCAGGGTTAAAGCCAGACAGAACTTTCTCTACCTTCGATGCTGAGTCGAGCAGACAGCAGGTACATCAGAGTATAATGGGAAAAGAACAAGGTGGGGCAGACAGAACTTTCTCTCCCTTCGCTGTTGAGTCCAGGAGACAGCGGGTACATCAGAGCATTATGGGGACAGTACAAGAGGGGTTTGGGACACGAGATTGGAGGCAAACACAGAGTTTATACAATCTCAAGACAGATTCTGCAATAATGCTGTTTGAGGTGAGGGACAGGATGGAGGAAGAGCAAAGACAGACTTGATTAGAATGGCACTTGGTAGAGCGCATACCTTCATTAGGCTGAACAGTTTACGTTTGTTACCCACTGATTACGTGATGGTTTTGGAAACGTACCCCAGGGGACAGCATACCTTGACATATAGGTGACCGAGGATGAGTTATTTCAATAGTCCTTTGTAGACCCTTGCCCTTTGTCTAAGGGTTTAGGGGGAGGGGCAGGCGTTGAGGTTAATGTGTTTATTCGGTGCGAGTCTTCCCCCGCCCTCTGCTCCTTTCAATACCCCATCGGTCTGTCCCCCCCCCCTGCCTTTCTCAGTCCACCAATAATCTCTTTACCAAACCTCAATATAACAAACCCTCCTCCACCCTATCGGTCTGTTCCAACAATCCCACCTCTGCCTTTTTTCAATACCCCAATAATCAGGTCAGGTCAGGTATGGGAGGATGTGCCAGAGCAGCGGATCGCTGCGTCCATTTCCACTGGTACTCCAGGGGCCTCCTCTGGCCATCCCCCAGGCAGATGCCTGGCCCATCCCCATCTCCTTGAGATGCTGTTCAAGCTGCTGCAACCACAAGCATGTGGTCGGCCCATTTGCCTCCGCCACGCACGAGTTCTCATGAGGCTGAGATAATCTGGTGAGCAGGATCAGCGTCAGGAAAATGAGCCATATGTCCATACAGCCGCAGCTGATGCTTACGGACTATGCAGGTAACAAATCTCCTTTGAGTCTTTCTCAGCAACTGCTCGTTGGACACAAAGTCCGACCAGCGATAGCCAAGCATTCTCCGAAGAGACCTGGTACCAAAGGAATTTAGTCTCCCGTCTCAGATCCCTGGTCAGAGTCTAAGTCTCACATCCGCACAGCAAGACTGGAAGTACCAAGGGACCTGAAGACTCCGACTTTCGTCCTCCCGCACAGGAACCGGCAGCACACACACCCCATGATCCAGTGAATCCATGACTCCCCAGGCCGACCCAGATGTTATGACATCTGCTCCCAGCCAGCAGAGACATGAATATCACTGCCAAGGTAAGTGAATCTCTCCGCGACCTCAACATCCTCACCACAAACAGGTACAGACAGGACAGCAGTATCCAAGATGTCATTGAAAGCCTGGATCTTAGTTTGGACCCAGAAATCCGTAATCCCAGCGGCTCCGACTCCTCATTCAGCACCTCGAGAGCCCCTAAAAGGAAATCCAGTTGCCGCAAAGATGACTGCATCATCTGTGAAATCAAAGTCAGAGATCTTGACATTCCCAAAATATGCACAGCAGCTTGATCTCTGACATCCTCCCAGAATCCAGTCCATACAAGCGCTGAAAAGTGTGGGGGCCAGGACACACACCCGTTGAACTCCAGTAACAACTGGAAATAAGTCAGAGATGGTATCACCATATCTCACAGCGCTCTCAGTACCAGAGTATTGTTCAGACATCAGATGATCAGTTTTGGTGGCACCCACAAAGACCAAGAATCCTCCAGAGGGCATCCTGATTCACTGAATCAAACACTTTTCAGAGATCAACATAGGCTGCAAGCAGCCCCAGCCAAAACTCTCGTCTGCGTTCTCAAAGGACCCGAAGATCAAGGATACGATCAATCGTTGACCTCTTTGGTGTAAAGCCTGACTGCTCTAGAATCTAGACGCTGGTGCTCACACAGATGTGGGCGAACCTGATCAAAGACCTTTCCCGGCACCGAGAGCAGCGTCACCCCTCAGTAGTTGCAGTCCTGGCGATCACCTTTCCATTTCCAGAGAGGGACAACAAGGCCCCTCTTCCAATCAGTGGGATGATGCCTGTGTTCCAGGCAGAGCACAGAACTGCATGCAATGACACGAGTGCAGCATTTCCACCAGCCTTAAGAAGTTCAGCACGGATGCCACATATCCCAGGAGCTTTACCCCATTTCAACCAATTTACCGCAGCCTGTGTTTCCACAAGCGAAGGTGGATCACAGTTGATTGGAGGGTCAGGAATCAGGATAGTAACACACCTGACATCCAACTCGACAGCAGGTGGATCAGCCTGGTACAGCCGCTCAAAGTAACCGGCCCAGCGGGCCTTCACTTCGGACTCCTCTGTCAAGAGCCCACCACCCTCAGCTCTAAGTGCAGAACACCAAGGGACGGGTTTGGAGGAACGAAATGCGCAAATTCCCCTGTAAGCAGGACGAGAATCACTTGACCACAGGTGATGCTCTACCACCTCACAGATTCCTCGCACATAGGCCTCCTTGTCCACCCTTAGCGCACGTACAGTTTACGCCTCAGCTCCCTGAACAGCTCAGCTCTGCCATTCAGCCTGGCCCTGCAACTCTGGTTAATGGTATCCAGTGTCCTTGAGACAAAAATTCTTCTTTGCCCAATGGAGAGTTCCAAACATCCACAGGCAACATCAAGGACGGTGGTCTTGAAGGAACTCCACAACTCTTCAGGATTCCTCAATGCACCCAGGCCCCCCAATCCCCACTGAGCCTGTTCGCAAACTCCTCAGCTACCCTCTCATCTTTGAGCTTGCCAACATCCAGCCGAGGCTGGGATGATACCATTCTCCTGGATTTAAGCAGCAACTTCAGAGTTGTTACAACAAGCCTGTGGTCGGTATTGAGGAAATGACCACTCCGGTAGACCCTGCAGTTCTGGATCATCCTCCAGCGACCATCAACGAGCACATGGTCAACTCCTTTGTCAATGGTCAAGACCATGTCAATTGAGCACATGGTCAAGTCAATCTCCAGTGACCACCTGCATTGGAATACTGACTACACCAGCTCCAGCGATGAGCTTGTAGGCACTGAAACCATGCACCAGCCACCCTAAGTCCATGACTTCTTGCAAAGTCAAGGAACTTAGTGCTATTCTGGTTCGCATTTCTAGACCCATGGGGATCAACACATGTCTCATAACCATCGCTATCAGTTCCAGTTGATGCATTTAAATCCCCAAGACTAGAAGAGTATCTCTCCCGGGGCAATGATCAACTACAGACTCTAGCATGGCATAGAATGCGTCCTTCACGGTGAGATCACTCGCCTCAGTTGAAGCATATACAGAGACCAGGAAATGATACCCAAGGAGTGACAAATCCATCTCACAATATGCTCGTTGACCGGTGTTACCTCAATTATCATTGGAGTCAGCTTACTGGACACAGCTACAGCAATTCCTTGGGCATGGTAACCATCAGAGTGACCAGACCAATAGTAGGTGTAACCACCCACCATGATCTCACCGCAAACCGGTCTCCAACCTCAGAGAGTGCTGCAATACCCATGTCCAAACGCTTGAGCTCAGATGATAACAGAGACAGTTGATCATCCTCTCTTCAGGATAGGACATTCCAGGCACCCACTCAAAAGGGACCGCCTCAGGTTATCCCAAGGAGACCACCATCTGGTGGACAACACCTCAGCACCACTCTGCCCACACACCACCACAATCTGACCCGGGAAGTTTACACCGTGATTTTCCTCCTTTCATCAAAGAGTGGGGGTCCCAAAGGCTTTGCCCCAATCCTGTCATCTGGTGAGCTGCCCTGCGGAGGGTAGCTGTACAGGAGGTACTCCCACAGAGTGGGTTTTCAGATTTCTTTTTGCTTTGAGCATGTTTTGTGGAATGAAGGGATTAACGGTGGCGGGAGAACAAATCCTGCCACCAACCTCCTAATAAAAAGTAACCCAACTGCAGGAGGACGTCCGCAGACACAGTTGGGCACTCGATGTGGATGGCCGTTGGCTCACAAGGAGCTCCTCCACCCTTTGACAGGTTTTATTTTTAATCCTGCTGGGTGTCCATATCATACACTCTCCTCAACAGAAAACTTAGTGGGGGAATGGTTCAGTCGCCGCCAACCCAACCATGAAACAGGTTAGTACAGGTTTACATGGTACCTGTAACAAGTCACAGATGTGATCTGGCCTCACGTGACAATTACCTCGAACCCAAGCCGTAACAATATTCTTCTCTCTAAACTTGATTTGTATATTGTTGGAGGTCATGCTCTTCATTGGTTTAAAGACTATTACTGATGGGCAACGATTTACAGTCGTTAAAAGCTCTAATTCTTCATTGAGAGCTGTTAGCCATGGAGTTTCCCAATGATCTATGCTTGGGCCTCTTCTTTTCCTCTTGTATGTGAACGCTACATACTTGTTCCTCTTTATTATCGTTTTTCTCTTTGCTGATGATACAACTATCATCTATTCCAATCCTACTTGCGACTTTGATCAATACTCTCAATAGTGAGCTCATTAAGGTTTCATCCTGGTTTAAATCAAACAAGCTTTCTATAAATCCCAATAAATCCAAGTGCATGTTCTTTAGCAAATCCACCAAACCTCTGTCTAACACGATTTCTTCTATCTTATTGACAATGAACCCATTACTTTGTTCATTTGACGAAATTTTTGGTGTTACCTTGGATGACAAACTTAGATGGACTGATTATATTTCATCGACTGCGAAGATTATTTCAGTTCACATGGGCGTACCATCTAAACGTCGTACTTTCCTTTCTCCTTATATTATATTCTCCCTCTACAATACCTTAATTCTCCCTTACATTATTTTTTGTAACATTGTTTGGGCACGCTCTAGTAATAATCAGCTACACTAACTCTGTTATTCAAAAGCCGCGATAAGGATCTGTACCCTTTCTCATCCACAAGACCGCACTGCACCTATTTTCACCAAACTAAACACATTGACACTTTTTGACATCAATAAATTACATACAGGGATATTTATGTTCAAGCATATCAACAAACTTCTTCCACAAGTCTTTTCATCTTACTTTACAGCAGTCCACGAAATCCACACTCATGTCACGAGATCACAAGATAACTCATTTCTCCATTTTACTCGCACATCATACTCTATTAATACACTACGTTATTATGGGTGATGTATTTGGAATAGTATTGATGGAGGAGTAAAGGCACAGTCGTCTGTGGATGGTTTAAGTGTTCTTATAAACGAAATTTGATCTCCTATTATTAAAATATTACTTATGTATATTATATTTTAATGCATTTATATTACAAACTATGGAAATGAATGTTTTTTTAAAAATTGAATTGAAAAAAGAAGATGGATTTCATGTTTACGTTTAATTTGACGAAAATGAATTTCGATTTGGCTAAACATTTTCAAACCAAATTGCTTACAGATTTTTCAACTCAGCTTAAACTCAGATGTAAGCAAAGAAGGTATGTATACGATTGGTTGCTTGGTTAACCAAGATCACAGGGAATTTGAATGGAAAACGTATTTTGTCAATGGATCATTGGTTTGTGTCATATGAGTAGAAATGTATCAGCGAATGTAGAATGTTGCAGAATGTGATACAATTAAAACGAATTGCTGTGGCAATGAATATCTCTAGTTTAACACCATCTTATGACCAATGTAGCCAAACCCAGAAAGCCTTTATCATGACTGTACCTTTTTCAGCCAATTCATGCAATGCCAACATGGAGTATGGAGGTTCTTGGTCACTGCAAGACAAAATCAATCACTCTAAACTTTGTAAAACACTCAAGCCCAGTCTGATACATGAGGGATATGATATAATGTCAGGTTTACATGAATATTGAATTCCCCTTTCACAACAATACAAGTGTTATCCATACAAGAAAAGAAAAAGTATATCTTTTTTAAGGAAAGTACATATTTGGAGCCCCGGGCTGGCAGGATGGCTTTGAGGTACGTACACTTGCTTCTGAGGCATTTATACTGGATTTGAATGCCGACCCAGCTATAAACTGTCATCCTGGTGTTTCACAGGCAGGGTGATTCATCAATATGTGTGCCGTCCCTGGGTACTTCCATGTAAAAGTGGACACTGGTTGAAAAAAATAAAGTGAACCATATACTATATTTTTTAATATATCTGTTGGGAAACATCCCCAGTTCTGGCCCGTTTGAGTGACCTAGACCTATTGGCAACAAAACAATGTCAGATTCTATCCTAAAGTACATATCAGTCATCTATAAACTGTAACGCGAGTTACTCACTTTTTCATCGTTATACAAGTTACATGTTGCAGTTCACTTTTCATTCTTTCTAAAATTCAAGTATGGACCCTCAGTCATTATACGTAACTGGCCACTCCGTAATTCATATGTCTGTTGAGGAGAAACAGTTAATAAAGTTTAGTTGTTTTTGACCATGTCCATTTGTTGTAACGTGAGTTACCATGCCTAAAAAGGCCATGCTACACCACACATTGAAAAATTCATCATCAGACCATACCACAGAAAAGGTTCAATATCAATGCTAGCCTGACCAATAATCTGGATCATTGCAGTTGTTAGCAATGCTGTGGGGACTAGATACATTCTCATATGACCTTCAAATGTAACGTGAGTTACCATGGAAGTCACCCCTCGGCTGGACATTAAACTTGGTGTCCCATCTGCCTGCATTAGTTGGTGGACATTAAAGATTCTCAAGGTGTCTTTCATGAAGAGTAGGTGAGCCATCGCTGGCACCAGGAGCAAAGTCCAAATTCCTGCCCGAACCTTAATCAGTCAGGCCTGGCCAGCCAGTTCATGAAGACGTGGGCCATGCTTCCCCAGCCAATCCCATAAGAACGTGGGAATAATTGTGGCCATTGAAGAAAAAGAAGAAAAAAAAGAAGACCATATTTGGAGACCCATAATATTGACAGACCTTCACGACCATTCATGACAAGTTGAGAAAGGCGACAAAGCTTGAACCAACTGTGAAAAGATCGGCACTTCGTTGCAGGATACTTGCTCGACTGAAGGAAATTTAGGCAGGAATTTGTAATTTCTTCAGCGTGTTGGCAATAAATAATCTACTCTTTGTGAAAGACATCATCAGTTTTCAAGTACACAATGACCAGTGCTGACATGTGACTGACGACGCACAGATGCCTCACCACAATGCAAAACACCAGGATGAAAAATATTTATATTTGGGTTGACATTTTAATCCAGCATACAAAACTCAGAGATTACTGTGCATACTTCGATCTGATCCTGTCACCCCTATAACTAGAGCCACCAGAAAATATTCACACCCCTCGACTTTTGTCAGATTATGTTGAGTTACAGGCTGAATTCAAAATGATTAATTAAAAAATTTTGTCACCGATTTACAAAAATGCCCCATAATAACAAAGTAAAAACATGTCATTATAAATGTTTACAAATTAATTAAAAATGAAAAGCTGAAATGTCTTGCATCAATAAGTATTCAACCCCCTGAGTCAATACTTTGTGGAAGTGCCTTTAGCAGCGATTACAGCTTCGAGTCTTCTTGGGTATGTCTACGAGCTTTGCACACCTGGATTTGGGGATTTTCTCCCATCTTCCTTGCAGATTTGCTCAAACTCTCTAAAGTTGGATGGGGAGCATCGATGAACGGCAATCTTCAAGTCTCTCGACACATTCTCAATGGGATTAAGTCTGGGCTTTGGCTGGGCCACTCAAGGACTTTCACGTTCTTGTCTTGAAGCAATTCCAGTGTTGGTTTAGCTGAATGCTCAGGGTAATTGTCCTGATAGAATGCAAATTTTCACCGCAGTTTGAGGTCTTTTGCACTCTGAAGCAGGTTCTCCTCAATAATTTTCCTGTATTTGGCTCCATTCATTGTTCCCTCTATCCTACAAGTCTCCCAGTCCATGCCACTGAAAAGCATCCCATAGCCTGATGCTGCCACCACCACACTTCATGGTAGGGATGGTGTTAGATGGGTGATGAGTTGTGCTCGGGTTTCCGCCAGAGGTAGCGCTTCGCATTCAGGCCAAATTGTTCAATTTTCGTCTTATCAGACCACATAATCTTTTGCCACATGCTCTCAGTCTTTCACGTGCCTTTTTGCAAACTCCAGGTGTGCTGTCATGTGCCTTTTTCTCAGGAGTGGCTTCTGTCTGGCCACTCTCCCATGAAGCCTAGATTTGTGAAGTGCTGCAGAGATTGTTGTCCTTCTGGCAGGTTCTCCCATCTCAGCCAAAGAACTCTGTAGTTCTGTCAGAGTGGTCATTGGATTCTGGTCACCTCCCTGACCAAGCCCT
>CM068962.1:22136314-22155686 GCA_035128595.1 Eptatretus atami
AAAGAGAGGAGATAGGAAAAGAAAAACTACCTCAAAGGTCAACAGCCCGGTGAACAAGAAGAATTCCTCTAAACAACGGTGGGGAAACCTATCTGACACTCACTTACCGGGATAACTGATCTAAGGAACCTTTATGGTGTTCTGCGAATTTCCACAGCCGTAACAGTATGTACGCGTTACAAATTTTAAAATTCCTTAAAATCAAGCATTATTAATAATGTTGTATTCCATATTGGTCCACATTAAATCGATTCTGTGTAAAGTTTCTTTTTTAAGTGCTGTATTGTTTAAATACCTACAGCAGTTGAAAAGTGAACTCGCCTGAAATATACTCTTTATATTGTTACGGCTGTGGAAATTCGCAATACACCATAGAAGGGTCCTTAGATCAGTTATGACGATAAGTAATTGTGTAGTTAGATTTCCCACCGTTGTTTAGAGGGAATTTCCGTGGTTCACAGGGCTGTGATCCTTTGAGTTAGCCGTTTTTCTTTCGCTATCGTTATTTGGACCGTCCGAAAACGTCGAATGAAGGCCCCGTGGAAGACCTGCAGCAACGCGCGAGTTTTCCCGCCGTTTTGCGCCGCCAACGCTGGCACGAGAAGCGGCGAAGAGCTCGCTCGCGATTGGTGGACACGGGGCGTGAGGCGGTCGGGAGGGGAACGCCCCTTTTCGAGGAGCTTCTCGAAAGAGCTCGAAGGGAGCGGAGCCGAAAAAGGGGGTGGAGCGAAGGGGCGGAGCCCGCGCTATATAAGGCGGACCGCACGCGGGCTCGCTCTCTCTTCTTCTTCGTGCTGGATTGCTCTGCTTCCTCTTCGTCGACGTCTCTGCTTCTTCTTCGTCGACGTTATCCGCCTCTTTTGGTGGTCAAGGTCGAACTCGGACTCTCTGTCGTCGTCGCGCTTCCTCTTCTCTTGGTAGTCGTGCGAGGTTCGCAGCTTCCTCTTCTCTTGGTGGTCGTCGGAGGTTCGCGCTTCCTCGTCTCTTGGTGTGGTCGAGGTCGAACTCGGTTCTCTCTCTGGATCGTCGAGGTCGTCTTCTCCCTCTGGCGCCAAGTCGTGAGGGTTGCGAGCGGTGGTCCAGGGTCGAGGCGCGCACGAGAGGCGAGTGCCGGAGAGGGCTCGCCGACCGTCGCACCTCGAGGGTGCGGTAACCTGCTACGGTCTCGCGGGACCCGTTCGGTCTCCCAGGTCCCGTGTCATAAAGACCCAATGGTCCAGCCTGACCCCCTTGTCTGTGAGGGGTCTTTTCTGTGTTTCTTTTGGGTTTTTGAATGAATGTTGTCGTGGCGCCGTCCTGTCAAGTAAAAACTGCTTAAGTGACTGTACATTTATTAATTATATTCGTCGTAGTGCTTTCCCTTGCTTTTGTTTGCCTGCTGTTGTTTCTATTTGCCTGTATACGTGCTTGCCTGTTGTTCCTATTTGCCTGCTTACGTGTTGTTAATAAATGTCCTTGTGTGAAATGTATCCCGTTCGTCGTCTTTTTCCCGTTTGAAAGTTCCATCTTGCATCAGGAAGGGATTGGTAGTGGGTTTAGACACCCAGTAAGTAATTGAACCGTCGAGGTCGGCGATAACTCCGCTCGGTTATCCCCTTAGCACGGAACGAGCCGCTTAAGCGGTTCGTGTCCGGAGCCGACCTGCGGCGTGGTACAACTCCTCGGTACGCTACCCGCCGCGGGTAATTAGGTACCAAGAGAAGAGGAAGCGCGAACGACGACAGAGAGTCCGAGTTCGACCTTGACCACCAAAAGAGAGCGGATAACGTCGACGAAGAAGAAGCAGAGAGCGTCGACGAAGAGGAAGCAGAGCAATCCAGCACGAAGAAGAAGAGAGTACCGGATATAGTTCAGACATCAGATTGATCATGTTTTGGTGGCATCCCACGAAGACCTAGAATCCTCCACAGGGTATCCCGATTACTAATATCAAACGCTTTACAGAGATCAACATAGGCTGCAAGCAGCCCCTGCCGAAACTCTTGTCTAGCACTTTGGTGAGGACCCAAAGATACAAGCGATACAGTCAATCGTTGACCTCTTTGGTGTAAAAGCCTACTTGCTCTGGACGCTGCGTTTGCTCAAGCAGATGGTGGCGGAACCCTATCAAGAATTATTGGAGAAAGACCTATGCCCGGCACTGAGAGCAGTCACCCTCAGTAGTTGTTTGCAGTCCTGACAATCACCTTTCCCTTTCCAGAGAGGGGACAACAAGGCGCCCTTGCACTTAATTTGGATTTATGCCTGTGTTCCAGGCAGAGCACAGAACTGCGTGCAGTTGACACGAGGTACCACCATTTTCTACCAGGCCCATGCAGAAGTTCCAGCATGGATGCCATCACCCAGTGATGGAGATTACTTCCAAAATTTCATTAAATGTTTGAATGTTGGCCTTGCTAAGGAGGAAAATGATGGACTGCAATAAATGTACTGTACTTATATAAAATTCATACAAATATATCGAAGAGAGTTCTTGGAACACCTTACCCCATGCAGTTTGGAAAGAAATAAGGACATGGGTGAGGTTTTGTGCAGTGGCAAATTTGATGGTCGTAAGTCTGAAATTGCCGTAATATTTCTCCCAGCGTACCTGTACTGTGAAAATTGGAAAGTTTTGGAAAGTGCCAAAAAAGCGATTTGTGTTATACAACGGTGAAGTATATAATTCCAATTGAGATAAAATAAAGATATTAAAAGGTCATAGAAAAGAATATTGATGGGATGTTTACCACCAGTTGGATGACCCAGCATCTATTACACCACCTTATTTAGCATTTTTACCATTTGTTCTTTCGTGTCCTTTCTAACTCCTTAACAACAGCAAGTTTTCCTGTTTGGAATGATTTTTCAATTATGTTATGACTGCTCAAAGCAGCAGAGTTAAATTTTTTTTTCTCCACAGCTCTCTATGCTATGTGTGATCAGGACGAATCCAAGCCAAAGTGCAGTTAAACTTACAGGTTTGTTTATCCGATAAAAATGAAGTTTTTTTTTTGGGTCCGAGGATGTCACAATGGATGCATTCAAACCTATGATGAGGAAGACAAAGCAACATACTCCAACTGCAGGGTATAAAACTTGTCTGACTCCAAACATAGTTTATACAAATTCCCATTCATTCTTTTGGAGGCCAGTGAAGGCAGAAGCTATTTTTGTGCCGGGGGTACGACTGGCGATTTTGTTGTCCACAGCTTGCCGTCACGATTACAAAAATGTGATAACACAAACTTGTCTGGTAGCACCCAGACACAAAATGCAATCGTGACCAATACATGGTGTGCAAAACTGAAGCATTATGCATGGTAGTTCCAAGAAGGCAGAAATTAAACTTTAGTTCTTCTTTGATTAATCTTAAAAAAAAAAAATTCCATCAACACCTCTTTAAAGTACTTGTACTTGGACTTTATAACCACGAGCTGCAAATAAGGTTTTGCTCAAACCCTTAGTCACAACCTTGCCTAATTCCTTCTAACAAATATTAGTGATTATAAATATACACAGAACTGTTTTGCACGGTAATGCTTAACGATAACGAATAAAGTAGTGACACGAGTCTGCACAGGAACAACAACCATAATGAGTGCCAGAAGTGACATCACATTTTATGAATGTGTTGAGTGCATGTGCGGTTTAGTTCTCTGTTACATGTCAACCAAGGTTGAGCATTAACTTAATATCTTTGTCAAACTATTATTTTGTTAGGGCATGCATAGCTTTAAAGCCTTTATAAGGATGTTCAAGAGACAGGAGAACCATTTGGCCAATATTGCCATGTGTCCATATCATGCCTCGATAACCAAATCAAAAGCAACTTGCTTCAGTTCCACATACTAACCACATTTTTATACTGTATTATAATAATTTAACCGTAACACAAGCACTAATTTACATTAATCTTCTTTGCTATCCAAGTTAGAAATTTTGCTGGATAGTCAACACAATGGCCTTCTCTTTTCAAGAAACTTTAAATGTCGTCTACCTAAATTCAGATGGATAGCCTGCTTTTGTTCTCTTTAGACGTGAGGAGTCATGGAAGAAAACCAGGATGAGCTGAGGGAGAAGCGAGCGAGCGAGAGAGCACGAGAGAGAGCACGAGAGAGAGCACGAGAGAGAGCAACGAGAGAGAGAGACATCAAAGGCAATGTAAAGAGGAAAGGGAGGGAGGAAGGAACACTGAAAAGAGCAAATAAGATGGATGGACGCTCAGGAAAGGGTTAATGGTTGGTAATAAAGATCATAAAAGACAGAATTGGACGATTGACAGTTGCACTACATGCTTGAAGACCTGGAGGGAAGAGTGAGACAAGGCCTCTGAAAGGTGGTTCAAATAGGAGAAGCGATAAATAAAGAGTTAAGGTGTGCGACGCCTTGATTTTTGGAAGTTGAATTTCAGGGAGGGGTACTGCAAGAACACATGCACACTGGAGTAGATAGGAAGTGTCTGAGACAAAGGATAGAGGAGCCACATGTTGGGAAGAAATTAAAACTGCATAAAAACAGAGAAACCACCACCTGACAGTGATGACGAGAGCCAACAGACCTTGTACTTCGGGCCTTCATTCATGGGAAATGACAATAATGTGAAAGCGTGAGATTCCAGAGGAATTAGGAAACATATGTGATGCTGGGGTGCCAGTTCATTGGGAAGAGCAATACTCCATTGAGACGTGAAACAAAGGTCTTTGCAGTTTGTTAGTATTTCTGGTTTTCCAAAGGAAAGACCAATCGAATGAGGATGCCATGTCTGCGGCTACCTTGGACGGCAGCTTTGCTTTGTGGTTGGAGAGGAGAGTCATGGCTGATGCTTTCGAGGCCTAAGAATTTCCAAGAGACTGAAGCTGTTCCAGTGATTGGTCATGGAAATAGACAGGTGGGCTTGTAATTTTCTTACTTCCTTATCTACTTCCAGTGTGATGTGTTCTTCCCAGTAACCCCCTCCTGACATTAAACTTCCAAAATTCAATGGAAGTGATGCAGGGGGCTATGAGTTTGCCAGGATGAAGGAAATGCTTTCCCAATTTACAGACCAGTATCTAAAATGATTTTCTAGATCAGGAAGAAATGGAGATTCAAGCATCTGTCTGCCCCAGCACAAGGATGCAGTATTGCCACAACACATTTATTAGTCTGCAAAAAGGAGAGGGTTTTCCAGAACAAACAACTGCCTTAGGGACCTCCAGCCTCAAGAAGAGCAGGGTTCCATTGATGCAAGACATTGACTGCCTCTGCCTGGTTGTTACATATGCTTGGACTACTCTGACTGGTAGTGGGCTTGGATCTTGGGCCTGGAGTCCAAATCCTGGCTCAGCTGTTAATTAATACCAGGTGGGGTTTACTTCAGCCTGTCATCCTTCTGAGGTCGGCAAAATGCAGTACAAGTTTGCTGGATGATTTGAGCCATTGGAGTGGCGACCCGTCCAGGGATTAGTGCCCAATAGCCAAGGAGACTGCTTAAAGCAGCACCAAACCACTCTGCACAGAGTATGGTCCCAATGGATGGATGGATGGAAGACATTGACTGCATGAGTGCGAGGAGTCAGGAAATTCAAAGGAATGAAGGCGCATTGTATGCCACAGGCAGATGTTTGGCATGCAAAGCAGGCATCCAGACCGTTGAATGCCTGAGATTTGGTGTTTAAACAATGAGCACATCCAACCATTACTAAGGAGCAAGAAGCATGTCCAAACTTTGGGAACATTGATTGGAATCCAAACTGATGTCAGAGGATCAGGCTGCTGAGAAGAGGAAAGTCATTTGAAATCAGTAAGCAAATGGATGGGATTTCCAACACTTTGGTGCAAAAACAGGCTACCAAACTATAGCGCCAGTCAGCTTGCTTCCTCAAGCATTCTTATGGATGAGGAATGATGTTTCCAACTTCCATGCAGAAGGAGGTGCCAAAGGAGCGATAGACTGAAACGAGGGCAGCAACAACAGAGCATGATTGAGGAATACTTAGGCACCCGATGTTCAATCTGGGGCCAGTCGCCGAAGCAGGGTTAAAAGCCAGACAGAACTTCTCTTACCTTACGATGCTGAGTCGAGCAGCACAGGCTACATCAGAAGTATAATGGGAAAAGAACAAGGTGGGGCAGACAGAACTTTCTCTCCCTTCGCTGTTGAGTCCAGTGAGACAGCGGGTACATCAGGAGATGTATGGGGACAGTACAAGAGGGGTTTGGGACACGAGAATTGGAGGCAACACAGAGTTTATACAATCTCAAGACAAGATTCTGCCAATAATGCTGTTTGAGGTGGAGGGACAGGATGGGAGGAAAGAGCAAAGGACAGACTTGATTAGAATGGCCACTTGGTAGAGCGGCATTACTTCAATTAGGCTGAACAGTTTACGTTTGTACACCACTGATTTACGTGATGGTTTGGAAACGTACCCCAGGGGACAGCATACCTTGACATTATAGTGACCCGAGGATGAGTTATTTCATAGTTCCTTTGTAGACCCTTGCCCTTTGTCTAAGGTTTAGGGGGAGGGGCAGGCGTGAGTTAATGTTTTATTCGGTGCGAATGTCTTCCCCCGCCCTCTGCTCCTTTCAATACCCCATCGGTCTGTCCCCACCCCCCTGCCTTTCCTCAGTTCCACCAATAATCTCTTTACCAAACCTCAATATAACAAACCCTCCTCCACCCTATCGTCTGTTCCAACAATCCCACCTCTGCCTTTCATTTCAATCTTACCCCAATTAATCAGCAGGGTCAGGTATGGGAGGATGTGCCAGAGCAGCGGATCGCCTGCGTCCATTTCCACTGGTACTCCAGGGGCCTCCTTTCTGGCCATCCCCCAGGCAGAGCCTGGCCCATTCCCCATCTCCTTGAGATTGCTGTCAAGCTGCTGCCAACCACAAGCATGTGGTGGCCCATGCCTTCCGCCACGCCGAGCGAGTTCTCCATGAGGCCTGAGATAATCTGGTGAGCAGGATCGCGTCAGGAAAATCGAGCCATATGCCATACAGCCGCAGCTGATGCTTACGGGACTATGCAGGTAACAAATCTCCTTTGAGTCTTTTCAGCAAACTGCTCGTGCGACACAAAAGTCCGACCACAGCGATAGCCAAGCATTCTCCGAAGAGACCTGGTACCAAAGGAATTTAGTCTCCCGTCTTCAGAATCCCTTGGTCCAGAGTCTAAGTCTCACATCCGCACAGGCAAGATGGAAAAAGTACCAAAGCGGACCTGAAACTTCCGGGACCTTTCGTCCTCCCGCACAGGAAACCGGCAGCAACACACCCCCATGATCCAGTGAATCCATGATCCCCAGGCCTGACCCAGATTGTGTAATGACATCTAGGCTCGCCAGCCAGCAGAGACATGAATATCACTATGCCAAGGTAAAGTGAATCTCTCCGCGACTCAACATCCTCACCAAACAAACAGCGTACAGACAGGACAGGCAGTATCCAAGATGTTCATTGAAAGCTGGATCTTAGTTTGGACCCATGAAATCCGTAATCCAGCGCTCCACTCCTCATTCAGCACCTCGAGAGCCCCTAAAAGGAAATCCAGTTGCCGCCAAAGATTGACTGCATCATCTTGTGAAAATCAAAAAGTCAGAGATCTGGACATTCCCAAAATATGCACAGCAGGCTTTGATCTCTGACATCCTCCCAGGAATCCAGCTCCATACAAGCGCTTGAAAAGTGTTGGGGGCCAGGACACACACCCGTTTGAACTCCATAAACAACTGGAAATAAGTCAGAGATGGTGATCACCATATCTCACAGCGCTCTCAGTACCAGAGTATTGTTCAGACATCAGATCGATCAGTTTTGGTGGCCACCCCCACAAAAGACCAAAGAATCTCCAAGAGGGCATCCTGATTCACTAGAAATCAAACACTTTTCAGAGATCAACATAGGCTGCAAGCAGCCCCAGCCCAAAACTCTGTCTGCGTTCTCAAAGGACCCGAAAGATCAAGGATAACGGATCAATCGTTGACCTCTTTGGTGTAAAAGCCTGACTGCTCTAGAATCTAGACGCTGGTTGCTCACAAGATGTGGGCGAAAACCTGATTCAAAAAGACCTTTCCCGGCCACCGAGAAGCAGCGTCACCCCTTCAGTAGTTGCAGTCCTGGGACGATCACCTTTCCATTTCCAGAGAGGGACAACAAGGCCCCTCTTCCAATCAGTGGGATGATGCCTCATGTGTTCCAGGCAGAGCACAGAACTGCATGCAATGACACGGAGTGCAGCATTTCCACCAGCCTTAAGAAGTTTCAGCACGGATTGCCACATATTCCCAGGGAGCTTACCCCACATTTCAACAATTACCGCAGCCTGTGTTTCCACAACGCGAAGGTGGATCAACAGTGATTGGAGGGTCAGGAATCAGGATAGTACACACCGACATCCAACTCGACAGCCAGGTGGCATCAAGCCTGGTACAGCCGACTCAAAGTTAACCGGCCCACGGGCCTTTCACTTCGGACTCCTCTGTCAAGAGCCCAACCCACCCTCAGCTCTAGTGCAGAAACACCAAGGGACGGGTTTGGTAGGGAACGAAATGCGCAAATTCCCCGTAAAGCAGGACTGAAATCACCTTGACCACAGGTGATTGCTCTACCACCTCACAGATTCCTCGCACATAGGCCTCCTATGTCCACCCTTAGCGCACGTACAGTTTACGCCTCAGCTCCCTGAACAGCTCAGCTCTGCCAGTTCAGCCTGGCCCCTGCAACTCTGGGTTAATGGTTATCCAGTGTTCCTTGAGACAAAAATTCTTCTTTGGCCCAATGCGAGAGTTCCACAACATCCACAGGCAACATCAAGGGACGTGGTCTTGAAGGAAACTCCAACAACTCTTCAGGATTCCTCAATTGCCACCCAGGCCCCCCAATCCCCACTGAGCACTGTTCGCAAACTCCTCAGCTACCCTCTCATCTTTGAGTTGCCAACATCCAGCCGAGGCTGGGATGATACCATTCTCCTGATTTAAGCAGCAACTTCAGAGTTGTTACAACAAGCCTGTGGTCGGGTATTGAGGAAATGACCACTCCGGTAGACCCTGCAGTCTGGATCATCCTCCAGCGACCATCCAACGAGCACATGGTTCAATCCTTTGTCAATTGGTCAAGAACCATGTCAATTGAGCACATGGTCAAGTCAATCTCCAGTGACCAACCTTGCATTGGAATACTGACTACACCAGCTCCAGCGATTGAGTTTAGGCACTGAAAACCATGCCACCAGCCACCCTAAGTCCATGACTTCTTTGCAAAGTCAAGGAACTTAGTTGCTATTCTGGTCGCATTTCTAGAACCCATGGGGATCAACCAACATGTCTCATTAACCATCGCTATCAGTTCCAGTTGATGCATTTAAATCCCCAAGGACTAGAAGAGATCTCTCCCGGGGCAATGATCAACTACAGACTCTAGCATTTGGCATAGAATTGCGTCCTCACGGTGAGATTCACCTCGCCTCAGTTGAAGCATATACAGAGACCAGGAAAATGAATAACCCAAGGAGTGAACAAATCCATCTTCACCCAATATGCTCGTTGACGGTGTTACCTCAATTATCATTGGATTCAGCTTACTGGACACAGCTACAGCAATTCCTGGGCATTGGTAACCATCAGAGTGACCAGACCAATAGTAGGTGGTAACCACCCACCATGATCTCACCGCAAAACCGGTCTCCAACCTCAGAGAGATGCTGCCAATACCCATGTCCAAACGCTTGAGCTCAGATGATAACAGAGACAGTTGATCATCCTCTCTTCAGATTAGGGACATTCCAGGCACCCACTCAAAAGGGGACCCGCCTCAGCGTTATCCCAAGGCAGACCACAATCTGGTGGACAACACCTCAGCACCACTCTGCCCACACACCACACAATCTGCACCCGGGAAGTTTACACCGGATTTTCCTCCTTTCATCAAAGGTGGGCGGTCCCAAGGGCTTTGCCCCAATCCTGTCATCTGGTGAGCTGCCCTGCGGAGGGTAGCTTACAGGAGGTACTCCCAACAGAGTGGTTTCAGATTTCTTTTTCTTTGAGCATGTTTTGTTGGAATGAAGGATTAACGGTGGCGGTGAGAACAAATTCCTTGCCACCAACCTCCTAATAAAAAAAGTAACCCAACTGCAGCGAGGACGTCCGCAGACACAGTTGGGCACTCCCGATAGTGGATGGCCGTTGGGCTCACAAGGAGCTCCTCACCCTTTGACAGGTTTTATTTTTAATCCTGCTGGGTGTCCATATCATACACTCTTCCTCAACAGAAAACTTTAGTGGGGATATGGTTCAGTCGCGCCAACCCAACCATGAAACAGGTTAGTACAGGTTTACATGGTACCGCTGCTAACAAGTCACAGATGTGATTCTGGCCTCACGTGACAATTTACCTCGAACCCCAAGCCTAACAATATTCTCTCTCTAAACTTGATTTGTATATTGTTGGAGGTCATGCTTCTTCATTGGTTTAAAGGATCTTATTACTGATGGGCAACGAGGTTTTACAGGTCGTTTAAAAAGCTCTAATTCTTCATTGAGAGCTGTTAGCCATTGGAGTTCCCATATGATCTATGCTTGGGCCTCTTCTTTTCCTCTTGTATGTGAACGAACTACATCTTGTTCCTCTTATTATCGTTTTTCTCTTTGCTGATGATACAACTTCATCATATTCCAATTCCTACTTGCGACTTTGATCAATACTCTTCAAAGTGAGCTCATAAGGTTTCATCCTGGTTTTAAATCAAACAAGCTTCTATTAAATCCCAATAAATCCAAGTGCATTGTTCTTTAGCAAATCCACCAAAACCTCTGTCTAACACGATTTCTTCTATCTAACAACTATTGACATGAACCCATTACTTTTGTTCATTTGCGACGAAATTTTTGGGGTGTTACCTTGGGGATGACAAACTTTAGATGGACTGATTATATTTCATCGACTGCGAAGATTATTTCAGTTCACATGGGCGTACCATCTAAACGTCGTACTTTCCTTTCTCCTTATATTATATTCTTCCCTCTACAATACCTTAATTCTTCCCTTACATTTATTTTTTTAACATTGTTTGGGCACGCCTCTAGAAAATCAGCTACACTAACTCTGTTATTCAAAAGCCGCGATAAGGATCTGACCCTTTCTCATCCACAAGACCGCACTGCACCTATTTTTCACCAAAACTAAAACACATTGACACTTTTTGACATCAATAAATTACATACAGGGATATTTATTTCAAGCATATCCAACAAACTTCTTCCACCAAAGTCTTTTCATCTTACTTTACAGCAGTCCACGAAATCCACACTCATGTCACCGAATCAACAAGATAACTTCATTTCTCCATTTTACTCGCCCACATCATTACTCTATTAATACCAACTCGTTATTATGGGTTGATGTATTTGGAATCAGTAAATTGGATGGAGGAGTTAAAGCACAGTCGTCTGTGGATGGTTTAAGTGTTCTATAAACGAAATTTGATTCTCCTATTTATTAAAATATTTAACTTATGTATATTATATTTTAATGCATTTATATTACAAACTAATGGAAATGAATGTTTTTTAAAAATTGAATTGAAAAAAGAAGATGGATTTCATGGTTTACGTTTAATTTGACGAAAATGGAATTTCGATGGCTAAACATTTTCAAACCAAATTTGCTTTTACAGATTTTTCAACTCAGCTTAAACTTCAGATGTAAGCAAAGAAGGTATGTATACGATTTGGTTGGGCTTTTGGTTTAACCAAGATCACAGGGAATTTTGAATGGAAACGTATTTTGTCAATGGATCAATTGGTTTGTGTCATATTGAAGTAGAAATGATCAGCGAATCGTAGAATGTTGCAGAATGTGATACAATTAAAAACGAATTGCTGGGCATGATGAATATCTCTAGTTTAACACCATCTTATGACCAATGTAGCCAAACCCAGAAAAGCCTTTATCATTGACTGTACCTTTATTCAGCCCAATTCATTGCATGCCAACATGGAGTATGGAGGTTCTTGGTCACTGCAAGACAAAAATCATCACTCTTAAACTTTTGTAAAACACTCAAGCCCAGTCTGAACATGAGGGATATGATATAATGTCCAGGTTTACATGAATATGAATCCCCTTTCACAAACAATACAAGTGTTATCCATACCAAGAAAAGAAAAAGTATTATCTTTTTTAAGGAAAAGTACATATTTGGAGCCCGGGGCTGGCAGGGATGGCTTTGAGACGTACCACTTGCTTCTGAGGCATTTATACTGGATTGAAATTGCCGACCCAGCTATAAACTGTCATCCTGGTTTTCACAGGCCAGGGTGATTCATCAATATGTTGTGCCGTCCCTGGGGTACTTCCATGTAAAAGTGGACCACTGGTTGAAAAAAAATAAATGCTGAACCATATACTATATTTTTTAATATATTCTGTTGGGAAACATCCCAGTTTCTGGCCCGTTTGAGTGACTAGAACCTATTGGCAACAAAACAATGTTCAGATTCTATCCTAAAGTACATATCAGTTCATCTATAAACCTGTAACGCGAGTTACTCACTTTTTCATCGTTATACAAGTTACATGTTGCATTCACTTTTCATTTTTCTAAAATTTCAAGTATGGACCCTCAGTCATTATTACGTAACTGGCCACTCCGTAATTCATATGTCTGTTGGGAGAAAACAGTTAATAAAGTTTAGTTGTTTTTGACCATGTCCATTTGTTGTAACGTGAGTTACCATGCCTTAAAAAGGCCATGCTACACCACCACATTGAAAAATTCATCATCAGACCAATAAACCACAGAAAAGGTTCAATATCAATGCTAGCCTGGACCAATAATCTGCGATCATTGCAGTTTTAGCAATGCTTCGTGGGGACTAGATACATTCTCATATGACCTTCAAATGTACGTGAGTTACCATGGAAGTCACCCCTCGGCTGGGACATTAAACTGTGTCCCATCTGCCTCATTAAGTTGGTGGACATTAAAGATTCTCAAAGGTTGTCTTTCATGAAGAGTAGGGAGCCATCGCTGGCACCAGGAGCAAAGTCCAAATCCTGCCCGAACCTTAATTCAGTCAGGCCTGGCCAGCCCAGTTCAATGAATGACCGTGGGCCATGCTTCCCCCAGCCAATCCCATAAAGAACGTGGGAATAAATTGTGGCCATTGAAGAAAAAGAAGAAAAAAAAAGAAGACCATATTTGGAGACCCATTAATTATTGACAGACCTTCACCGACCATTCATGGACAAGTTGAGAAAGGCGACAAAGCTTGAACCAACTGTGAAAAGATCGGCACTTCGTTGCCAGGATTACTTTGCTCGATGAAGGAAATTTAGGCAGGAATTTGTAATTTTCTTCAGCGTGTTGGCAATAAATAATCTACTCTTTGTGAAGACATCATCAGTTTCAAGTACACAATGACCAGTGCTGACATGTGGACTGACGACGCACAGATGCCTCACCACCAATGCAAAACCACCAGGAGAAAAATATTTATATTTGGGTTTTGACATTTTAATCCCAGCATACAAAACTCAGAGAGTTACTGTTGCAACTTTCGATCTGATTTCCTGTCACCCCTTATAACCTAGAGCCACCAGAAAATATTCACACCCCTCGACTTTGTCAGATTAGTTGAGTTACAGGCTGAATTCAAAATTGATTAATTTAAAAAAATTTTGGTCACCGATTTACAAAAATGCCCCATTAATAACAAAGTTAAAAACATGTCATTATAAATGTTTACAAATTAATTAAAAATGAAAAGCTTGAAATGTCTTGCATCAATAAGTATTCAACCCCCTGAGTCAAATACTTTGTGAAGTGCCTTTAGAGCGATTACAGTCTTCGAGTCTTTCTTGGGTATGTCTACGAGGCTTTGCACAACCTGGATTTGGGGATTTTTCTCCCATGCTTCCTTGCAGATTTGCTCAAACTCTCTTAAAGTTGGATGGGGAGCATCGATGAACGGCAATCTTCAAGTCTCTGACACATTCTCAATGGGATTTAAGTCTGGCTTGGCTGGGCCACTCAAGGGACTTTCACGTTCTTGTCTTGAAGCAATTCCAGTGTTGGTTTAGCTTGAATGCTCAGGTAATTGTCCTGATTAAGAATGCAAATTTTCACCGCAGTTTGAGGTCTTTGCACTCTGAAGCACGGTTCTCCTCAATAAATTTTCCTGTATTTTGGCTTCCATTCATTGTTCCCTCTAATCCTTTAAAGCTCCCATCCATGCCACTGAAAAGCATTCCCCATAGCCTGATGCTGCCACCAACCACAACTTCATGGTAGGGATGGTGTTAGATGGGTGATGAGTTGTGCTCGGGTTTCCGCCAGAGTAGCGCTTCGCATTTCAGGCCAAATTGTTCAATTTTCGTCTTATCAGACCAATAATCTTTTTGCCACATGCTCTCAGTCTATTCACCGTGCCTTTTTTGCAAAACTCCAGGGTGTGCTGTCATGTTGCCTTTTTCTCAGGAGTGGCTTCTGTCTTGGCCACTCTCCCATGAAGCCTAAGATTTTGTGAAGTGCTGCAGAGATTGTTGTCCTTCTGGCAGGTTCTCCCATCTCAGCCAAAAGAAACTCTGTAGTTTTCTGTCAGAGTTGCGTCATTGGATTCTGGTCAACCTCCCTGACCAAGCCCTTTCCTGCCTGGTTGGACAGCAGCTCTAGGAAAGAGTCAGTGTAGTTCCATATTCTTTCATTTCCCTAATGGAGCCTCACTGTTGCTCTTGGGAACTTTCAACACTTAGAAATTAATTTTATACCTTCCCCAGATGCGTGCCTCCTCACCAATTCTATTATCGGAGTTCCACGGACATTTCCCTTTGGACTTAATAGGTGGAGTTTCGCTCTGACATGCACTGTTAACAACTGGGGGACCTTATATAGAAAGTTGTGTTTCTTCTAAGTCAGCCCAATCAATGAATTAGTCACAAGTGACTCCACTCAAGTTGTTAAGACATCTCATGGATGATCAAAGAAATTGGCATTGCACCTGAGCTCAATTTGGATATAGAAAGTGTCATAGCAATTTGTGTTGAACACATTGATTCAACACATTTTCAGCTTTTTCGTTTTAATTAATTTGTAAAAAAAAATCTAAAAACATGTTTTCACTTGTCATTATGGTGGTATTTTGTGTTAAGCTCGGTGACAATTTTTTAAAATTAATCCATTTTAAATTCAGCGTTGTACACAAAAAATGTGAGAAAAGTCAAGGGGTGTGAAAACTTTATGAAGGCCAAGTATGTACGTTTAAAATTCAACTGAGTTATTAACACCATTCCTTCTTCCAATGCAAAAGCAACATAAAATTTGCACCAAAATTGGAGGATATTCCCTTTGCATGTTTGAAGTATTACTGATGTGTTTTGAGTAATAGTGCGCTGTCAGATGAGCAGCTTCAAAAGTTGTAAACATTATATGAATGCCCCTAATATTTTTGATACAATGATCTATCAAATAAAATGCCGAGCCACAATATATCTAAATTGGGAGTAATTATTTAAACATTATTACTCAGCACAATGGTTAAATCTTTTTTTTAATATATATTCAGAAAAAATTTTGAATGGCATTTTAATAACTCGATTGTTCGTGTGTTTTTATAAACTCAACATAATCTGAATGGTATTTTTAAAACTCAGTACAAGTGTCAACACAATGGGTTTTTAAAGGCCCCCAAAAAAAAATCTTAAAGCCCGGTTTCAGGGGCCAAAGGGGCTTTTTGGGGTTTAAATTTTGGGTGCAGTCAGTCTGTTCGACCGTTTGTTTGTTCTGCCGTCGGTCTGGTTGCCTTGACCCAGAAAATGATTGACACTTTTTCTTATTTGCACATGCATGCCAACAATATCCCAGCACGGGTTCACGTTAAATTATATGCTCGATCCGGAGCCAAAAAGTCATCGTGACAATTTTATTTTCCAAATTTTGCAAATTTTTTTTTTTTAACGTTTTTTTTATGGAGAGAATGGGTAGATTGTTATTGCTTTCAGGAAACATTTATTAATATACCACTTTACCATACTCCACGACCAAAACACACAACTTTGAAATGCTAGTTTATACACACCTTATCATCTCGACAGCCAACAGGCCACAGCAAAAAGAAACAAATTTATAGACACCATCATCAAATCGCTACATTACACATTCACTTGAATATATATTTATTTATCCACTTTGCTATCTCCTCCAACCAACATACCACCCAAAGTTATTTGTTTATTTAATACACTTTACCAACACCAAAGTTTGAATTTACTTATGTTTACTGTTAGACCCCTGGTTTACAGGACTTCCCCAAAAATATTTTGGACCGCCCCATGGGCGGAAAACAAACCCGGAGGCACTTCCTTCACTCAGAAGGATGAGGGCTGAGAGAAAGGGCACATGACAGTTCCCACATGAAGGATGAGTGGAGAAAGAGGTGAAGGAAGAATGCTGAAAGAGTGTTACGAGGGCTGGTTCTGTGTACGTCCCAAGGGAGTGGAACCTTTTTTGGGAGAAGATCGCCTCCCTGTTATTTGGCCGCTCCTTGATTGTGGCTCTCTCTCATCTTGGTGTGCTCCTTGTGCTGGTGCTTCCTCATGGCTGCGCTTGCCTTGTCTTTAAGTTTCACTACATCACTGCTTAGGGGACAGTTCTCGAAACGTGGGCACTATGCCGAAGACTGCCACCATCGCCTTCCCTATGCACATTCGCCAAAGGAAAGTCCTCACCTCAATTTTAATGTTTGTGCAGTAAACAATCTGTGGCCACCGAGTGTGGGTTAGGATTTGTTCTTTAATTATGTCCTTGTACACAAGTTGCATGTCCCCATTTCCCTGTTCATGTCTTGATTTGCTGCGTTTGTTTCCAAACTGCTCGCCTCATCCACCCTTTTTCCTCCCATATTCTTTTAAAATCTTTGAAAAGGTAAGAGATGGTTCAATTCCACCTTGCCTCTGTTGTGTACATCAATTTGGTCATTTGGCCAACCTGAGGGAACGGTAAAAAGTAGATCGATTAAATGAACGCAGTAGTGAGAAACCGTTTTCGCTGTTCGCAGCCGAAGATTCCCAGTGCAGACAGCCCGTGTTAACGGAGGCTGACATGACAATATATGCATTCACCATCAAGGGCAACTAAAAATACCACGTACATTTATTTAATATATCGCTTACCATTCCACAACTTTACATACCACCTGGAAGTACTTTATACAATAGTACACTTTACCATCTCACTACCGTGTCTTGATTTGCAATGGTTTGTTTCCCATTTTGATTGCACATAACAATGGACTTATTTTCTATTATACTTTACCATTGACTGCTACAGACATACACCTTAAAATATCTGTATCTATATTTATGTCTATGTCTATGTACTGTATGTATTCTCCACCATTCTGTCCCCTGGCCCTTCTGTCTGGTGGGCTACAAAATTAAAAATAGCCGCATTTTATTTGCTTTCGGGTTCTTGACACCTGAGGCCTCAAAGGCCTCACAGGCCTTCAGGTGTAAATGAACCGCGTTGCATGCATAGGTTGCTGTGGTCGCGTGATTTGGGTGTACATGTGGATATTGAGAGACAAGCGTTTCCTGAGTAATAAGGTAAGTGACGTGTTTGTGGGGTCTTTGGTTTTGGGTTTATCAATTATTTAAAAATTTTGCGTTAGTTAGAGCCTCAAGCATGTGTAGGCCATTGATGGATTTTTTTTTTTTTACAAATAAAATTGGGTCTAATTTAACTTTTTTCAAGCAATGAGCCATTTTATACATGCTTCACATTAAAGACTCTTAGAGACTGAAACTGGAGTTAGGGATCCAAACTGTAGTCCAATTATATTGTTTCGTATTCCCGGGGTATATATATATTGCTTACGAATTCTTCGCCCTGCCGGCGTGCGATCGGCCACGTAACTCAGTAATAGCAAACCGCGTCGCCCACCGACGGACAACTCCAGTCGTGACCCTCCTGGAACTACCGCAATCAGCCAGTTTTCACGGGTGGAGGTAACCTCACCACAAAACCCAGTCCACATTCTACCGCGCGAAATTAGGGTGAATCGCCGAATGTCGATATACCTAAAAACTACCCGCGGCGGGTAGCGTACGAGGGGAGTTGTTACCACGCCGGCAGGATCGGCTCCGGACACGAACCGCTTAAGCGGCTCGTTCCGTGCTAAGGGGATAACCGAGCGGAGTTATCGCCGACACCTCGACGGTTCAAATTACCTTTTACTGGGTGTCTAAACCCACTACCAATCCCTTCCCTGATGCAAGATGAACTTTCAAACGGGAAAAAGGACGACGAACGGGATACATTTCACACAAGCGACATTTATTAACAACACGTAAGCAGGCAAATAGGAACAACAGGCACAGCACGTATACAGGCAAAGAAACAACAGCAGGCAAACAAAAGCAAGGAAAGGCACTACGACGAATATAATTAATAAATGCTTACAGTCACTTAAGCAGTTTTTACTTGACAGGACGGCGCCACGACAACATTCATTTCAAAAACCCAAAAGAAACACAGAAAAGACCCCCTCACAGACAAGGGGGTTCAGGCTGGACCATTGGGTCTTTATGACACGGGACCTGCGGAGGACCGAACGGGTCCCGCTAGAGGACCGTAGCAGCGTTTACCCGCACCCTCGAGGTGCGACGGTCGGCGAGCCCTCTCCGGCACTCGCCTCTCTGTGCGCGCCTCGACCCTGGACCACGCTGCAACCCTACGACTTGGCGCCAGAGGGAGAAGACGACCTCGACGATCCAGAGAGAGAACCGAGTTCCGAACCTCGACCAACACCAAGAACGAGCGAAGCCGAACCTCCGACGACCACCAGAGAAGAGGAAGCTGCGAAACCTCGCACGACACCAAGAGAAGAGGAAGCGCGACGACGACAGAGAGTCCGAGTTCGACCTTACCACAAAAAGCGCGGATAACGTCGACGAAGAAGAAGCAGAGATCGTCGACAAGAGGAAGCAGAGCAATCCAGCCACGAAAAGAAGATGAGAGCGAAGCCCGCGTGCGGGTCCGCCCACCTTATTATAGCGCGGGGCTCCCCCCTTTCGCTCCACCCCTTTTTCGGCTCCGCCTCCCTTCGAGACTCTTTCGAGAAGCTCCTCGAAAAGGGGCGTTCCCCTCCCGGACCGCCTCACGCCCGTGTCCACCAATGCGAAGCGAGCTCTTCGCCGCTTCTCGTGCCAGCGTTGGCGGCGCAAAACGGCGGGAAAACTCGCGCGTTTGCTGCAGGTCTTCCAAACGGGGCCTTCATTCGACGTTTTCGGTACGGTCCAAATAACGATAGCCCGGAAAGAAAAACGGCTAACTCAAAGGATCACAGCCCTGTGAACCACGGGAAATTCCTCTAAACAAGGTGGAAATCTAACTACCACAATTACT
>CM068962.1:22202580-22213001 GCA_035128595.1 Eptatretus atami
AATCCGCAGGAACAAGTTAGGAATACTGATAGAAAGCGAGGAAAACGAAAGAAACAGGAAGAACGAAGAGAACCAAAGGAAAACAAATAACCGAGCAGACTGGTACTTCTTAAAGCCGAGCTGTCCCACGTGACTCCTCGCTCTTGCGAAATCCTTCTTTTCCTTTTAAATCCATTTCATGCACCGTATAGAAAAAGTACTCGGGTTGATTGTTGTTCCTAGTTTTAAACCATGCCCAGCATTTGCTCGCAGAGCGTCAGCATGTAGGGAACAAGCTTGGTGATTAATTCCACTGCATCGAGTTTCATGTAAAGAAATGATCATGTAAAAAGATAGTCACCCTACAAGTCCTCGTCTATCCACCCTTCTGCTGCGACGAACAATGACGCCGGCTGGACATTGGCTTTGAGCAGTGTCTTCCTCTTGAACACGACATTCGAGGGAAGTTCACCACGCAAGTTATTTGAGGTGGCTGCTTTGTTATTGGACTCTAGCTAGTGTGAATAATTATTTTGATGTGAGACCAGGTGTTCTTCTTCTTCTTGTGTGTTCATGGCGTTTTCAGAGCCGCAAAGCTCTATATACATCACGCACCTAAACTCCAGGTGTCTCCGGTTTTTTGTTTTTTAATTGATTAATTCCGCACACGGTTAATAAAACGCTGCACAAATTCTTAACCTGAACCGGTTTTCAAAATTTAAACGGCAGAATTAAGCTTAACAGTAGTTCCGACTGCTAAAAAAAAAAAGTGCTCATTTGGAGTGTAAGTGAAATTCAGTATTGATCGTTTTTAAGACTGATATTTTTTCTATACCACATTTTTTCTGTATTAACCACACCCCAACTTTTACCTTTTTTGCCGATAAAGTGCGGTTTATACACCGGAAATATAGTATGTAGATAGCAACCAACGACGCACGCACACACGCACACACATCTGGGAGGGCTCCGTTCCAACTTCTGAACCCGTATATAGAGATAACACCCACAACATCACCACCTACACACACACACACACACACCACACACACACACACACACACACACACACACACACGATGATTATACTCATATCTTCTAATGTGCACCACGGGCTTTCTTAAGAAGGCGAAGACTCTCAATCTGCCGGATTAGCAAAGGAATGGTCCTTTGAATCTCTCCTCCAAATCTATAGTGTCCAAGATTGTCAAGGAAGGGTGAATACAAGACAACTGTAAATTATAAAGACTCTAGAGAAAGTATGTGATGGGATTGTGAACAATTAACAACAAAACACTTCCTCAATTAATTCTACACAAGTTCTTCATTAAAGTGGGAAATTTTACATCGTCGAGAGCTATCCAGCAATGTACAAGCTTAAAGTGTGGCCTGTTTGTGTTCACATTCCAACCGCTAACTCATGATGCTGGGAGCCAAGGTTCACATCCATTTGCCATGTGTGTTTGTCTAAACTCTAAGGGCTACTGTCATTGTAAATAATGTTTTAAAGTACATTGAAGCCCACAAATGCATTTGTCCTTAAGTGATTGATGTAAAAAGCTGTCCACGAGCAGTCAGGTCAGGTATGGAAGCATGCGCCGGAGCAGCACGTCGCTGGGTCCACTTTCCACCGGTACTCCAGGGGCTCCATATGGCCATCCCCAAGGCAGATGCCTGGCCCATCCCATCTCCTTGAGATGCGATCAACCTGCTGCAACCACGAGGCACGTGGTCGGCCCATTGGCCTCCGTCATCAAGAGGCTCCCTCGCTGAGAGATTTGGTGAGCAGGATTAGCATCACAAAGAAAACAAGCCACATGTCCATATAGCCACAGCTGATGCTTACGGACTATACAGGTAACAAATCTCATTTGAGTCTCTTCAGCAACCGCTCGTTGGACACAAAGTCCACGTGACAGCCAAGGATTCTCCGAAGAGACCTGGTACCAAAGGAATCAAGTCTCCATCTCAGATCCTGATCAGAGTCCAAGTCTACATCGTAGAGAAAGATGGAAGCACCAAGGACCTGAAGACTTGACTTTCTTCCTCCTGCAAGGTACAGGCAGTGCCACACCCCATGATCCAGTGAATCCACGACGCCCCAGGTCCGACCCAGACGTCATTGACCTCTGGCTCCAGCAGCAGAGACATGAATATCACTGCCAAAGTAAGCAATCTCTCCGTAACCTCAACATCCTCACCACAAACAGGTACAGACAGGATAGCAGCATCGAAGATTGTCATGAAACCTGGATCTTAGTTTTGACCAGGAAACTCGCAATCCCAGCCGTTCCGGCTCCTCATTCAGCACCTCGAGGGCCCTCAAAAGGATATCCAGAGTCTCTGCAAAGAAGATCTTGACATTCATCTGCGAAATCAAGGGCAGAGATCCTGACATTCCCAAACGATGCACCATAGCTTGACCTCTCTGACATCCTCCCCAGAATCCACACATACAAACGCTGAAACGTTTGGGGCCAGTCACACCCCTGATGAACTCCAGTAAAAACTGGAAATCAGTCAGAGATGGTACCACACATCTCCCAGCATTCGCAGTACAGATTAGAGTTCAGACATCAGATGTATCAGTTTTGGTGGACCCCACGAAAACCAGATTCCTCCAGAGGACATCCAATTCAATGAATCAAATGCTTTAGAGAGATCAACGTAGACTGCAAGCAGCCCGTGCCGAAACTCTCGTCTGCATTCAGTGAGAACCCGAATAGCAAAGATACGGTCAATGATTGACCTTTTTGGTGTAAAGCCTGACTGCTCTGGGTGCTGGTGCTCAAGCAGATGGTGCTCAAGCGGGTGGCGACCCGATCAAGAATTATCGAGCAAAGACTTGCCGGCCCGAGATAAGCATCACCCCTCGGTAGTTGTTGCAGTCCTGGCGATCACCTTCCCTTTCCAGAGAGGGACAACAAGGACCCTCTTCCAATCTTTTTGGGATTTGCCTGTGTTCCAGGCAAAGCACAGAACTGCATGCAACGACATGAGTACATTTCCACCAGCCTTGAGAAGCTCAACATGGATGCCACAGATCCCAAGAGCTTTATCAAATTTGAACCAGTTCACCGCAAGTCTGTGTTTCTTCAGACGAAGGTGGACCACAGTTGATTGGGGGGTCAGCATGGGGGACAGTAACACCCCTGACATCCAACTCAACAGCTGGTGGATCAGCCTGGTACAGCCGCTCAAAGTAATCAGCCCAGCGGGCTTTCACTATGGACTCCTCTGTCAAGAGCCCACCACCTTGCCTGACATCAAAAGTTAAAGCCTGATTCCAAAAAAAAATTTTTTCAAGTAAAGGTGTCCAAATCTGCTTGAGAACCTGGTGATTTCCCCAGGCTCAAGGGACAGCTCTGACATCTGGTCTCCTTCTCAGAGCACTTGTCGAGTATTTCTTCTACTTTTCATATTCAAAGTCCTTCCCACAAGTCATTGCTTCCTCTCAGATACATGGAGTGGTCTGTCAGCCACTAACTAGATAGTGAAGCAAAAATAAGATGACATTTACACACTTCAGCGCAATCAAAAATCAATGTTTCTGCTCATCATCCTTCTCAATCAATCGCTTCCTTATTTTCCTCTGAGGCTGCTCATCACCACTACCAGTGAACCTCATTCATTACAGCGGCATTACATACTTCCATGACTTGATTTACACGTCCCATGTCTAGGCATCCCTTCACCAATGGAGTTAACAAACCATAATCTTCACTGAACAACTCTTCCACAAAACTTTATATCCAAACAAAAATTTAAAGCTTTTATCCAAGGCAAGGAAATAAATGCAAGTTAATTGTGCAGTCGGCATTATGTTTATTCATTATAAAATTACCCTTGTTTATTTTATCATGTCAGGTGGCATTCTTTGCCAGATACTATTGTGACAGATGACATGATACAGTTAGTCACTGTGTCTGATTCAAAGTGGCAAGTAAATGGAAGCACCTCGAGCTTTTCTGATGGCGATGTGCGTATCATAGAGGCAATGATATCTGGAAGCACCTCTGAAGGCAATGTATCGAGCAGCCGTCGGAACTTGGCCACGACAGGCACCGAGGTATCCAGCAACTCCACCAACTAGAGTTAAACACAAACCATGCGACTTACAAACAAAATATAATCAACCAACTCAAACCTTACATGGGTTACACTGGTTAATGTCCAATCGTCGAATACGGATCTCAACATTAACAGTCGTCAATTGTCATGGACAAGTGAAAGTTCTGCTCAACCAGGTCAAAGTGTGTGCAGTTGTCTGGTAGGCAAGTCCACATTTCTGATAAACACATGGCATGCAGACTTGTGATAAAAGTTCTGGGACAAGGCAATTTGTGACCAAGAAAGCTGGAAATCACAGAGAGTTCAGACATCAGATGGATCAGTTTTGGTGGCACCCCACGAAAACCAAGAATCCGGTTGTTAGCGGTTGAAAAGGGTCAGTAATGGCCATTCCATTCAAAACTGAAAGCAAAAGCAGCCATTGTGAGGAAGTGCATGATCTCTCCACAAACCTCGACTCTTGATATCTATAATCAGAGCTTATACCTTTCTAAGGAGATACTCATAAACTTCTTAGAGTTGTAAGCATTAATTAGACACCAACAATATCAGCCATTTGAGAAAATCCATTTTCTATTTGTTAAGCCTATTAAGTTCTCACTGGAGATCATCTCTGACACCTGACATAAAAAGCACTTGCGTATATCAATTAATGGTTCCAGTTTAGAAGCCTGCAATGAAAAACGAGCGAAGCATCTGCGGTGGACGAGTGAACAGAGCTGAAGTCGTGAAAAAATTCACGCGCTGTTGGCAAGATGCAGATCGTCGGGAATAAGACAAACTCTCAAACTTCATGACAAATGCAAACAATAGTTGATCACAACTTGCTAACTAGTCTGCATTTAATACTGCTGCAGTCAACACTATTCAAGTGTGTGCTTTTGCCTTGTGATGATGAATATGCACACTCAATATTAGGGTGTCCATTACCTCACGCAAGCGAAGCAAAAAGCGGGGTGAAGCAATCGATTCACTTTGTTTGTCTGTCTGTTTACAATCGAGGAACAACTTAATTCAATTTAATGTTATATTTTGAACATCAATCGAAAAACGAACCTGTAGTTTAGCAGTACTTTGGCTCTGAATTAGTCCCAATCGCACATGCGCAGAGAAGAGTGAGAAAATATTTGTTTACTCTGTCTGCCTGTCTGACAGTCAACAAAATTGAAAATCATTCCAAACAGTCAACTTACTGCTTTAGCGATGTCATAAAGGACAAAACAACAGGCACGAAGAACAAATATAACGTGTTAAAAAATTACCCCCGTGCGGGAGTGACGGTCATCTCTGTGAGAAAATATATAGCCTCCTGAAGGTAGGGCAGTTTTTGCAAACTTCGTAGTCACGTGAGCGAAAACGAAACGAATATCGAAAATCGGCTGACAAATTTAGATATTGTCCATAGATTTATATGCACAATCAAATTCAAGATCGCTTGAGAATGTATGAGGAGATAGATTTGAATCGTATTTTGATGAAAATCGTCATTTTCGCATTTTTTGCCAACTTTGAAGTCACGTGAACGAAAACGAAAGCGAATATCGAAAATCCGGCCCGACAAATTTAGATATTGTCCCATAGTTCATATGCCACAATAAAATTCAAGATCTTGAGAATGTAGGAGGAGATAGATTTTGAAAATCGTCATTTCCGCATTTTTTGCCAACTTTGAAGTCCAGTGACACAAAAACGAAAGCGAATATCGAAAATCCGGCCGACAAAATTTAGATATTGTCCCATAGATTCATATGCCACAATAAAATTCAAGATCGTTGAGAAATGAGGAGGAGATAGATTTTGAAAATCGTCATTTTCGCATGAAAATCGTCATTTTCGCATTTTTTTGCCAACTTTGAAGTCATGTGACACGAAAACGAAAGTGAATATCGAAATCCGGCCAATCAAATTTAGATATTGTCCCATAGATTCATATGCCACAATCAAATTCAAGATCGCTTGAGAATGGCGGAGGAGATAGAATTTGAAAATCGTCATTTTCGCACGGCGGACGAATTTGATTGTGGCATATGAATCTATGGGACAATATCTAAATTTTGATTGGGCCGGATTTTCGATATTCACTTTCGTTTTCGTGTCACATGACTTCAAAGTTGGCAAAAAAATGCGAAAATGACGATTTTCATGCGAAAATGACGATTTTCAAAATCTATCTCCTCCCATTTCTCAACGATCTTGAATTTATTGTGGCATATGAATCTATGGGACAATATCTAAATTTTGTGGCCGGATTTCGATATTCACTTTCGTTTTTGTGTCACATGACTTCAAAGTTGGCAAAAAAATGCGGAAATGACGATTTTCAAAATCTATCTCCTCCTACATTTCTCAATGAATCTTGAATTTTATTGTGGCATATGAATCTATGGGACAATATCTAAATTTGTCGGCCGGATTTTCGATATTCGCTTTCGTTTTCGTGTCACGTGACTTCAAAGTTGGCAAAAAATGCGAAAATGACGATTTTTCAAAATACATTCAATCTATCTCCTCATACATTTCTCAAGCGATCTTGAATTTGATTGTGGCATATAAATCTATGGGACAATATCTAAATTTTGTCAGCCGGATTTTCGATATTCGCTTTCGTTTTCGCGTCACGTGACTACGAAGTTTGCAAAAAAACTGCCCTACCTTCAGGAGGCTATAATTTCTCACAGAATGACCGTCACTCCCGCACGGGGGTAATTTTTTAACACGTTATATTTGTTCTTCGTGCCTGTTGTTTGTGTCCTTTATGACATCGCTAAAGCAGTAAGTTGACTGTTTGGAATGATTTTCAATTTTGTTGGACTGTCAGACAGGCAGACAGAGTAAACAAATATTTTCTCACTCTTCTCTGCGCATGTGCGATTGGGACTAATTCAGAGCCAAAGTACTGCTAAACTACAGGTTCGTTTTTCGATTGATGTTCAAAATATAACATTAAATTGAAATTAAGTTGTTCCTCGATTGTAAACAGACAGACAAACAAAGTGAATCGATTGCTTCACCCCGCTTTTTGCTTCGCTTGCGTGAGGTAATGGACACCCTAATATTGAGTGTGCATATTCATCATCACAAGGCAAAAGCACACACTTGAATAGTGTTGACTGCAGCAGTATTAAATGCAGACTAGTTAGCAAGTTGTGATCAACTATTGTTTGCATTTGTCATGAAGTTTGAGAGTTTGTCTTATTCCCGACGATCTGCATCTTGCCAACAAGCGTGAATTTTTTCACGACTTCAGCTCTGTTCACTCGTCCACCGCAGATGCTTCGCTCGTTTTTCATTGCAGGCTTCTAAACTGGAACCATTAATTGATATACGCAAGTGCTTTTTCATGTCAGGTGTCAGAGATGATCTCCAGTGAGACTTAATAGGCTTAACAAATAGAAAATGGATTTTCTCAAATGGCTGATATTGTTGGTGTCTAATTAATGCTTACCAACTCTAAGAAGTTTATGAGTATCTCCTTAGAAAGGTATAAGCTCTGATTATAGATATCAAGAGTCGAGGTTTGTGGAGAGATCATGCACTTCCTCACAATGGCTGCTTTTGCTTTCAGTGTTTGAATGGAATGGCCATTACTGACCCTTTTCCAACCGCTAACAACCGGATTCTTGGTTTTCGTGGGGTGCCACCAAAACTGATCCATCTGATGTCTGAACTCTCTGTGATTTCCAGCTTTCTTGGGTCACAAATTGCCTTGTCCCAGAACTTTTATCACAAGTCTGCATGCCATGTGTTTATCAGAAATGTGGACTTGCCTACCAGACAACTGCACACACCTTTGACCTGGTTGAGCAGAACTTTCACTTGTCCATGACAATTGGACGACTGTTAATGTTGAGATCCGTATTCGACGGATTGGACATTAACCAGTGTAACCCATGTAAGGTTTGAGTTGGTTGATTATATTTTGTTTGTAAGTCGCATGGTTTGTGTTTAACTCTAGTTGGTGGAGTTGCTGGATACCTCGGTGCCTGTCGTGGCCAAGTTCCGACGGCTGCTCGATACATTGCCTTCAGAGGTGCTTCCAGATATCATTGCCTCTATGATACGCACATCGCCATCAGAAAAGCTCGAGGTGCTTCCATTTACTTGCCACTTTGAATCAGACACAGTGACTAACTGTATCATGTCATCTGTCACAATAGTATCTGGCAAAGAATGCCACCTGACATGATAAAATAAACAAGGGTAATTTTATAATGAATAAACATAATGCCGACTGCACAATTAACTTGCATTTATTTCCTTGCCTTGGATAAAAGCTTTAAATTTTTGTTTGGATATAAAGTTTTGTGGAAGAGTTGTTCAGTGAAGATTATGGTTTTGTTAACTCCATTGGTGAAGGGATTGCCTAGACATGGGACGTGTAAATCAAGTCATGGGAAGTATGTAATGCCGCTGTAATGAATGAGCGTTCACTGGTAGTGGTGATGAGCAGCCTCAGAGGAAAATAAGGAAGCGATTGATTGAGAAGGATGATGAGCAGAAACATTGATTTTTGATTGCGCTGAAGGTGTGTAAATGTCATCTTATTTTTGCTTCACTATCTAGTTAGTGGCTGAACAGACCACTCCATGTATCTGAGAGGAAGCAATGACTTGTGGGAAGGACTTTGAATATGAAAAGTAGAAGAAATACTCGACAAGTGCTCTGAGAAGGAGACCAGATGTCAGAGCTGTCCCTTGAGCCTGGGGAAATCACCAGGTTCTCAAGCAGATTTGGACACCTTTACTTGAAAAAATTTTTTTTTGGAATCAGGCTTTAACTTTTGATGTCAGGCAAGGTGGTGGGCTCTTGACAGAGGAGTCCATAGTGAAAGCCCGCTGGGCTGATTACTTTGAGCGGCTGTACCAGGCTGATCCACCAGCTGTTGAGTTGGATGTCAGGGGTGTTACTGTCCCCAATGCTGACCCCCCAATCAACTGTGGTCCACCTTCGTCTGAAGAAACACAGACTGCGGTGAACTGGTTCAAATTTGATAAAGCTCTTGGGATCTGTGGCATCCATGTTGAGCTTCTCAAGGCTGGTGGAAATGTACTCATGTCGTTGCATGCAGTTCTGTGCTTTGCCTGGAACACAGGCAAATTCCCAAAAAGATTGGAAGAGGGTCCTTGTTGTCCCTCTCTGGAAAGGGAAGGGTGATCGCCAGGACTGCAACAACTACCGAGGGGTGATGCTTATCTCGGTGCCGGGCAAGGTCTTTGCTCGGATAATTCTTGATCGGGTTCGCCACCCGCTTGAGCACCATCTGCTTGAGCACCAGCACCCAGAGCAGTCAGGCTTTACACCAAAAAGGTCAATCATTGACCGTATCTTTGCTATTCGGGTTCTCACTGAATGCAGACGAGAGTTTCGGCACGGGCTGCTTGCAGTCTACGTTGATCTCTCTAAAGCATTTGATTCATTGAATTGGGATGTCCTCTGGAGGAATCTTGGTTTTCGTGGGGTGCCACCAAAACTGATACATCTGATGTCTGAACTCTAATCTGGTACTGCGAATGCTGGGAGATGTGGTGGTACCATCTCTGACTGATTTCCAGTTTTTACTGGAGTTCATCAGGGGTGTGGACTGGCCCCCAAACGTTTCAGCGTTTGTATGGTGTGGATTCTGGGGAGGATGTCAGAGAGGTCAAGCTATGGTGCATCGTTTGGGAATGTCAGGATCTCTGCCCTTGATTTCGCAGATGAATGTCAAGATCTTCTTTGCAGAGACTCTGGATATCCTTTTGAGGGCCCTCGAGGTGCTGAATGAGGAGCCGGAACGGCTGGGATTGCGAGTTTCCTGGGTCAAAACTAAGATCCAGGTTTTCAATGACATCTTCGATGCTGCTATCCTGTCTGTACCTGTTTGTGGTGAGGATGTTGAGGTTACGGAGAGATTTGCTTACTTTGGCAGTGATATTCATGTCTCTGCTGGCTGTGAGCCAGAGGTCAATAGACGTCTGGGTCGGACCTGGGGCGTCGTGGATTCACTGGATCATGGGGTGTGGCACTGCCTGTACCTGTGCAGGAGGAAGAAAGTCCAAGTCTTCAGGTCCTTGGTGCTTCCAGTCTTTCTCTACGGATGTGAGACTTGGACTCTGATCAGGGATCTGAGATGGAGACTTGATTCCTTTGGTACCAGGTCTCTTCGGAGAATCCTTGGCTGTCACTGGTTGGGACTTTGTGTCCAACGAGCGGTTGCTGAGAGAGACTCAAATGAGATTTGTTACCTGTATAGTCCGTAAGCATCAGCTGTGGCTATATGGACATGTGGCTTGTTTTCGTGATGCTAATCCTGCTCACCAAATTCTCTCAGCGAGGGAGCCTCTTGAGTGACGGAGGCCAATGGGCCGACCACGTGCCTCGTGGTTGCAGCA
>CM068962.1:22213011-22226572 GCA_035128595.1 Eptatretus atami
CATCTCAAGGAGATGGGGATGGGCCAGGCATCTGCCTTGGGGATGGCCATATGGAGGCCCCTGGAGTACCGGTGGAAAGTGGACGCAGCGACGTGCTGCTCCGGCGCATGCTTCCATACCTGACCTGACCTGCTCGTGGAGCAGCTTGTACATCAATCACTTAAAGGACAAATGCATTTGTGGGCTTCAATGTACTTTAACACATTATTTACAATGACAGTAGCCCTTAGAGTTTAGACAAACACACATGGCAAATGGGATGTGAACCTTGGCTCCCAGCATCATGAGTTAGCGGTTGGAATGTGAACACAAAACAGGCCACACTTTAAGCTTGTACATTGCTGGATAGCTCTCGGACGATGTAAAATTTCCCACTTTAATGAAGAAACTTGTGTAGAATTTAATTGAGGAAGTGTTTTGTTGTTAATTGTTCACAATCCCATCACATACTTTCTCTAGAGTCTTTTATAATTTACAGTTGTTCTTGTATTCACCCTTCCTTGACAGATCTTGGACACTATAGATTTGGAGGAGAGATTCAAAAGGACCATTCCTTTGCTAATCCGGCAGATTGAGAGTCTTCGCCTTCTTAAGAAAGCCCGTGGTGCACATTTAGAAGATTATGAGGTATAATCATCGTGTGTGTGTGTGTGTGTGTGTTGTGTTGTGTGTGGTGTGTGTGTGTTGTGTGTGTGTGTGTGTGTGTGTGTGTGTGTGTGTGTGTGTGGTGATGTTGTTGGGTGTTATCTCTATATACGGGTTCAGAAGTTGGAACGGAGCCCTCCCAGATGTGTGTGCGTGTGTGCGTGCGTCGTTGGTGCTATCTACATACTATATTTCCGGTGTATAAACCGCACTTTATCGGCAAAAAGGTAAAAGTTGGGGGTGTGGTTAATACAGAAAAAAATGTGGTATAGAAAAAATATCAGTCTTAAAAACGATCAATACTGAATTTCACTTACACTCCAAATGAGCATTTTTTTTTTAGCAGTCGGAACTACTGTTAAGCTTAATTCTGCCGTTTAAATTTTGAAAACCGGTTCAGGTTAAGAATTTGTGCAGCGTTTTATTAACCGTGTGCGGAAATTAAATCAATTAAAAAACAAAAAAACCGGAGACACCTGGAGTTTAGGTGCGTGATGTATATAGAGCTTTGCGGCTCTGAAAACGCCATGAAACACACAAGAAGAAGAAGAACACCTGGTCTCACATCAAAATAATTATTCACACTAGCTAGAGTCCAATAACAAAGCAGCCACCTCAAATAAGCTTGCGTGGTGAACTTCCCTCGAATGTCGTGTTCAAGAGGAAGACACTGCTCAAAGCCAAGTTTCCAGCCGGCGTCATTGTTCGTGCGCAGCAGAAGGGGTGGATAGACGAGGGACTTGTAGTGGTGACTATCTTTTTACATGCATCATTTTCTACATGAACATCCGATGCAGGTGGAATTAATCCACCAAGCTTGTTCCCTACATGCTGACGCTCTGCGAGCAAATGCTGGGCATGGTTTAAAACTAGGAACAACCAATCAACCCCGAGTACTTTTCTATACGAGTGCATGAAATGGATTTAAAAGGAAGAAGAAGGATTTCGCAAGAGCGAGGAGTCACGTGGGACAGCTCGGCTTTAAGAAGTACCAGTGCTGCTCGGTTATTTTGGCTTCCTTTGGTTCTCTTCGTTCTTCCTGTTTCTTTTCGTTTTCCCTCGTTTCTATCAGTGATTCCTAACTTGCTTCCTGCGGATTACTCTCGTCGACCAAACAAACTTTCTTACTTTGCAGGCCTTTGTATTCGCTCTAGGTTTCGAGGAACATTAGCTGCATCTCGGTGGAATCACCACAGACAAACTTTCCTATTTCCCGGACTTGGTATTTTCATCAGTTGAAAATCAACATTACTTGATGTGTTTCCTGCCGGGATTTTTGACCCGGATTCCATGGAACATCGGCCACATGCATCTTGGTTGAACTTTCACCATTACTCCTGTTGCGACGTTGGCTGAGCATTTTGTTGACTGGGAGACTGCCGGTGTTTCTTTGGGAGGACGAGAAAGATCGACCCTCTGATGATCTATGGCTGGATCGTCAAAGTGTGGGAGGAAATACCAGACATAATCAAGCAAGCATTTCTGAAATGATGCATCTCCAACATGGACGGCACAGAGGACGACATCATTTGGGAGGAGGAGGCTGCAAATGAAGGTGACAGTGACTTGGACTTTCTCTACCCTGATTCGGACAAGGAGTTACGTGCCGTCTTCAACGAGGAAAGCATTGACGAGAATTTCCTCCGGTTTAGCTGAAAAGCTTCATCAAACCTAAACGGCCCTTTTCAGGGCCACAAATCCACAAGAAATATGTATAATACCGGTATGAATCCCTCTTCTTCCTTTTTCAAGTTACAAAAAAATCCTCTTTATAATATTGAAAAATATAAAAGAAAAATAATAACTTCTTGGTATCCTCTCCTCAGTGGCGTATCGAGGAAAAATGCCGCTCGTGACATTATAATAATATTATTTACCACATAATAAAGACAGTAACTCAGTAATCCCACTTGGTTGTTGAATTAATACCAGGTGGGGTTGACTCTGCCTGTCATCCTTTTGAGGTCGGCAAAATGAGTGCCAGCATGATGGTATCCTGTGTCGGAGTGGCGACCCGTCCAGGATTGTGCCGAATATTGTACACCTAATATCGTCATTGTCCACCAAGTTTCGGCCGAATACGTCCATAACTTTTTGAGATATCCTGCTCACAGACCAACAGATAGACAAACACACAGACGGGTGAAAACATAGCCTCCGTCCACCTTAGATGGGAGAGGTAATTATTGTAGTTTAATCCACTATCTGAAATGAAATCTTTATTTTGTTGCTCATTGTTTCAACAACTAGATCAGTGGTTTTCAAACTTTTTTTAGTGGCGACCCAATTTCAGAACCTCTCTACATCATGCGACCCAAAAGATTCAAAACCCAATTCATAATATATAAGATAAGATTTCATATAACACAATAAGATTTACTGTTTACTTTATTCACCATCGTCATGTTTTCATAGACGAGTAAACGGAGAATAGCCGACAGTATCCAAATAGTACAGTGTGAATGTTTCAGAAGTTTAGTCCGAATGACCTTTAGATATATCAGTGAGAAGGATGAGCCTGTTTTTCAGAAACCAACTTCTCTATTCGTGGAGAAGTAGATGACAATCCAGGATCATATCATGCTCCATTTCTAGGCGATTTCTGCACTTTGTTTTAATCACCACCATGGTGGAGAACGACTGCTCACAAAAGTATGATGAAGGATATGGCATGAGAACCTTAATGGCGCCCGTGACGGGATCGGGTACGACGGCAGCATTTTGCACCAGAATGTCGACAACGAATTCGTCCGCGCAAGAGCCTGCGCTCCTAATCTTGCATGGAGTGACAGCTCTTCCTGTGCTGTATCATCTTCATCAGGAATCGAGTCCAGTGGAGCCGTGAAAGGGTCCCGAACCACAGAAAAGGACTGCAACTCCAGCTCAGGGAAATAGTGCTCGAACTGTTCAATGAGCGACCGAAGGTGACGTGCTATCTCCCCAGAAAGACTGTCGAGCTCAGTATCATCGTACTGGCAGGTCGTTAGATGCTCCACCAGACGGGGGAAAAAGCTGAAGCGCTTAACAGCTGCTTTGTCTGCCAGTAATTTAGAGTCGCCAGAAATCCGCTCATTTTGTCGTGAAAAATCATGAGGTTGGCGTCTTTGCCTTGGAGGGAGCGGTTGAGGACATTGAGACGTTCAAAGATGTCAACGAGATAGCACAGTTCTGACAGCCAAGAGGCCGACTCAAGCAACACTACCCATGCCGTTTTCCCTTGTGTGCGTAGGAACTCCTTCAGTTCATCTCTGAGCTCGTAAATGCGCAGAAGAAGGTTTCCTCGAGATAACCATCTGACTTGAGTATAGAATCGTAAATTCTTATGTCGGCGTCCATCTCCTGGCAGAATAGCCTGAATAACTAGTGTGAGGGCGCTCGATTTGATGTGATTCACCATTTTTACGACTTCTGAGAGCACGCTCTGTAAGGTTTCTGGAAAAGTACGAGAGGCGAGCACTTCTCGGTGAATCTTGCAGTGTACCATGGAGGTCTGAGGAGCCACCTCAAGCAATTTAGCCTTGAATCCAGAACGCACTCCTAAATTGCTGGCGCGCCGTCTGTTGTAGAACCGAGCAACTTTCCGAAGTCCAGATCAGGTCACGATAAAACTGCTCTACTTTCCCAAAAAATGTCCTCACCTTTGGTGGTGGCCTCCAATGGTTTGATGAGCAGAGGCTCATCGACAAAGTTATCAGCCTTAATGAAGCAGACCCAGACGATGAGTTGCGCGTACGATGCGATATCAGTGGACTCGTCCAACTGTATGGCGTGCCACGGCGATTCCTTGATCTTCTGTACGACCTGAGCGTTACGTCCAGACATATCTTCAATTCTGCGTTGGATGGTGTTGTCAGAGAGGGGTATAACTGCCAGTTTCTTCGCCGCTTCTCCCCAACCATCAAAGATACCATGTCCTTTGCACATGGCAGCACGAGTTCTTCCGCAATGGAGTGAGGCTTTTTAGTCTTGGCAACATGGAGCGACACTCGATACGAGGCTTTTAATGCCCGAGAATTGGTCTGATGGGCATGTACCCTCTCTGTCAAGACGCGTATTCTTGAGTGCAAGAAGTTTCCTCTCAAAGAACGTGCTCTCCTTATCCTGATAAGGCACATGTTTTGTAGTCAAATGCCTCTGCAACTTATTGTGTTTCATAGACTCCGTAGAAAGCACTTGAAAACAAATCATACACTGAGGCCTCTATGCCCCACTTTTATCCACCACGTAGTAAATTCCAAGGTCCAGAAATTTATCCTGGTAAGAACGTTCTCGAGATTTGCTGGTGGCCGGTGCTGCCATCACAAATAAGGTCTCGAGTCGTATGTGGAGACGTGAATAGACGTTAATGATAGAGTCTGAGTCTGAGAGGCCGTGGATCAAACCACTAATTTCCCGCCAAAATGAACCGCCCTTCAGCGAGCCCGCACATCGGCTGGATCCCATTCCAAGCGTCATGTTGCGCCGGTTCCCATACTTTGAACGAACCGTTTATATTACATCCCGTAAAAGCGAACACCGATCGAAAATAGACAATTTTTTTTTAGCTGCAAGCGGACGCCCGCGACCCCACGAGATTTGCTCGGCGACCCCACTTGGGGTCGCGCCCCCGGGTTTGAAAAACCAAGAACTAGATCAACTTGCCTGTTAATCTTCAGACATCTAAAAACCTGTAAATAGTTGATTAGCAGAAGAGAGTGATATCATTCCCATGATGGTTTTGTTTCAATTTCTGCAATTCAGATGTTGAACATAGCTGGAATTGTAGCAAAGGCAGTAGTAATGATTAATGCAGCACAAGTATGATGAATAACTTTAAGCCCAAGAACAGTGTTCTAAATTTTTTTTTTTAACTGTGTTCAGTTAATTGTCATTTGAAGTGCTAAAAATATAAATTGTGTGCACGTGTGTGTTTCACATTGTTCCAGGGCTTGATCAAAAATCTATTCCCAAAAGTTGATTCGAGTGTAATAGACACCAGTGAGAACGGATGGGGTGATGATGACGATGATTCCTTTGGTGGCCTTGAAAGAAAGATGAGAGGAGTTGGAATGTCTGAGCCAGCCTTGCGTACCTGCTTGAAGGAGCTGAAAAGGCAAGATGTGTCTTGGAGTGCATGATTGCATCTCTAGTTTTGTTGAAATAAGGAACTTTCTTCGTTGGATAATTGTAACCTTGACAACATGGGCACTTAATTCAATTAGCATGTCTTCTGGAATACCCATTAAAATAATTTAATACCACATGGAATTATTTTTAAAGCCTGACATTGTGCACAAAATTTTATCCTGACGATGAGTGCAGTTAACTAAAAACCATTTCCTCATATGTGTTGTGGTGTTGCTGATCTTCCTACATACTTTGACAATGGTGTTGCTGATCTTCCTCTCTGACAATAATAATTTCCTTATTTTTTTCTTCTCCTCCTTCATTTATTTGGGAAAGTATAACAAACTTCCGACTCTTTCATCAATGATCTCTCTGACTCTCTGGAAAATCCTCTTTATCTCTCTGCTGATGACTCCACCCTCTGCCGTACCATCTGTTATCCCTCAGATTGGCAAGCAGCAGCTTTTTCACTCTCTCCAGATTTGGATAAAATCACAAGCTGGTCCAACATGTGGAACATGTCTTTCGATCCTGATAAATCTCTCTCTCACCATGTCTCTCCGAAAGGACCGTCAGGAACCCCCCCCACAAAATCTACTTTCTCAACAATCCTCTTCAAGAAGTCCTTTCATTCAAGCTTCTGGGTCTCACGGTCTGCCATGATCTTTCCTGGGAAAGTCACATTTCCAAGCTGGCCTCCAAAGCCAGTCGCTGACGAGGCATCCTTCGTCTTGCAAAGTCCTTCCTTGACACACCTGAGCTCCTGACCACATGCAAAGCTTTCGTCCTCAGCCTCATGGAGTACTGCTCTCCCCTCTGGGCTGGTGCTCCCGCCTCTCACCTTTCTCGGCTTCACACTGTGGAAATTGAGGCATTTAGGATCATTGGTATCTCCCGCAATGAGGCTGAGTATTTGGGTCTCTCACTCTCTCACCATAGGCAGGTCTGTGGTGTTTCTGTCTTTTACCGTCTCCTCTCCGGTCTCGCCCCACCTGCGCTGTCTGCGATATGTTCCCCCCATATTGCCGCAGGGCGCTCAAGGTCCGCCAGCAACCCTCTTCTGGTAAAACTACCAAAATCAAGAATCACTGCTCACCTTCACTCTTTCATTCCTCTTTTTCCTGCCTTTGGAACAAACTGCCACACAATCTTCAATCCCACTCTTCCCTCCAGGTCTTCAAAACAGCTGTCCACCACCACCTCTTATCTTCCCCCATCCAAAACCTCAATATTTTCTTCCCCCATTAACCCACTCCAAACCCACCTCCTCCAAATTCCCTGCTTTCCTTCCTGAAAGTCCCTGTCATGTAAGCACCTGAAAGTCCCTGTGATGTCCATCTTGTGTACCCCGCCCTATCCCTCTCCCTTCCACAGATCTCCGAACGTCTTTGTTCCCCCCACTGTTTTGTCCTTCCCTCTCCTGCCCCTCTTGTCTCCTGCTTCCCTTGTTGTACGTTCTGTGTGTTTGCTCTCATACGAGCCTCAATATTGCATACAAAAAAACCCCCTCTGCTGTTGGTGTGCCCCCTTCCTCTCTTTCTACTCTTCCTTTTGTTCTGTTATGTCCTGATCCGTTCTATGTTCCAGCTCCTCCATGAGCCTCGACTTTGCATACAAAAAAATAAGAATAAAGTAGCTGGGAAGCTGTCTAATTGCATGCATTATAATCTATACTATAAAAGTGAATTTATATGTTTTTGTTTGTTTGTTATTTGTTTATATATGCTTCAAAAATTAAAAAAACTACCCAACTAATTCCAACCAAATTTTGCATGTTGCCTAAGGGTACCCCAAGTATTGTTTCTGTCTGGGTAGCATACCTGGGGGAGGGGGGGGGTTCAGGGTTGGGGGAAGACCCCAATTGTCTCTCTAAATGTGCATCATATAGCGCCACCGGTGGTGTCCGAAATTACAAATTATCTTCTTGTACAAATAAAGTTTAAACATTTTGATAATATGCATTACGGTGATGTTGAAATCTGATTGAGAATAATTCGAAATTTTCAAAATGTTTCATTTTACTCATTTAAAACGAAGGTTCAAACCAAAGCAAACAACACTGAGATTTGCAGTGAAGTGGAAGTGATTTTTGCTCACGCCATGTATCAGCAGCACGGATAGTTGCAGAAGGTGATGTTGGCTGACTTCCAAGCAGATGGAAAATGACTTCAGGCAAATGATAGAGTGAATAAAGCAGAATGTTTGTGAGGGGGTAAAAATGCCTAGTATTATTATAATTACCATTATTATCATCATATGTCAGAGGAGATAGAATTTCATGATACGTGGTTGTAAAAAAAAATTGCCGTGTATTATAGCGTCTCCATTGTAGCCTTTGATTCTTAGTTTTACCCCATTTGTCAAAGTGCTTTAACTGGAATTCAAATTCAAATCTCATCAACTGCATTCATTTATTAAGTGTCAAGAACTTTGTTCTGTTTTTTGTAACCTTACTTTTTGGCAAGATGTAGTCTTTTTTTTGTTTGTTTGTTTTGGAAGAATCAACTTCATGACTTTATTCATTTTCTTTACCAGGCTCAAGAAGATGCCTCAGTCAATGCCAGAGTATGCACTTATTCAGAGTTACCTTGACCTCATGGTTGAATTACCTTGGAAGAAAAGCACCAAAGGTGAGATATTTTCTTTATATGAGGTCTCTCGTTGATATTTTCTTTGTATGAGGATGTGCAGCACTTCAAGAGACTTGCTTCCAAACCATTCTGCATTGTCTCTGAACTATTGTTACTTGTTTGCCTGTGCTGTTTATCATCTCGTGTCTGTTCCCCTATCTCCTTGTAGATTTATTTTGTATCAAGATATTGCGTGTTGTCGTTTGTAGCACTGGATCCCACATGCACCATTCTTGTGGGTCTTACCTGTTAAAATATTTTCTCGCTTTCTACTCTCCATTATGCTTCCACTCCCAACTCTCATTCACCTATTGACCTACACACCATCAAACTAGAGGGGGAGCACTCGGTAGAGTGCAAAACCTCCGCCGCCAATACTTCTGGGTCACTTAAGTGAACCTGATATCCTCTTCATTGTAGGTCAAAACGGATCAGACTCTACTGAACCACTATTGAATAAACTAAACTAGATCGACGCGCATGTAGAAATGCCAAAAAAAAAAAATCGAAATTTTTTTGAAAAAAAAGTTGCAAAATTTGTTTTTTTTTTCTCTAACAAATTTTTTTTGGGGGGGTTGGAAATCACTTAAAACATGTAGAAATGCAAAAAAAAAAATTCAAATACTTTTCAAATAAAATCGAATTTTTTTTGAAAAAAAAGTTGCAAAATTTTCTGTTTTTTTTTTTGGACCAAGTCCAAAATCTAATGGCATGATCCTTGGACCATACCTAATCCCCCCACCAAGTTTCGTCGAAATCCGTCCAGGAGTTTTTCCGTAATACTGTTCACAAACAAACAGACAGGGGTGAAAACAGTAACCTCCGTCCATCTTCGATGGCGGAGGTTAATAAAAATAAACTAGAAAGGTACACTTCGACGTCGTGACATCGCTAGATATGCCTCTACCCATATTATTACATCATCATACATACTTTAACAAGTTTGACTTAAATCCCTAAACCCAGACCATTGGCTGCCAGACTATCGTCCGATCAGGTTGAAATTTAAAACATATATTCCCCATGACTACTAGATCATAATTTTGACGTTTAATGTCGAATGATGAAGCGGTTCAAGAAAAATAATTTTTTAAAGATTTTCGTTCAATCCAATATGGCTGCCAGACCATGTGACCTATTAATTATTTGTGAGCACCCTGGTATTCCCAAGACTTGGGGAATATGTGTGAAATTTCACCCCGATCTGTCCAGCCATTCTGGAGGAGATAATTATTTTTAAAATATTTTAGGGTAAATCAAATATGGCTGCCAAACTATGTGACCTATGACATCATAGGTGGAGAACTTTTGCTCCTCATGGAGAGGCGATAGTACCTGTAAAGTTTCGCCTAAATCTGTTAAGCTGTTTCAAAGAAGAAGATTTTTGAAGGTTTTTATGTTAAAAACAATATGGCTGCCGAACCACATGACCGGATGACATCAATTTTTTTCACCCAATACAATTTAGCCCAAGATGACCCTCAAATTTTCATACTGATCTGATAAAGTGTTCGACTTGCGCAATTATGACGTCATAACAAAGCCATAAAAAAAATCACACTTGTTTCCCATGGGGAGTACTTCACTCTTTTCCAAGTTTCAATTTTTCCCATGAGCGGTTTCAGAGGTCCAAAGGTTTTCCTTTTTTCCATCATGGCTGCCACACCACGTGACTTATGACATCACAATTGTAATTACAATATTCTACAATAGTAATCGTACATATGGTGAAAATTTTATGTCAATCGGATAAGCGCTTGCAGAGAAAACAGAAAATTAGCATTGTGGGGGGGGGGGGGACGTACGTACAGACGTACGGACAACCTGAAAACATGATGTCGCCAGTGACTTTGTCGGAGGAGGCATAAAAACTCCTTCTCCTCCATACCTTCTCAACTTACCACAAAATGCTACCTTATCACCATTCGTTTTTAATCATCATTGTGTTCACGTTCTTTCTGTGGTTAATCTATGACATTCTTTCTGCTTTTACATTTGTTCATGTAAGATATCGTATTAAGGCAAATGTTTGACCAATAGGCATAGAGCAGTTTTAAAGTTGTGTTGTACTAAAGCTCTGCTGTTGCATTACACGACCTGAATCTTAAAGTTGCATTACACGACCTGAATGGGTGACTGTTGGACACATCTGAGGTTGTGGATCCACTGTTTGGAGTGAGTGTTTCCTGATGCTAAATTATTTGAAACCTCTGCGATAAACACTAGCTGATGCTCCAGATGGTCATTATGTCAATTATTGAGTTAATAGGTCAGTTAACAAGTTTCAGTGCAACAAAACACTGCTATTCAAAAGTCTTAGATACATTCAGGAGTTACAGTTTGTGGATGTTATAATAATCAACAATTTACTCAATTTACCCCCCACTCGCGTTTTCTAGGATTATATCAATGTTGACTTTTATTATTACAGCTTAGTTTTGGTGTGAAGCACTTAAATTTGTCATTTAGCAGCCCTTAATTCACATTGATCATAATCTTCAAAAATTTGTGATTACAATTAACAACAAGCTCGAATGAGCTAAGATCCTCGTCCTCTTAATGATGACGTCATAAAAACGAATATGACGTCATTGTGATGTATCAGGTTTGCGATAAATTATCTGTGCTAATGCCCGGCTTGATTCCCGCAAACAAAATTCAAACAGCTTGCCTAGTTTCGGAAATAATGGTGTAGGCGATTTCCATTAGCGGCGATATTATGACGTCAACTTTTTCCTAGGAAGAATTTCCAAAATCGGAGATGGTTACTGCCTGCGCGTGGGCTTTCTGCATATACATGGCAAGTTTCACGAAGATCCGATGAAAACTCTGGGTTGTGAAACAAAAAATGTCAAAAAATAGGAATGACGTCATAAAAATTGATATGACGTCATAGTGATGTATCATGTGTGCGGTAATTCATCTCTGCTAATGCCCTGTTCGATTCCCGCAAACAGGATTCAAAAAGCTTTCCTAGTTTCGGAGATAATTTTTTAGGTGATTTCCATTAGCGGAGATATATTGACGTCATAACTTTTTTTCTAGGAGGAATTTTCAAAATCGGAGATGGTTACTGTCTGCGCAGGGTATTTTTACATATATACGCCAAGTTTCAGGAAGTTTCGATGAAAACTGTAGGCTGTGAAACAAAAAAGTCCACAAGAACAACAACGTGAGTAAGACTTAGAGATCCTCCACGAGGATCTAATAAACTTTACTTGAGCATGAGCAGCTAATATGAAGTGTTGCAGCTAATCCATCACAATTACCAATCAAATCTCATTGATCACTCATTGTCAGGTGTTCCTCATCATTAACATCATGTGTTCCTCTCCACACATCCACAAAACTAAAAACCTACTTTTTGTCCTGAAGAATACCGATCTATCAGGATTAACTGTTAGCGTAAAACAAAATGGCTAAATTTCAGTAGGAGATCACTTGATTTTCATGGTGTGGTATCTGAAGAACAATTATCAATTAGAGAAACATCATCTGCAATTGACAACCCCAGGACTGGAAGACCCAAAATCTGTCTAACAAGGATGAGCAACACTGCAATATAATATCCTTATGCAATAGAAAGAAGACAATCATTGAATTGATAACAGAACTGGCAGAAGGCTCAGGTGTCGTCCAGCCATCAACAGTACGAATGTAACTTTTGAAATCAGGACTTAAATTATGTGTTGCACTAAGGAAACCTCTGTTAAGAAAAGGTAACAAAACTAAAAGGCTAAATTCCACCCAAGAACACAGAAATTGGACTATGGAACAATGGTCAAAGGTGCCTTAAACAGATGAATCAAGGTTTCAGTAATTTTGGATCTAATCGAAGACAGTTGGTGAGACAGCGTAAAAGTGAAACTTTTAAAGAGCCTTGCTTGAAACTACCAATTAAGCATAGAGGATGTTCAATTCAAGTTTTGGGGTCTATATCCTCAATTGGTGTTGGAAAATTCCTGAAAATTGATGGTATATTAACTTCAGTAATGTACAAACAAATTTTTATCCACCATGCTATCCCCACTGGTGCAATACTTATTGGTTGAAACTTCATCTTACAGCAAGATAATGATCAAAAACACTCAACTGGAATAATAATTAAAGCTTATTTGAAATTATGGTCACTTTCTAACAGTAGCCAGAGATGCATGAGCTTTGATGGGAAAGTGGGCCGGGAGGAACAGAAGACTTTGGAGGGAAAGTCAATCATTACCTGGTTCAAGAGGGAGGATGTACTAATTGCAAAAATTCAGGTTCCAAAGCTTCGTGATTGAGTCAAACCCAAAGAATCACAGAAGATGTTAGCTCTAATGCCATGGCTTGTTGCAGATCGTGTACTCAGTCATCTGGTATGATGGCAGTTGAAGTTGCCACAGATGAGGTACAGTAAGTTGGGGTGGACATAGAAGTGTATGTTGAGTCATCATCATTGGGTGGATGGTTGCAGAGATTAATATGCAGCCAGAGGTACTCCATATAGTGGGGTGGCTTAGGGTCAATTTTCAAGACAATCGTTACAGGGCGGACAAAAGCGCCACTTTTTGCATGAGGCTTCGATTGGCCATGGGAAACAAATTTAGAAGGGGAGCCCCGATAAAATATTCACGGTATGCGATATACGAAAATTAAAAATCACATATCTGTGGCTACAGAAGTGCTATTGATATGAATTTGGTATCAAAATAGGGGTTTTCAGGGTCCAGGAATTTGATTTTGTGCATTTCAAGCAAAAAAAATTTTTTTTTAAATATTTTTATGAATTTTTTTATCAAAAAGATTGATTATCTTGATGCATATTGTCAGAAATAATGAGGATAAGCTTTCCAAATGCATACCATTAACACTATTTTGAAATATTAATACAAATGAGCAAATTTACAACTGATGGACATTAGAAACAAACATGAGTTAATGCTTTTCAACATACAGCTTCAATGCCAGGAGTGTCTTTAAAGCCTTTTTGTTTGTGTGATAATTTCGTGGCACCCCATGTGACCTACTTCTCTACCACACCCAAGATGAAGTTACAGTTGACACATGCAAGGATGGGTTGACCAACATTAATTGTAAGTAAGCTGAAACTATTATAAAAACAAGTGATTTTGTAAAATATAATATTTAGACTGCATATCCACAACAACCGTGAGGGTGACTTGAAGGATTTTTTTTTCACA
>CM068962.1:22234353-22247347 GCA_035128595.1 Eptatretus atami
ACTCGTTTCGACCCTGTGGAACATGCCCGCGTTGCTTTTATGAGTGGGAGGAGGTGAGGAGAGGACAGTTTTTTTTTTGGTTGAGGAGAGAGTGGGAAGGGAGGGAGAGCAAAATGGAACAGAATTTGGGGGGGGAGGTTGAGGCATTTATGTGTTGGGGAGAGTTGGAGGAGGGAGTGGTGGTGGGGGAGGGAGGTAGTTTAAAGGCTTGGAGTGGGGAGGGAATTGATACCTTTGGGTTGGGGGGTGAGGACTTGGGGGTGTGGAGTGGGGGGGAGGACTTGGGTTGGGAGGCAGAGGTTGAGACTTGAGGTTGGCAGGTAGAGTTGAGGACTTGGGTGGGAGGTGGAAGTTGGTGAGGACTTTAGTACTGCAGCATAGCAAACCAATTGTTTGACTTTTCATAAAAGCACCAAATTGGTACATATGTGACTAAGTATTCTGAACAATTCTAGTATGGAGCCACTCGAGATTTGCCTTGGTCAGCTTTGGCAGCCATTTTCCAAAATGGCCACCATTCTACTTTAAACAACATGGGATATCGTCATTGTTATTCTCTTTGTAGGTTCTCAGAGTGATAAATACTCCATGTGATGTGCATTACAAAGAAAACAATACAAATGTCATTTGTGTTGATTTATATATTTCCAACCATTATATTGGGGAAAATGGTCATTTTTATGTGGAAAATCCATTTTCGCACACAGCATCAGTGACAGGTTAGAAGTATTTTGTTGTGGTGGTGGTAATGGTGGAAGTTGGTGTTGTAATTGGTAATATTGGCTACATGTGGCCCATGCTGCAGAACATGACCACCGTCGGATTCAAGTTCAAACCGTAGCACCGACATCTGTCCGTAGACACGACATCTGTCAGACGACTGACGTCTTTTGGCGGTGATGGTAGCCCAGGCACTACCATGCGGATGAACTCTGGATTGCCTTTGGGACGGGCAAGAACTACCGCTACATCCCTGCCCATGAAATAGCTGCCTCCTCGGTCACAGAAGGCACGTGCCCTCCCTGTCTTCCACGCCATGACCGGATGTGACACGGATCAGCATTCGTGGGGCATGGAGAAATCTGCCTGGGCCACATGGAACTCATTTCCAGAACTGACAGATTCTCTTGTGACCCTGAGCACCACGCCAGTCAACATCCAGGATGACACAATGCATTGCATGAAAGGTTTGTGGTGCTCCTCTATGACCGCACCAGTCATATACGGACGTCAACGAGGCCGCAGAAAGAAAGTCTTCGCCAAGAGAACTCCGTCCAGCGCATCCACTACCTACGATGCTTTGGAACAGCATGTGAAGAGATCAGTCTTCCAGGGTGCCTATGTCTGGGGGCAGGTCTTGGTCCCTCAACCCGTGCTTCCATCACCAACAAGCTGGGGCTGGCGGCAAACAGAGGATGGGTCCTACGAACCACTCTGGAGCACACTCCAGAGGCTTCAAAAAGCTGCTTCGAGCTGGTGTCGTGCGGCTGCAAAAAGGGTTAGAAGAACCGCTGCAAATGCAAGAAGGCTAATTCTACAATGCACTGGACTGTGTGCTTGTGAAGGAGAATGCAGTAGACAGACGCAGTAGACACAGACTGAGATATTGGCTAGCTTAGAATGTGCAAATGCAAAGTCGCATTGCTTGTAAAAGTGTTGACTTCTTGATCCAGAGCCAGTACACTTGAGCTCAGAAACTCTATATGTACCAGACTGATGTACCTGTATGCGTGTACCATGTGTCCTGGTAGAATGGTAGTAGACAGTAAACCGTAGCCGCTTCAAAGTGGTGCTGCAATAATTTGACTACATTTTCTGAATTTGTCATTATCACGATTATCAGTTCCCTTTTCAAATAGAGTAAAGTATGTAATCTATAATGCAATTTTTGTTGATTCCAAACCCATTGAATGTGATGAATATCATTTGACTCTTGTTCTCCAGGCAATAATGGGTACTTTTCAGCGAAAAGTTTCAGGAGAGCAGCAATTTACAAATCAAATAATGGCTTTTTACCGAAAATACTGGCTCATAATATTTGAATACGCCTTTCATGGTCAATTTACTGAATTTTACACTTTCCTTATATCTACCACCATACAATAAGAAAATAAGAGCATATAGCAATTTCGCTAAAGTAGAATGGCGGCCATTTTGGAAAATGGTCGCCGAAGCTGACCAAGGCACAATCTCGTGGTGGCTCCATATCTAGAATTGTTCGGAATACATTATTCTACATGTGTACCAATTTTGGTGCTTTTATGCAAATTTGAACAATTGATCTGAAATATCAGACGACGCTGCAGGACTACTTGGGGTTTGTAAGGGAAGAGGAGTGTAGGACTTGAAGTCACATTTTACATTGCATGGGTGTTCTGCAGGTCTCTGCTAGTTACCCACACCACGAAAGTGGATGGAGGTTATGCTTCATCCTGTCTATTTGTTTTTTCTCTTTGTCTGCCTGTCTGTGAGAGGATATCTCAAAAATCTAATGAACGGATTTGGACAAATTTGGTGGGCAGGTTGGTATTCCTTAGAACTAATGTGCCAAGAACTAATTCATTAGATTTTGGTGAGGATCTGGGATACTATAATTTTTAGCGCTGTCTCGCATAGCGAACGCTGGCCTAAGAGAGCTCCACGTTCTTCTTCTTCTTCTTCTGGTGAAAACAAAACCTTAGGACTCGGCTCCTTTACATACAGGATCCAGACCTCCTTAAATACTAAACACCTGTAACACATCCTCGCATTGAGGGGCTTTTGAGAGCGTCTATCATGAACTTTTAAATATTTCGGACATTTGCTTTAAAGTTTCGTAAAGTTCACGTACTATTTAAAGATTATTCATTTAATGTGTTGTAATTCGTAAATACAAGATTTTCTCGTCATGAACAGGAGCCTCCATGACGGGTCTCGCTATTGGCTCCATCAAGGCACGTGACGAAATATCGGAAGTTGTTGTTTTATTGCCTTTAGGACGTGGCTCTTGGGCACATTTGTCCTTGTTAAGTGATAGTACACCATTGAGATAAGGCCAAAAACGATATTTGCACGGTATCGCAAAAGGTTATGGATGGATTCAGACTAAATTTGTGGACAGGTTTGGTGTGTGACAAGACGAATTGATTAATTATTGTGAAGATCCAGATCCAGATACTACAAGGGCACTGTAACGCTGGTTCGCTCAGCTAATTAGCATCCATTATGTAGCTGCCGGTACGATACTCCATCCGTGACGATGATCTCACCGTTAATGGGAACGCGACGTTGGACTGGGGAGCTAGCCCGACATGAGTGGATGGACCCGTCATGGACAGATGGAGATGCAAAGGGAGTGGAGTAGATGCAGGTGAGGGGAATGCAGAGCGAGGGGGAGATGCAGAGCGAGGGGAGATGCAGAGCGAGGGGGAGATGCACAGAGGGCATATCTCTAAGCTCGCATAAAAAAAAACAATCCTGGACTCATCTAGAAAATGCACATCTGCTCTGTCCTTTCCCTGTTCAGGGACCCAATATCTCTGTGGAAAATTTAAATCCCCCAAAATCAATACTCTTCCCTCACCATTGCTTTCCTGAATTATTCATGAATCTTTCTTTCCTGCTTTCCCTTGCAGCAGGAGTCTATCGAAAAACATCTACTATTCTTACAATCTCTGTCACAAAGAATCTTCGACGTTAATTCCCTCCTTAATATCATCCCTTTATCTTGATACAATACTGTCCTTTACCCAATTTCCTCCGAACTTTCCTCCAATTTCTCTTTCCTATCACACCTACGTGTACATCCTGTCATCCAATTTTCTCTCCTCATTAAACCAGGTCTCACTTACTGAAACTACATCATTATTCTCTCTATCTACTTCAGCTTCAAGCTCTTCCATCTTATAATTTTAACTCCTGGTATTGGAAAAAGTATTTTTTAACTTTTCCCTCCTGTAATTATTTTTTGCTGCCTGGCCTTACCAATCATGTCACCACTCGCAGTTCCTTCATTTACACTTTACACCTCCACCCTCCTCTAGCTCAAAAAGATGGCTCAAGAATGAATTCAATTTTCCCAACACTGTACAGTATGTACTTTACTACCATATTTACAAATCAAATGTTATTTTAGCTTCATCCTTCTTACCGATGCCCTCGGATGTCTGACTGGTCACACACTCCACCTAAGGAGATCCGATGAAATTCACCCCCAAAGTCTTGGCGATGGAACGACCACGCTCGTCTTTCCCACACCAGGAGGTCCCACAAAACATAGAATGGGCCCACGTAGATCGGTTTTGAGCTTACGCACAGCCAAGTACTCGAGCACACGCCGTTTAAGTTTGTGCAAGGCATGGTGGTCATCGTCGAGCACAGTACGAGCTGCATGAATATCCAGCCGGTCTACACAAACAGACAAAGTACAGATTCATGGATCAAACATGCAACACCCCTAATTTTATCCCAAATTCTGCAACACGTTGAACTCAACATGATGTCGCAGGGGGAGATATTCGGAGAAGGTGATGGAATACTTTTATCAATGCTTAAATGATATCCTCAGTCCTTCCTCGGCCAGACCTGCATACACCATGCAAGGTAATCCCTTCCAGGTCAGCAAATAAGCTACCCCATCTTGTGGATTGGGTAATGTTTGTAATAATGTGGAATCATCTGCACATAACATTTTCAAGGACACCAGAAGAAGTCATGATGTATAGAATTAATAAATAAAAAAATAAGCCCAATTTGCTGGCTTGCTGCACTCCAGCTCCATTGGGAGAGGTAAATGAAATGAGTGTTAAGGGCTATGCATTGATTTGAGAGTGGAGGAAGTCGGTCGATCAGCCAGGAAAGATGTTAAGCTTGGATGATGTAGCAGATAGCTTGGCCAGCAGAGGAGGGTGGCCAGGCAGTATGGAATGCCTGTGTTTTAGCAAGTGAAACAACACTGACCTCTTATTTACAATTAAGGCTTCATCCATTGCTGAGAGAAGTAGCCGTGACAAGGACGAAATACAAATTGGATTGAGATCAAGCCATTTGAGAAGAGGAAAGACTTTATGCCAGTTGTGATGATGGATTTCACAACCTTGCTTACAACTAGAAGTAGGTGCACTGACCCACAATAACTAAATGTTTTTGCAGCTTCTATATGGATAGGAGTGATGGGGCTGACTTCAGGCAAATTGAAGTGGTCAAAGTGAAGGACAAATTGAAGAGAGCAATAAAGGATAAGGAATGTCCATTGCCCCCACAATCCCCTCCTTGCCATATTAGTGGGGTGGCTTAGGGTGATAATTGTTACAGGGCGGACAAAAGCGCCAAACTTTGTATATGGCTTCTTTTGGCCATAGGAAACAAATTTAGAAGGGGAGCCTGATGAAATATTCTCGGTACGTGATCAGCGCAGTAAAATCAAGATGGCCGCCAACAAAAATTAAAAATCACATATGTCTGGTTCTAGAAGTGCGTATCAACATAAATTTGTCAAAATAGGGGTTTTTAGGGTCAAAAAACATTATTTTACACATATGAATGTCCTCTGCCAGCTTATTTTGTCTTTATGACATATATGACTTCAAAAATAGAACTTTTTCAATAATATATTGGTTTATTTATTACAGCATATCAATACATGTGTAATTCCTGAACAATTATTAATTATGATTCAGACTATAAGTCAATCAATATACCAAAATAAGCAGCACAACAACTGATACGAGTTGGCTTTTCTGGCCTTTCATGAAAGTGAGTATTCCCTCTTAGTTACATTTACATTTGCACAGAGGAGTGCAGCTGAGGTTGGCCTTGCCCGCTTACAGTGTAAACAGTCACCCTCACAACAACATTTAATCATCCTTCTACAAGCTCTGGATACTTCGGAGATAGTGATCCATGTTGGCACCCAAGTGTCATTGATTTTGCTCCATCCAAAATCTTGGGGATCTGGACACACCATCTGTACCTCGTACTTTGTGTCCAAATTCCAGCTTGGTATACTGCTCTGCGGGCATGTTGAAGCAAAGCATCCTAGAAAATGAAAATATTTAGATTATCCTATTTGTCCAAAACAAACACCTTAACAAATTATCATATTTTTTATTATTTTAATTACCCTGCGTTGGTGGCAATTTGTCCATTGTCCGATTTTTGTGGCAGACTATGTCAAGCCTAGCTTCATTAACATTCTCCAGGGGGCTGGTTTTGTCATAGGTGATGATTGCAAGCCTTTCAAGCTTTTTGAAGTGAGGAGATGATGCATCAAGAGGTGGAAGGATGCTCAACCAGGTATGAAAGTGTTTGTCACTTCACTGTACGAAGCCAGGTTGATTTTTGCCTCTTTCTCGAAAAGACGATGTCGTATCGCACCCAGTGAATGCGTGGTACATTGGCATTGCCTGGGATTTTTGCTGTCAGCGAACAGATTCTGTTGATGCTGTAGTATATCTGAACTTCTTTCCATTCCAAAGGCCACCATATATCAGCCTTAGGTTGGACTATCTGGAGAACAATAGGTATTTGCCAATTAGTATCACAAAACTACATCGGTCCACAGTACGGACTTCAACTGACTTTGCCCCATGCGCAAAGCATCCTGAATGTGGACCAGTATCCGAGCATCTGCCTCCTCGTGGTTGCAATCCAACATGTCTTCACTAAGCACAGTGATGTAACTGACTCCCTAAAGCAAGGCAAAAATTATATACTGTATTCAGCATATTAACTTGATTGAATATAAACTCAATATATAATCTTGAATTTATCATACTATCTTGTAATGGTGTGTTAATACGACCCGACGTGATGTGTATAGCTTTTGGAGGGCATTATTTCACTAGCTTATTCGAGAGGACAAGGTCGAACAGTCTCTTTTTAGGTCATCTTTCGAGCATGATCCTAATAATATTCGGTGTTGACGAGGAGAGGTGACGATCCGTCGTCCGTCGCGTACAATGAAGTTGAAGCGGGAGATCTGGGTCATTAGTGATCCTGATAGAGGTCGATGAGACAACACGATGGTATGACTTTCAAGGTCACGAAGTCAAGGTCAAGGTCACGGGCCTTTGAAGTTGCGAAAATATGATTTTCAAATTTCTATCTCCTCCGCATTTCTCAACGATCTTGAATTGATTGTGGGCATATGGAATCTATGGACAATATCTTAAATTTGATCGGGCCGATTTCGATATTCGTTTCGTTTTCGTGTCACGTGACTTCAGAGTGGCAAAAAATGCGAAATGACGGATTTTCAAAATCTAATCTCCTCCTACATTGGCTATCTTCTCTTGGAATATTTAAGGCTTTCCCCTCCCCATCATGCTCTTACCGACTTCACAGAAACCGCAATCGAAACGGCTCCTCTGTGCCATAGCCCATCACAGTTACTTATCCAACTCACAATCCTACGAGATATACAGAAACCCCATGGAATTGCAACTCTCAAGTGACCATGAGACCCAAAACCAATTATTTCCTTCCTGTTGCATATATATTATATACACATCGTTAAAAATAAATAACGATGGTTGTTTTCTTTCACAAAGTCACGAGATTCCCCAAAGTCATCCGACAAAGACCTTTATAATGACGCGGGTTTTATGGTCCCTGGTCAAGTCTTTTAAGAGAAAATAGTTGGAAACAAAAGCGAGAATGGCTTTGCAATACATGATCCCTACTGGTCCCAATGAATGTTTGGGAGAGAAAAATTAGTTTGGTTTAATGCACACTTGAGCCGATACTGGATCCAAAATGAAGAAAAAGAATCTTTCTAACCCACCGTGTTTGGGTCGATTCAGCAAAATAAAAGGAAAAGCAATTTTCATTTACTGATATCTTTTGTGGACTGGAAACAAATTAAGACGACCAGGATAACAAACCAGAGATAGAAATTAGTTTGCTTTAACGCACGCTCGAGCCGATTCCAGAACCAAAATGAAGAAGAAGAACCTTTCGAACCCACCGTGTTTCGTTTGTTTCTAGGCTTTGCCTATTTAATATTAAAAATAACCCGATGTATATACAGGAAGCAAAAACATGCGTTCGGCTTATGTGTATATATATAACACATTGTGGTTATATACCTGGTATCATTCCAATTACACTGGGCCATGGACTAACACCCAGGCCGAAGGTCTGAGGCCTGCTGATCTGTACTGCTTCATGCAATGGCAGCACATTATTTTATTGGGGTGTCGTCAGGGTAGCTGAACACTGACATGCATAATCCATAACTATAAATGTCGTTCTGTCTGTGTGTTACATATATGTACACTCCCACACCTTTGCACGGATTTCTACCAAATTTATCACAGAGGTAAAAGGTTGGTCCGGCCAGGTTATAGCGGGGTTAGCGGCAGATAAATGATGAACTGTATCTGGTGAACTGTATAAACTGGACGGTGTATAGTGGATCTCTGCCTTGATTACATCCCTTTTGTTTTTTTTTAATGTACCTTTCTTTCATCATAAAACCCGAGCCTCTGGTGAACCGTATGAATTACGTCACGCCTTACATTATTACGTCCCATCTAATCATAACTTTCCGCAAGTTTAGTTATTACCCTTGCCAAAGAATTCGGAGAGGGTATTGCATTTGGGTCCATTTGTTTATCTGCACAGAACTTTCATGTTTTTCTCCGCAACCGCTTGTCGGAGAGACAAAATTTTCACCATTGGTGCAACTACTCATGCAGAATATTTCAATGATAATTATAATGTCAAGCACTTGTGTTGGCAGCCATATTGGAAAACGGAAAAACTTTGGACCTCTGTATCTCTGAAACAGCACCAAGGAAAAATTTGAAACTTGGCACATAGCAAGTACTCATGGGGAATGAGTGTGATTTTTTTTTATGACGTCATAGGTGCCCTCCTTATGATGTCATAATTGCATATGTAGAACGCACATCCAATCAGTATGAAATTTTTTGAGGGTCATCTAGGGATTAAGAAAATGGTGCACAGAAAAAATTCTGCCATTTCAGAGAAAAATATTTTTAAAGGTTCTTTTTAAAAAACAATATGGCTGCCGAATCACGTGACCGATGACTGCACAAAAAAATATATTGTGAACCATTTTATTCGTAGATGATCCTCAAAAATGTTCATGCTGATCGGATGTGGCGTTCTACATATGCAATTGACGTCATAACGAAGGCACCTATGACATCATCAAAAATCACACTCATTCCCATGAGTACTTGCTACGTGCCAAGTTACAAATTTTTCCTTGGTGTGGTTTCAGAGATAGAGGTCCAAAGTTTTGGACTTTGTGAAGGACGCCATGGAAATCTTTAATGTTCAATAACGAATGTTGATGACATCATCGGTCACAGTCGATGGAATGCCCAGTTTAGCATCCATCAGAGGGACGGCACACACATTGCCGATTCACCCAATCAATGAAACATCAGGATGACAGTTTATAGCTGGTTGGGTTTTGAACCCAGGCTAGACAGCTTAGATGCGAGTGTGTGTACCTCGAGGCCATCCTGTCAGCTGAGGTCGTATCTTATCACATTGTTAATAAACAAACTGCAATTCCAAGTTGTATTTATTCGTTTGAAATGTTTCTTGTTTGTATCATGCATTGCTTCTGGTTGAAAGTTGAGCTTTGCCTCCATGCGGACCTTTTTAAAAGCAGCACCGGAAGCGGCCATCGGAAACGGGAGACAGCTGAACGCACAAACACACAGACGCCGCACTTCACATTATATAATAGATTAGTAAATGATGAGATCTTTAACTTTGCATGGGTAACAAATTTTGAGGGGGCATTCAGAAAAGGGTTTGAGAGTTAGGTGTGAAATGTGCGAGAGTTTATGCTTCAAGTGGGAATTGCTGCTTTGCAGGCGCACATATGTGGGGAGCATGCCGGGGCGCATCATTGGTGGTCTACGTGCGGTCACTGTGAATAATCCAGTGTTTCTTCTCGATGAGGTGGACAAGCTTGGCCGGGGAATACATGGAGATCCCTCTGCTGCCTTGCTTGAGGTTCTATATTGCTTGAGCTTATTTCTGTGATGCCTTATTTAACCTGCAGATGCTCAGATATCTAAACACTTTATTATTTATTTTACTTCTCTCGACTTGCTTTCTGTTTATTTTCATAGTGATGTTATGTATGCCTTGTGTTGACTTCATGGTTAGGGTGGTGGGCTTGGGATTCTAGGATCCTGAGTTCAAATCACACTCGGCTGTTGAATTAATACCAGGTGGGGTTGACTCTGCCTGTCATGCTCCCGAGGTCGGCAAAAGGAGTGCCAGCATGCTGGTATACCGTGTCGGAGTGGCGACCCGTCCAGGATTGTGCCCAATAGCCAAGGAGACTGCTTAAGCAGCACCAACGCTCTGCACAGAGGATGGTCCCAATGGATGGATGGATGTTGTGTGTTACAAAAAAAAACAACTTAAATTTGTGAAATAAATTGCTTGATGAATTGAGATGTGAAAATTAATTGAGAGAATGCATTGTTTGCAGTAAATATCAGCACAATGGACCTTTTGCAACTTGCACTGCAATTGAAAAAAAAAATTTAACAAAGCAATGTAAATAGAAGTGAGTAAATGAACAGGAGATGATGAGAGATGAGCAGATGGATAAATTATATGAGAGCAGAAATAAAAATGAAAAAGGAATCAATATCAGTAATAACAAGGATTGACCAGCTTATAGAAAATGGCTTTGGGGTGATGGCAGTTGGAACTCGGATTAGCCGATCATGAGCAACAAGTGGAGACGTCCAACATGTATCGGCTGCGATCAACCCATTGATAAAAAAAACAAGAATAGAACTGCTACAGCATTGCTGCAAAATGTATGATCCCTAACTTGCAAATCTCTCCACAACACAGACTGAAATTGTCTCACTGAGGTGGAAATGCTTTCAAGCAACGTGTGCATTGGAGCCGGCAACTCAAACTGCAGTTGTCATTATTGTGGAACCAAAAATACATTTTTAATTACTCGCAAGTTGCCCGTGCCCGCACAGGATTTTAAATGGGGAAGGGGATGCGGCGGCAAAAATGCAAATGACGTCTTCTGTCATCGAGCGGGCAAGCTGGGAGCAACAATTCGTATTTATTGCCACATCTGATGCAATATAAATGCTCCAATGGCAGTGATTTAAAACCGTTTGTTCGATACATGTAGCTTTTTGATGCCTTGGGTCCATAATAAAATAATTGTATTTATATCAAAGCCAGTGACCAAATGCAAATGAATCGTAGGATTGTTCAACAATCTTCTGAGTTCAATGAAAAAGCCCCAAAAGTTAAACATAATCAGTCAAGATTGTCACAGTAGCAAAATATTGAAATGTCCCAATTGAATGTGTCTTTACAGGTGCTGGACCCTGAGCAAAATAGTACATTTACAGACCATTACCTGAATGTTCCTTTTGACCTCTCACAAGTCCTGTTTTTGGCAACAGCCAATCGTACTACTACCATTCCTCCAGCATTACTTGACCGTATGGAGGTGATTGAGGTGCCAGGTATGATGGTCTACATGAAATCTGAAACTGCACTTAACGTCTGACTTTGATGGAATTGTCAACTGATGCCTTATGTTTACCATCAAATGTGGTGCTTTTGTGTGCTGGAACCAGGTCGAGCTGGGACCAAGCATCATGCCCCATTAGTATAGCAGAAGCCTGAAGTAGATGTCACAGATATTATCCACGTATGCTCAGGCAAGGCCTGCATTGATTGCAGAGTGTGTTCATTTCTGATGCACAAAACTACCGCAAATTAGTAGTTTTCACTGCATTCAATTATGGTTTTACACAACTTTCACGAAGCTAGGAAAAAAGATTTTAGAGCCATTGTGTTCATCATGGCCGAAAACAATGTACAGGGATGCCTCAAATTACGTCTCGGAAGTGTTCTTGAAAAGTGCAACTTCAATCGAATCAATTTTACTCATAAGAAATATTCCTGGAATATGGCTTGGGGCAGGTGGGGGAGGGACGGTCATGCATTTGTCGACCTCCCGAATATTACCTTTTTGGCTTAAACAGAGATAATTTAAACACTCATTCGAACACCTATTTTGATAATAAAAAAATCGAAATGAAATAATTTTATTAAAGTTCAGGGTAGCCACAATGTCTTGTGACCCCTTGTAAATATTAAGACATTGCGTTTTATTATCCCCGCCGCGTGGCGGAAGGGGGATATTGTTGTCACCCAGGTCGTCCGGCTGTCCGTCCGTCCCGTCGTCCGTCCTCCGTCCGTCCGGGGTCAAATTTATAGCTGTGAGTGCGATAACTCATAAACTGTTCGCCATATCGATTTGAAATTTGAGTCACACTTGTACCACCTGAAAAGAAGAACCCTATTGATTTTTGGGCGTGCCGGATCCAAGATGGGCCGACTGGGGCGGCCATCTGAAAAAAATGTTTTTTGTAATAAATGGAAAACCGCTTATCTGATTTCAATTATTTTGGTTACTACGTTCCTCACCCTGGGGAACTTTTTCGAGATGATGACCAAATGGTGTTCTTGTTTCCAAATCACCTCCCTCTGGAATATGTATGACCTTTTTCATTCGATGGCGGGGGATTCCCCATCTCTGATGGTATATTCATATTAGCTGACAACACAAAAGGGTTCTACAAGTTATACCACATACATTTGCAGTGCAGTACTCTATTACTTCATTACACATTTTACAGCAAATGACACGGGCCTTAAGTGTCATGTGGATCCGTTTATGCTCCGTCATTGTCATCATAGAGAATCATTTTGCGCCATGTTCTGTGGGACATTTTTGCGGAGCATTTGTGGGGTGATATGATTAAACGGAAGTCTCACTGCTTGTTTAAGGTCATCATTGGTTTTGTAGCGCTGCTGTGTAACAATCTCATTGAAGCCCCAATTTTTATCAGGGGTGACAGGATATGGTGGCCACACTGTACAGTGCAGTAAAACTGTAAATTATGCTTTGGGAGAGCGAAAAAGAGAGAGAGAGAGAGAGAGAGAGAGAGAGAGAGAGAGAGAGAGAGAG
>CM068962.1:22247372-22266980 GCA_035128595.1 Eptatretus atami
AAGACGGAGATGTGTAGTGAGACCAGTCAGACAGAGGAGATGGGCATAGAAGGGCCCGGACACACCATGATGCATCGACAGCAACAGAGCTCCCGCCTAGCGAATCCCTCAACCCCAACTTGGCGGCGAGTATACCACAGAATATTGCTCGGCAGCTCGAGATTATGATCGAGCTTCCGATGACCTGGGGAAGAATTGCGGTTGCATCTGAAAAGGCGATACGATGAATAATTTCTTACAAACCTGCACGGATGGTGTTTTTTCACACACAGGAAACACCACAGCACGACATCCACGCTAACAAAAAGCGGACGCGTCCGAGGGCCGATATAGAAAAGGGCCACCCCAGTCACGATTGGGGGCAGGATTGCGCAGAAGGTGCAAGCACAAGCGGGCGGCGTTCCTTTTCAAACCTCTTTCTGGAACCAAGCTATATCGGCATTCTTTTTTTCCCTCCATTTCTCCATCTGACACATATTTAATATGCTTTTCATTACCATAACTTCATCTATATATTATCTAAAACTTTCAATCTTGTGATGTATGTATGCTATCCGAATACAGCAAACGGTACATGAATAGCACAAAGATTTTAGCCACCTTACTAACCCATTGCTGCCGGTGTGGCAGTATCAAGTTATGTTTAAAATCGGGGAACGAAAAAACAATTATTAAAAAATCATTCCCGATTCAGTCAAGTACTCTTTGGGAGAATTTTGATTCAATGCAACACCCAGCGTATAGTTCGCTGGACATGCTTTGATTTTTTTTCTTGAAATGATTTATTTAAACAATCTCAGAACATTTCTAGTTAAGACAAAGAAGATATATTTTTAAGTATATATTAAACATCACCATTTTGATCTAATCCTTCGGTTTAATTAATAATAAAATGTGTTTTAGAAGTTAAGCACATATTTCTATCGACTTTCTTTCTCGTTGTTTTTTCACATTGACGCGCATATCATTCGCATCGGTCACGAAAAAAATTAAATCTGATCGTCAAGTACTTCTTCAGGATTTGATTTGATTCAATGCAGCAACAACCGTCAGCGGTAAATTTCTATCTGGAGTATCTATTTTTTTTTTTTTTTTTTTTTTGGAATGATATTTTTTTCAACCGGTGTCACACGGGAACCCAACTGGTTCACCGGGTTGTCTGGTATAATCTATGTAACGATCGTTCCCTCAATTTCTTTTTTCCCCCTTACATATTGGTTGTTGGCCCCGCGCACACGATCGGCAGAATCGGGCGAATGCGCGCGCTAACACGTGGGCCATGGGATGTGCTTCGAAGCGCCCTGAATGGATGGTGCTCGAACAGGCTAGAGCAGCGCTAGCTCGTACACCTTATTGGACCACTTACCATCTGTGCATTGGGTATTGGCCATAAAACATTTACCTTCTCGCCTATACGGCCAGCCGAAGCTGCGAATCGGGCAAAGACATGTTGTATACAGCTTGCGGGCATCGTGGCGCACACGGAGCAGGCAACATTGACCAGCCGCTGGTCGGGCTCGGCGCTCCGAGCAGGCCATGCGGGACGCTCGCCCGGCGTTCGATTCAGACGTTCGCACTGGGCGCCGGGTTCTTTTGCAAGGCAATTCCATGACGGGGAGGTTCGGTGTGGAGATTCATATATGTCGTGGGTTGGAGCGAGACAATTCCACAGTGCGGAGTCATCTTGCCGGAACATGGAATGTTGCGGTTTCCCCCATCGCGGCTCCGGGCCGCGCAGGGGGTCGGGGCAATGAGAGGCCACATTTTGGGTAACACAACAGCCGTTCGGGGTGGCCCCTGCGCGTTGGCCGTTATAAAGGTACGAAGCGGAGCCTTTTTCTGCTCTCTCTCCCTCCAACCTACATCAGTGGACTTCAACATATCTGACTCTGCCCTGCCTTCGGTTTCTGCGTACATCGCTTGGACTCTCGCTCCTGTTGGCTATTGGCTGGCCCCACCTCTCCCACCGAGCTCCCCCGTCTTCATCGCAGACGTTTGGCTCTCTCTTCTCCCGGGCCAAGCTAGCTGCACGAAGCCCCACTGAAGAAGAGAGATAGACGGCCATACTGTCCCGCGCGCGGGGGGGGGTAATTACCGCACCACGAGATCCCACCCCTCCACCCAAAACGTATTATAGTGGTCACGTTCGGCGCACAGCGTCCAAAGGTACCAAGAGAACCTATGCCTCAACTCTCTCCTGTTATATGCTGCAATTACTCTTGTCATCGGGTTTTTGTGATTGTGTCGTGTGGTGTGTGTGTGTGTGTGTGTGTTGTGTGTGTGCTGTGTGTGTGGTGGTGTGTGTGTGTGGTGTGTGTGTGTGTGTGTGTGTGTGTGTGTGGTGGCCTGCGCCTGTCACACGTAAAGACTGGCAGAAGAATTATTATTATTATTATTTCCGGTTAGAGTCTGCTCTGTGTCCCTTTTGTAAGTTGCTTGTTATTGTCGCACACACACCTTTCTTCCTATCTCTGCTTGCACACCCAATAAATCTATTGATCGTAACCACTCTACCTTCCTCACATGCTTGTTAATCAAAATTACTATGCAGGAATGTTCCCTGCTCGTTTTGTTTTTCCTTCATTGATCAGCATGGTCCGAAATCCTAGCTTAAGCGCGGGACTTTATTCCCAAATACCATTCCTTTTAGCCGGTAGATATCCTTGCTGCAGTGTCGGCTCGGCTGCATCGATTCCGGTAAAACGTGTCGCGGTTCGGACAAGGCGGTTCCGAGGGCGTTCCCGTATTAAATACTGATTAATAGGTAACTCGGTTAAGCCATAGACGGGAGAACCCCGAGATCACGGTGAGCGGGTTGAGTTATTGGCGTCCATGGTCGGATGTTCGCGACCCGCCGCGTCACGGATAATTTCAGTGTGCGACGCCTAACAAGTTCCGGTGAGGTCTGGTAGGGAGTCGACGATAGCCTTCCGCCCCCCCCCTTGTGGTTTCTCAACCGAGCCCACGACAGCCGTAACAATATATAATATATATTATAATATCATTATATATATATCATACAACTATACATATCTATCTCTCTCTTTCAGGCAGTTTTGCAAAGGCCGGTCAACTCCGAGGGGCAGTGGGGGTTTTTTGGGGAAATTTTTTTTTTTTATTTTTCAACCTTTTGTTTTTTTGTCTTTTTAGCAGATGTTGTCTTCTCTTCCCTGGAAGGCAAATCCAACCAAAAGGTTAAATTCAATGCTTTCCAAAAAGTCCGCACACAAGTGTGTGCCCATCTCAGGAGAAGCCAGAAAACAACATTCGTCCACACCTCAAAAATGAATTTTCAAAATTTGTCTCCCTCTTCTAAAACCTGATGGTGCCGTTGTTAAGTTGTCTCTGGAGTATGCTTCCCTTCATCTTTCCCTCTACTTCAAATTGGCACACAGCCGACCTCTGCTCATGAGCAGGCTGGAATGCTCAAGTTCTGTGTTTGCTTCCAAATCTTTAAGTTCCCCAACCCTCACTCTCAGTACGCATGCTTCTGTCAGACCAATTTTTGCTTTCGTTTCCATCTTCAGTCCCGACCCTTGCGTTCCTTCCTGCATCCCTTTGTTGTCTGTCTCCGGTTATTTTCTGCCTCCGCCAGCTGTTGGCATTTTCCCCTTCAGCTGTTTCATTTTGTTTTTGGTTGTGTCCTGATTTCGTTCTGTTGTTTCTAGCTCTTCCACACAGCTCGACTATGTACATAAAAAGTGCATCGCCTCCTAATGGTCAAATCCAACAATGTGACACCGCTGTTACTCGTTCACATCGCCTGAGATTACAATACAAAAAGTGGTCAAACTTACCTCCATCTCATAAATCGGAGCTCCGGAGGATGGTTCGTAGGGCATGATCAATCAATGATATAATGGGCAATTTCAGGCGAAAGGATGTACATCCTGCTGCCAATTCAAGACAAACGGTAAGTCTCATTGCTCTCAACATCTTGCCTCTCTAAAATAGAACCACGATGTCCATCGGAATAAGGATTCTCATCGACACCCAGTTGCACACATTTTACACTATACAAGAAAATAATCTGCCTTATGCTACCTTGGCATTCATTGTGCTTATTTTTCTTGGACCCCTCTAACCAATTCTCAGCCACACGTACAGACCACAGCACGGCACACAGTCACAATTTTGCGTTCGAAGCGTACCGAACACTCCAGCCTCCGTGTGTACCTACATAAACATGGATTTTTAAAAAACAGTGTCTGAGGCTCATAGAAGAGATTGCAACTGTAACATATAATTCACATGTAAAGGAAGGACAAGAGACAAATGGACAAATATCAATGACAAAGATACCTGCTGATAAGTGTGGACAGTGTGGCAATTGGCAACTTGCATTGCTTTCTAGTGAGGCCATGCTGCCGAACCTGCCTTTGGAACCAGGTGTCGAGCAGCGCATCATCCCCCTTTTCTTCTTGTTATAGCCTCTCCCACCCGCACAACCAGTGTTCCCATCAAATGCACTTATTTCAATCTATATTCTTTACAACTATGGCAGGGAATCACTAGGTAATTGATATAGCTAGTGTACAACGATTTCAGAATCCGGTCTGATGACTGATCCAACATCCAGGTCCTTAGTTATTTCCTTAAATGGCATGTCCAGATTAGCCCCATCCCCATGTCTAATGGGATTTAAAATGTGATGCGTGGAAAGGGTGAAGAATAGATCCACTCTCTTATGGGAAGCTTTTTTCTTTTACGACAGACAACATTTATATGGCACATATTTCTTCGCGAGCGCTGGACGCCCGTTATTTTTTCTCAAGCGTTTTATGCAGCGTATTTCTTTTGCGAGCGCTGATGCTGCTTTTTGGAGCGCACCGGATTGTTCATGGTAATGGTGTGCAAGCGGGGCGAGGGTAAGCTCTGGGGGGACTCTGCGCCAGCGAGACGGGCGCATAATAAAAATAATTGGAAGAGGGTTGTTCAAAAAAAGGAGAAGAAGCGAGAAGAGGAAGGACGCAAGAATATAAGCGAACAAGAAGCGGAGCAAGCGAGCCAAGATGAGGGTGCGAGCGTGCAAGCGAGGAAGCGAAGCGAGTGAGCGTGTGGCTGTCTGCCCAGTGCCAAACATACGAGACACAATTCTCCTTCAGTGCTTGAGCAATGAGCGTGTGGTGCAGCACGTGCGGAGTGTAAGGAGGCGCCGCAACCGAGAGGGGGGTGAGGCTGGGTCGGTCACGAAGTGAAGGGGTGGGTCAGTCACCGACGGACCGTGTGGGTCACTGACGTACCAGTTCGTGAAGTGTGAGGAGCTGCCATGTCCGCAGCACCACAGGTCTAAACCGCGGACAGACGATCTCGGTGCCCCCAGACGTCGACTGGCGTTCAAAGGCTGTAAGCCGAGTGGGTGCACGCACGGCGTGGGTGCTGGCGATGGACAAGACATGACACACACATTTCAGGACCGTTTTCACTTCACGGACGACTTCTCTTAGTGAGCGAGATTGACTCTTCTCTTCCCGCCCCCCGAATGATTGTGGGTCCCTTCTCTGTGTTTAGTTGTAAGTAAGTCCAACCCCCGATAAGCATCTGCTCATCTGTCTTCTTTCTGTCATTTTGATTGATTTTGCCTGATTAACTGTTCATTTCGATTGCTTTGGAATTTTATTCACTTATTTACCTAGAAAATAAAAAGTTCTTTTTATTCATTTAATTTCCTTATTAATAAGTCCATTTGTTGACTTCCAACTGTCCGTGTTTGTCGCTTTCCTTCTATTGGTCTAGGCAATTGTCCGAATCCTAAAAAGGATTTTAAAAGAAACCTGGGGGAGGGTAAAAAAAAAATTTTTTTATACCCCCACAGATTTGGACCAAAAATATCCACAGACATACCGCACATCATCGACATCACATATATTGCACATGCCCCAGGGCCATCGTAAGAGGATGAAGCTAAATAACATTTGATTTGGTAAAATAATGGTTTAAGTAAAGTACATACTGTACAGTGTTGGGAAAATTTGATTCATTCTTGAGCCATCCTTTTTTGGAGCTAGAGGAGGTGGAGAGGCTGTAAAGTGTAAATTGAAGGAACTCGCGAGTGTTGACATGATTGGTAAGGAGGCAGCAAAAAATAATTAACAGGAAGGGAAAAGCTTAAAAAAATACTTTTTATTCCAAATACCAGGAGTTTAAAAATTATAAGACGGAAGAGCTTGAAGCTGAGTAGTATAGAGCGAAGTATGATGTAGTTTCAGTAAGTGGAAGACCTGGTTTAATGAGAGAGAGAAAATTGGAATGAAGCAGGATGTACAACGTAGGTGTGATAGGAAAGAGAATTGGAGGAAAGTTCGGAGGAAAATTGGGTAAAGGACAGTATTGGTATCAAGATAAGGGATGATATTAAGGAGGGGAATTATACCGTCGAAGATTCTTTGTGACAGAGATTTGTAAAGAATAGTAGGATGTTTTCGATTTAGACTCCTGCTGCAAGGGAAGAGCAGGGAAAGAAAGATTCAATGATAATTCAGGAAAGCAATGGTGAAGGGAAGAGGTATTGAATTTTGGGGGATTTAAATTTTCCAAGAAAGGGAATATTGGGTCCCTGAACAGGGAAAGGACAGAGCAGATGTGCAATTTTTAAGAAATTGAAGTCCCGAGGATTTGGTTTTTTTTTTATGCGAGCTTAGAGTATATGCCCTCTGTTGCATCTCCCCTGCTTCTGCATCTCCCCCTCGGCTCTGCATCTCCCTCCGCTCTGCATCTCCCCTGCAACTCTGCCATCTACTCCACTCCTTTGCATCTCAATCTGTCCATGAACGCTGTCCATCGCACTCATGTCCGGGCAGGATTCCCACGTCCACGTCGCGTTTCCATTAACGGTGAGATCATCGTCACGGATGGAGTAATCGTAAACCGGAGCTACAATAATGGGATGCTAATTAGCTGAGCGAACCAGCGTTACCGTGCCCCTTGTAAGTATCTGGTATCTTTGGATATTCACAATAATCTATCAATTCGTCCTTCGTCAAACACAACCAAACCTGTCCCAAATTTCAGTCTGAAATCATCCATAACCTTTTGCGATAACCGTGCAAGAAATATCGTTTTTGGCCTTATCTCTCAATGGTGTACTATCACTTAACAAAGACAAAATGTGCCCAAGAGCCACGTCCTAAGGAATAACAACAACAACTTCCGATATTTCGTCAACGTTGCCTTTGGATTGGAGCCCAAATAGCGAGACCCCGTCATGGAGGCTCCTGTTCATGGACGAGAAAAATCTTGTATTTAACGAATTACAACACATTAATTGGGAATAATGCTTTAAATAGTAACGTGAACTTTACGAAAACTTTAAAGCAAACATGTCCGAATATATTAAAAAGTTCATGATAGGACGCTCCAAAAAGCACCCTGCAAATGCGAAGGATGTGTACAGGTGTTTAGTATTTAAGGAGGTCTGGATCCTTAATGTAAAAGAAGCCGAGTCCTAAAGGTTTTTGTTTTCAACCAGAAGAAGAAGAAGAAGAAACGTGGAGCTCTCTATAGAGCCAGCCGTTTCGCTATGCGAGACAACGGCTTAACAATTATAAGTATCCAGATCCTCGCACCAAAATCTAAATGAATTAGTTCTTGGCAACATTAAGTTCTAAGGAAATAACCCAACCCTGCACACCAAATTTGGTCCAAATCCGTTCATATAGATTTTTGAAGATATCCTGCTCACAGAACAGGCCAGAACAAAGAGAAAAAACAAATAGACAGGGATGAAAGCATACCTCCATCCACTTTCGGTGGTGTGGGTACTAGCAGGAGAAACCATGCAGAAACAAACCCATGCAATGTAAAAATGTTGACTTCAATCCTCAACTCCTCTTCCCCCTTGACAAACCCCAAGTAGTCCTGCAATGCCGTCCGTCCTGATATTTCAGATCATTGTTCAAATTTTTTGCATAAAAGCCACCAAATTGGTAACACATGTAAGAATAATGTAATTCCGAACAATTCTCAGGATATGGGAGCCACCCGAGATTGTGCCTTGGTCAGCTTCGGCGACCATTTTCCAAAATGGCCCGCCATTTTCTACTTTAAGCGAAATTGGGCTATATGCCCTCTTATTTTCTTATCTGTTAATTGGTGGGGTAGATAATAAGGGAAAAGTGTAAATTCCCAGTAGATTGACCATGGAAAAGGCGTATTCAAATATTATTGAAGCCAGTCATTTTCGGATAAAAAAGCCAATTTATTTGATTTGTAAATTGCTGCTTCTCCTGAAAACCTTTCGCTGAAAAGTACCCATTAATTTGCCTGGAGAACAAGAGTCAAATGAATATTCATCACATTCAAATGGGTTTTTTGGAAAATCAACAAAAAATTTGATTATAGATTATACATACTTACTCTATTTTGAAAAAGGGAAACTGGATAATCGTGATAATGAACAAAATTCAGTAAATGTTAGTCCAAATTATTGCAACACACTTTGGAAAGCGGCTACGGTTTACTGTCTAACTACCATTCTAACCAGGACACATGGTACAACAAACGCTACAAGTACATCAGTCTTGGTACAATAAATGAGTTTTGGAGCTCAAAGTGTACTGGCTCTGATCAAGAAGTCAACACTTTTTTACAAGCAAATGCGAATTTTGCAATTTGCACATTCTACAAGCTAGGCCAATATCTCAGTCCTGTGTCTACTGCGTCTGTCTACTGGCATTCTCCCTTCACAAGCACACGAGTCCAGTGCATTGTAACAAATTAAGGCCTTCTTTTGCATTTTGGCAGCGCGGTTTTTCTATCACACCTTTTTTGCAAGCGCGCAACGACACCAGCTCGAAGAGCCTTTTTGGAGCCTCTGGCATGTTGGCTCCAGAGTGGTTCGTAGGACCCAATCCTCTGTTTGCCGCCAGCCCCAGCTTGTGGTGATGGGAAGCACGGGTTTGAGGGACGCAAGACCTGCCCCAGAACATAGGCACCCTGGAAGACCTGATCTCTCACATGCTGTTCCAAAAGCATCGTAAGGTAGTGGGATGCGCTGGACGGAGTTCCTCTTGGGGCGAAGACTTTCTTTTCCTGGCCTCGTTGACTACGTATATGGAACTGGTGCGGTCAAGAGGAGCAACCACAACCCTTTTCAATGCAATGGCCATTGTGTCCATCCCGGATGTTGAACTGGGCGTGGTGGGCTCAGGGTCACAAGAGAAATCTGTCAGTTTCTGGAAATGAGTTCCATGTGGCCCAGGCAGAATTCTTCCCATGCCCCACGAATGCTGATAACCCGTGTCACATCGGTCATGGCGTGGAAGAAACAGGGAGGGCACGTGCCTTCTTGTGGACCGAGGGAGGCAACAGCTATTTCATGGGCAAGGAGTAGCGGTAGTTCTTGCCCGTCCCAAAAGGCAATCGCAGAGTTTTTTCAAAATGCCACGCCTGGTAGTAGCCTGGGCTACCATCACCCGCAAGAGACGACGTCAGTCGTCATGACTCCGAGATGTCGGTGTTCTAGGACAGATGTTCGGTGTCCCTAACGTTTGAACTTGAATCCAGGACGCAGTGGTCACAGCTGTTGGTCTGTGTTATGACGAGCATGGGCCACATGTCAGCCAATTCAGGTTACCAAACTTCCAGGACCACCTATTATACCTTCGGACGATAAGATTGGTGACTCCTCTCTCTTTGGCGGAGATGAGCCATGTTACCGCGCTCTCGGTTCGACCGTGACAACCCACCAAGACCTCACAGAAGTTACAAAAATTACTCCCGGTCATAAAACCTTTGTTACTGACGGGTGGGATTAGCTGTGATAGGACGAATAGAGGGATTGGACCCCACCTACCTTGAGGTAAATAATGACATCCGAGTTTTCCGCGGGCTCAATATTATAATGTGTTGGAAATCCGTATAATAAATCGAGTTCTTAACAAATCAGACATATTCGGTAATTAGTGTACTTTCCTTTGCCATAAAAATGCACCTCACACTGGAGTATTTTATTACTACTGTGATGCTGAGGGTGGCACCTACGGTCTGGCCTCTTCGAGGACACAGGATTTATTCTGAGTGAACCTGGGTGTTCCGGTATCTGTGGCCGCCAGTCCCGGCCACATTAATATATACATATATATATATATATATGTTTTGTTTTTGTTCCTTTATGCATTCAAGATCAGAAGGGAGGTCGAGGGCTATGTTTGGTAAAAACAATTGACACAGATTAATTGGCTTCCAAGGGCTGAATCGGTTTATTGTGCTGATAGCACTAAACGCCTCCCATATTCATGGACACGTAACTTTTTCCTGCACAAAACCACATCACCGATATAGTCCACATACATCAGAAACAGTGAGGTCTATGGGGTTGTGCTCCCCCATGCTGGGATCCGCCCCTCGAAGAGGCTGAAAAATGGGGTTTGCCTAAAATTCAGGTAATTTATTTTTAAATCTTCTCAGAACAATGGCGCAGATGCAGAACCCCATCTGGATCCACCCATTTAAGTGGGTGTAAAGGGGGGGGGGGGGTTTGCCCCAAATATTGGTATTTTCCATTCAAAAGTCTCTCAGAAAGCTGCAACCGCTCCAGACCGAAATTGACAATGCCGGCATCAATGACGCATGCCCTTACCTTAAGTTGTGCTCTCCATTGCCGTATTTCCCTGAAAGGGGCCAACAAGCCTCCCTCCCCTAATCCCTCCATTCACTGAACATAATTGTTACGGTTTGCAGGGGTAGATGGAGGAATTTCATTGGAAAGATAGGATTGAAAAGAGTTGCTTGGTCGTGGACGTGTAGGAGACAATCTCGATGTTAAAATTAAGTGGGAAACTGTGGCTTAAGTGTTACTTGTCACCACCACGTGGAGTGGTGCTGTGTTAATTAGATAGTGATTAAGGCCAATTTCCCCAAGTATGTAATTGCCCCCATGACCTTTTCTACCATTTTTGCATTTAAAGCAGCAATTAAGAGGGATCCTTTAAACTAAGACGCAAGTCATAAAGTGCCGAGCAAACAGAAGGCCCGCCGTCCGTTTCACTGCTAACAAGTCAGCGCCCAGACAGGTGGGATGATTGATGGGTGTGACGTCAGAAGTGAGGAGCGAGGAGGGAGATGGTTTTTGTTAGGGTTTGCGTTTTGGGTGGTGAGGGATTGCGGTCGAGACCGACGACGGAGCTTCGAGATGGGCGTGTAAGATCAGGGCATTACGGCTGGCTTTCCCTTCAACGCATGAAGAAGACGGCACGATTCTCGTATTTTGCGGCTGAGGGAATTGGCTCACGTGGGTGGAGCAAGACGCTGGCCATTTGACTACTCTTGTTGGGGTCATGTGAGACGGACCTCCGAAACCTCGTGGTCTATACCGAAGGTGAGCGGCACGCATTCTGCAGAGAGGCAGCGGCGTCGACAAGTGCAATCGACGAGGAAGCTACCACGGTGGTTGGTGAACCCTTTGGGGTTGAATATCGCCTCACAATTCCCCACGTAAACGTTTCCCACCCAGAGAGGCGCTCGGCGCCATTTTGGGGCGTATCTTCCCGCACAGGACACAAGTTCAATAAAGACCATCTCTGGACAAAGCTAAGTGCAGAATAAAGTAAGATTTGCTTTCTTTGTCGTTTTTCCGCCTTGTTCCTGGTATAAAGTCCGTGTGTAAGAGGACCTTCTACTTTAGACTTTAATTTATCTCACGATTTCATGATTACATTTTGGACTTTATTTAACCCTTGTAAATATTCTATTTTCATTGAAACCCCATATTTATTTAAAGTTTTTGGTGTCTGTGTATCTGTCGTGGGTTCGAGTATAAACGCCCTTCTGCTGTGCTTCCGTCGTGTACGTGCCCGCCGTACCCCTCCCGCGCATAATCTCTGAGGATCAATGTCGGCGCTCCAAGGAAAACGCTCGGCGTGGAACCGCCTGTCCACCACAATTGGGTCAGGGGGGATTAACCGAACCGCAGGCCTACGACAATAATTTTTCCGCTACAAACTAACTGACCGGTATGGACCGAAAAATTTGGTACGATACATCAGAATGGTGACGTCTCGTGAGGTTGGTGCTCCCCATCGGCTTGCTCCCTATAATGAGGCTGAAAAGGGGTGGGGGGGGTGTTCCCTCAAATCAGGGAAATTTATTTTAAGATGTGTTCAGAAACCACGAAGCGAGATGCAAGAACCAAACTCTTCAGGAAACATAAGGACCATGCCATGAAACTTAAGCTGTGCTCTATGAGCCGTACCACTTCAGGAAGGGGGAGCCATTGCCTCCTTCCCTCTTCCCTCATTTTCACTCGCGCTTGTTTAAATAACTGTCAGTCCGCCATCGATTCCCGCATTTTATGTAGCAATACATGAAAAAATGACAGTATGACGTGCCAATTGTGGTGATAGCAAATGAATTAACTCCTGTAATAATATATGATTTTTCGCTCCAGCATCAAACAAAAATGTTCCCCGTCTTGCTTTATACAGATTTGCATTGCCTCCATTTACGTCGATTTGAAGTACGCCGTCATCAATAGGTCCCAGGCTTTTCAAGAATATCTTTACATTAAGGTACATCGTTCAAGCCTACGTGCCTTAATGGCTTTTTCCGTCGCCAATTTTCCTGAGCCGCTCAGTCTCTCACGCCGGAGACGTTGACATCAATACATTATGACGCTTGCAGGCACGGGCACACAGCCACACAATGGTTTTTTGCCGTTGCAAGTCGTGTTTGGCATTGAAGTGCAACGGAGATTTTGACGTGCTACCTCGCATTCATGACGACATGTCCAAACGACAACCATGCGTGGCTGTGGTGGGCTGTGCGTGCCGGCAAGGGCAAGCTTCATGGATGAAAGAACGTTCCTGCAATTGTTGTGTGCACCGTGTCCTTGTCGGCTTATCTGTACGCTGTACCCTGTGCATAATATTTCCAGTACGAAATGTACATTTAGTTTTAGTTTAGAACACGCACCACATTGACGTACATTTAGTACACTACACCACCATGGCCACTGTTCATATTTCAAATTCTTTATTTGTCCACGTAAAACATGGAAATTGTCTTACACTGGCAATTCAATTCAAATTCAATTGACTGGGCAGCTCAGGAAAATTGGTGATGGAAAAGCCTAAGCACTTGACTTGAATGACATAGCTCGATGTAAAGTGTACTGACTATATTCTGCCTTTGCGTTGTTCAGACGTATGTACTTCAAAATCTTTGCATACAGTCATGTGATTTGTATCGTTAAATGTCGTCATTGATTTTATTCATCACGAGTTCAAAGTGTGCTCGTGGTGATGGAGTGAGCCTATGGCTAAAAGTGTGTAAAACTGTAAAAATTTGGAGGTGAAATTGGATTTTATAAGCAGAATGGGAATGGTGATCATGCTGTCGATGTTGGTCGGCACTTATGTTTGCCTCTACCAACCGTATGGACAATTAATAAAAATACAGAACAAATTCGTGGAGTGCTAAACGTGCTAAGCCATCAACATCCAAATTGATGAAGTAAAGGAGCTTTTGCATGGAAAAAAAATGGAATGCTGGCCATGTGGATGTTGAGAATGACATGCGACAAATTTCCTTCTGGCTTCCATCCTTCTCCATCTGATTATCTATAATGTATAAATCTCTATATGTTGTTGCAGCCACGGGTACTGAGACACCAGCTTGTCACTCAAGGGGAATTAATCCCCGGTTGTCTCGGAAGAGCCGGACATGGGGCCGCCGTTCACAATTAACGCGTTGTGGTAGGGTGGGTTGTGTTAAAACACGAATGCCACCCAGTTAACCACGAGTTCCAGTGTCCACGTCTAATTATTCCGTTTAACTGAGGTCACATGGTTACCTGAGCGGAGAGCGCGCCATCGGCAAAGCACCAATGTTATCTCGATTAGATTTTAATTAGGGCGGCCGAGCGTTTTAACCGCTGGTGCGTGCGAGCTATTTTTGGTCAAATCTGTGGTAATGACCCTCCCAGTCTATCTCGGTGCGTACAATGCTAGACCAATGGAAGGAAAGGACAAACACGGAAGGTTGGAAGTCAAGAAAGAATTTATTAATAATAATAAATAAATAAAAGGAACTTTTTATTTTCTGAGGTGTAAAAGGAATAAAGAATAAATTTCAAAGCAAAATCAATCAAAATCCAAGAAAGAGACAAAGAGATGATGCTTATTGGGGGTTGACTTACAGCAAAACACAGACAAGGGTACCCAACAGATCATTCGGGGGGGGGGGGGGGGGGGGAGGGGAGAAGAGTCGTCTCGCTCACCAGAGAGTAGTTGGCCGTGAAGTGAAACGTCCTGAAAATGTGTGCGTGTGTGTCACGTCCGTCGCCAGCACCCAAGCTTGCCCCGTGCACCCTCTCGCGAACAGCCTTGAACGCAGTCGACGTCTGGGAGGGCACCGAGCTCGTCTGTCGCGGGTTTGGACCCTGGTGCTGCGAAACGGGCAGCTTCTCACACTTCACGAAACTGGTGACGTCCAGTGACCCACATGGTCGGTCAGTGACTGACGCGCCTCACACGTTGGTGACCGACCCGTGCCTCACTCATTGTCGGCGCTGCTCACACCAACACCAGCACGCTCGCTTGCTCAAGCCACTGGGAAGGACAAATTGTCTCGTTGTTGGTGCTGGTCAGACACCACCACACGCGCACGCCACACGCTCGCTTGCTCCACTTCCGGCTTGCACGCTCCTGTCTGGCTCAACCTCTTCCCTCGCGTGCTTACACCCGCTTCTTACTCGCTTCTCTCACGCTTTCTTCTCCCTCCTCTTACTTCTCTCGCCTTTCTTCTCTTTTTTGCCTCAGAACGGACCTCCAATTCGTTTTATATCTGCGGGCCGTCTCGGTGGGCACAGTCCCGCCCCAAGCTCTCGGCGGGCACAGTCGTCATGGTAGCCATGCGCTCCAAAAAAGGCGGGCGTTGGAGCTCGCGAAAGAACGTTGCTGAGGAAAAATAAGGGCGCACGTCAGAGCTCGCAAATAAAATGTGTGTAAACGTGTCTGTCGTAAAGAAAAAGCTTCCCATAAGAGAGGGGGATCTATTCTTTACCCTTCTCAACGCATCACATTTAAAATCCCATTAAACATGGGGATGGGGCTAATCTGAAGACATGCATTTAAGGAAATAACTGTCTGAGGACCTGGATGTGTTGGATGCATTCTCAGACCGGATTCTGAAATCCGTAACAAATATATATATATATGCAGTATTCTCATTCTTTCCTCTCCTCTCTCTCTCTCTCTCTCCTCTCTCTCTCTCTCTCTCTCTCCTTTTTCCGCTCTCGCCATTTTTGGAGCGCATGGCTACCATGACGACTGTGCCCGCCGAGAGCTTGGGGCGGACTGTGCCCACCGAGACGGCCCGCAGATATAAAACGAATTGGAGGTCCGTTCTGAGGCAAAAAAAGAGAAGAAGGCGAGAGAAGTAAGAGGAGGGAGAAGAAAGCGTGAGAAGCGAGTAAGAAGCGGGTGTAAGCACGCGAGGGAAGAGGTGAGCCAGACAGGAAGCGTGCAAGCCGGAAGTGAGCAAGCGAGCGTGTGGTGCGCGTGTGGGTGTCTGACCAGCACCAACAACGAGACAATTTGTCCTTCCCAGTGCTTGAGCAAGCGAGCGTGTGGTGTTGGTGTGAGCAGCGCCGACAATGAGTGAGGCACGGGTCGGTCACCAACGTGTGAGGCGCGTCAGTCACTGACGGACCATGTGGGTCACTGGACGTCACCAGTTTCGTGAAGTGTGAGAAGCTCCTGCCCGCTTGCTCGCAGCACCAGGGTCCAAACCCGCGACAGACGAGCTCGGTGCCCTCCAGACGTCGACTGGCGTTCAAGGCTGTTCGCGAGAGGGTGCACGGCAAGGCTGGGTGCTGGCGACGGACGTGACACACACGCACACATTTTCAGGACGTTTTCACTTCACTGGCCAACTATCTCTCTGGTGAGCGAGACGACTCTTCTCCCCTCCCCCCCCCCCCCCCCCCCCCCCCCCGAATGATCTGTTGGGTACCCTTGTCGTGTTTTTGCTGTAAGTCAACCCCCAATAAGCATCATCTCTTTGTCTCTTTCTTGAATTTTGATTGATTTTGCTTTGAAATTTATTCTTTATTCCTTTTACACCTCAGAAAAATAAAAAGTTCCTTTTATTTATTTATTTTATTATTAATAAATTCTTTCTTGACTTCCAACCTGTCCGTGTTTGTCCTTTCCTTCCATTGGTCTAGCATTGTACGAACCGAGATAGACTGGGAGGTCATTACCACAGATTTGACCAAAAATAGTCGGCACGCACCAGCGGTTAAAACGCTCGGCCGCCCTAATTAAAATCTAATCGAGATAACATTGGTGCTTTGCCGAGGGCGCGCTCTCCGCTCAGGTAACCATGTGACCTCCAGTTAAACGGAATAATTAGACGGTGGACACTGGAACTCGTGGTTAACTGGGTGGCATTCGTGGTTTTAACACAACCCACCGTACCACAACGCGTTAATTGTGAACGGCGGCCCCATGTCCGGCTCTTCCGAGGACAACCGGGATTAATCCCCCTTGAGTGACAAGCTGGTGTCTCAGTACCCGTGGCTGCAACAACATATAGAGATTTACTACATATAGATAATCAGATGGAGAAGGATGGAAGCCAGAAGGAAATTTGTCGCATGTCATTCTCAACATCCACATGGCCAGCATTCCATTTTTTTCCATGCAAAAGCTCCTTTACTTCATCAATTTGGATGTTGATGGCTTAGCACGTTTAGCACTTTCACGAATTTGTTCTGTATTTTTATAAATTGTCCATACGGTTGGTAGAGGCAAACATAAGTGCCGACCAACATCGACAGCATGATCACCATTCCCCATTCTGCTTATAAAATCCAATTTCACCTCCAAATTTTTACAGTTTTACACACTTTTAGCCATAGGCTCACTCCCATCACCACGAGCACACTTTGAACTCGTGATGAATAAAATCAATGACGACATTTAACGATACAAATCACATGACTGTATGCAAAGATTTTGGAAGTACAGTACGTCTGAACAACGCAAAGGCAGAATATAGTCCAGTACACTTTACATCGAAGCTATGTCATTCAAGTCAAGTGCTTAGGCTTTTCCATCACCAATTTTCCTGAGCTGCCCAGTCAATTGAATTTGAATTGAATTGCCAGTGTAAGACAAATTTCCATGTTTTACGTGGACAATAATAAAGAATTTGAATATGAACAGTGGCCATGGTGGTGTAGTGTACTAAATGTACGTCTAAATGTGGTGTCGTGTTCTAAATCTAAAACTAAATGTACATTTCGTACTGGAATATTATGCACAGGGGTACAGGTACAGATATAGCCCGACAAGGACACGGTGCACACACAGATTGCAGGAACGTTCTTTCATCCATGAAGCTTGCCCTTGCCGGCACGCACAGCACACCACAGCCACGCATGGTTTGTCGTTGACATGTCGTCATTGAAGTGCGAGGTAGCACTGTACAAAATCTCCGTTGCACTTCAATGCCAACACGACTTGAAACGGCAAACCATGTGTGGCTGTGTGCGTGCCTGCAAGCGTCATAATGTTATTGATGTCAACGTCTCCGCGTGAGACTGAGCGGCTCAGGAAAATTGGCGACGGAAAAAGCCATAGCACGTGGCTTGAACGATGTACCTTCAATGTAAAGATATGTCATTGAAAGCCTGGGTACCTATTGATTGACGGCGTAACTTCAAATCGACGTAAATGGAGGCAATGCAAATCTGTATAAAGCAAGACGGGGAACATTTTTGTTGATGCTGGAGCGAAAATCATATATTATTACAGGAGTTAATTCATTGTGCTATCACCACAATTGGCACGTTCATACTGTCTTTTTTCATGTATGCTACATTAAATGGGGAATCCGAGTGGCGGACTGACAGTTATTTCTACAACAAGCAGGGTGAAAATGAGGGATTAGAGGGAAGGGGCAATGGCTCCCCTTCCTGAAGTGGTACGGTCATAGGGAGCACAGCTTAAGTTCATGGCATGGTCCTTATGTTTCCTGAAGAGTTTGGTCTGCATCTCGCTGTTGGTTTCTGAACACATCTTAAAATAAATTTCCTGAATTTGAGGCGAACCCCCCCCCACCCCCTTTCAGCCTCTTATAGGGAGCAGAGCCGGATGGGGAGCACAACCTCACGAGACGTCACCGTTCTGATGTATCGTACCAAATTTGGTCCATATCGGTCATGTAGTTTGTGAGGAAAATATTGTCGTAGGCCTGGCGGTTCGGTTAATCCCCCTGACCCAATTGTGGTGGACAGGCGGTTCACACCGACCAGGTCGGATCGCCGAGCGGTTTTCCTTGGAGGCGGACATGTGATCCTCAGAGATTATGGCGCGGGAGGGGTACGGGGGCACGTACACGACGGAAGCACAGCAGAAGGGGTTTATACTCGAACCCACGACAGATACACAGACACCAGAAACTTAAAATAAATATGGGGTTTCAATGAAAATAGAATATTTACAAGGGTATAAAGTCAAAATGTAATCATGAAACGTGAGATAAATTAAAGTCTAAAGTAGAGGTGCCTCTACACACGGACTTTAATACAGACAAGGGGAAAAACGAAAGAAAAGCAAATTCTTACTTTATTCTGGCACTTAGCTTTGTCCAGAGATGGTCTTTATTGAACTTTGTCCTGTGCGGGAAGATACGCCCAAAATGGCGCCGAGCCGCTCTCTGGGTGGGAAACGTACGTGGGGTAATTTGTGAGGCGATATTCAACCCCAGGGTTCACCAACCACCGTGTAGCTTCCTCGTCGATTGCACTTGTCGACGCCGCTGCTCTCTGCAGAATGGTGCCGCTCCCTTCGGTGATAGACACGAGGTTTCGAGGTCCGTCTCACATGACCCAACCAAGAGTAGTCAATGGCCAGCGTCTTGCTCCACCACGTGAGCCAATTCGCCTCAGCGCAAATACGAGAATCGTGCCGTCTTCTTCATGCGTTGAAGGAAAGCCAGCCGTAATGCCCTGATCTTACACGCCATCTCGAAGCTCCGTCGTCTCTCGACCGCATCCCTCACTCCCAACGCAACCCAACAAAACCATCTCCTCCTCCTCCTCACTTCTGACGTCACACCCATCAATCATCCACCTCTGGGCGTGACTTGTTAGCATGAAACTGGGACGGCGGGGCTTCTGTCTGCTCGGCACATTATGACTTGCTTCTTGTTTTAAGGATCCCTCTTATTGCTGGCTTGTAAATGCAAAAATGTAGGAAAAGGTCATGGGGGCAATTACATACTGGGGGAAATTGGCCTTAATCACTATCTAATTAACACAGCACCACTCCACGTGTGGTGACAAGTAACACTTAAGCTCACAGTTTCCCCACTTAATTTACATCGAGATGTCTCCTACACGTCCACGGACCAAGCAACTCTGTTCAATCCTATCTTTCCAATGAAATTCCTCCATCTACCCCTGCAACCGTAACAATATGTTTCAGTGAATGAGGGATTAGGGGAGGGAGGCTGTGGGTCCCCTTTCCAAGGGAAATACGGCAATGGAGAGCACAACTTAAGGTAAGGGCATGGTCATGATGCCGCATGGTCAATTTGGTCTGGAGCCGGTTGGCAGTTTCTGAGAAGACTTTTGAATGAAATACCAATATTTGGGGCAAC
>CM068962.1:22272174-22283987 GCA_035128595.1 Eptatretus atami
GGCAGCTCCTCACACTTCACGAAACTGGTGACGTCCAGTGACCCACACGGTCCGTCGGTGACTGACCCACCCCTCACTCGTGACCGACCCATGCCTCACTCGTTGTCGGCGCTCCTTACACCCGCACGTGCACCACACGCTCACTTGCTCAAGCACTGGGAAGGACGAATTGTCTCGTTGGCACTGGTCAGACAGCCACACGCTCACTCGCTCGCTTCCTCGCTTGCACGCTCGCACCCTCTCTGGCTCGCTTGCCCGCTTCTTGTTCGCTTCTATTCTTGCGTCCTTCCTCTCTCGCTTTCTTTCTCCTTTTTTTGAACAGACCTCTCCAATTATTTTTATCTATGCGGCCCGTCTCGGCGGGCGCAGAGTCCCCCCAAGCTTACCCCGCCCCGCTTGCACACCATTACCATGACAACCCGTGCGCTCCAAAAAGGGCAGGCATCAGCGCTCGCAAAAGAAATACGTGCATAAACGTTGAGAAAAAATAAGGCGGGCGCCAGCGCTCGCGAAAGAAATATGTGCATAAATGTGTCTGTCGTAAAGAAAAAAGCTTCCCATAAGAGAGTGGATCTATTCTTCACCCTTCTCAACGCATCACATTTAAAATCCCATTAGACATGGGGATGGGGCTAATCTGACATGCATTTAAGGAAATAACTAAGGACCTGGATGTGTGGATGCAGTCATCAGACCGGATTCTGAAATCTTGTAACACTAGCTATATCATTTACCTCAGTTGATTCCCTGCCATAGTTGTAAAGAATATAGATTGAAATAAGTGCATTTGATGGGAACACTGTGTTTGGGGTGGGAAGGCTATACACAAGAAGAAAAGGGGGAGATCGCTGCTCGGCACCTGGTTCCAAAGCAGGTTCGGCAGCATGGCCTCACTGAGAAGCATATGCAGTTGCCAATTGCCACACTGTCCACACTTATCAGCAGGTACTTTGTCATTGATATTTGTCCATTGTCTCTTGTCCTTCTCTTACATGTGATTATATGTACAGTGCAATCTCTTCTATGAGCCTCAGACACTGTTTTTTAAAAAATCCATGTTTATGTAGGTACACACGTGAGGCTGGAGTGCGTACGCTCGAACGCAAAATTGGAGCTGTGTGCCGTGCTGTGGCTGTACGTGTGGCTGAGAATTGGATTGAGGGGTCCAAGAAAAATAAGCACAATGAATGCCAAGGTATGCAAAGGGCAGATTATTTTCTTGTATGATGTGAAATTGTGTGAACTGGTGTCGATGAGAATCCTTATTCCATGGACATCGTGGTTCTATTTTAGAGAGGCAAGATGTTGAGGAGCAAGAGACTGTACCTTTGTCTGAATTGGCATGCAATGATGTACATCCTTTGCCTGAAATGCCCATTATCATTGATGATCATGCCCTACGAGACATCCTCGGAGCTCCGATTTATGAGATGGAGGTAAGTTTTTGACCACTTTTGTAATGGTAATCTCAGGCTGATGGTGGAACGAGTACAGGTGTCACATGTTGGATTTGACCATTAGGAGGCGATGCACTTTTTATGTACATAGTCGAGGCTTGTGGAAGAGCTAGAACACAGAACGAATCAGGACACAACAAAACAAAATGAACAGCTGAAGGGGAAAATGCCAACAGCAGGGCGGAGGGAGAAAATAGACGGAGACAGACAAACAAGGGATGCAAGTAAGGAACGCAAGGGGTGGACGAGATGGAAACGAAAGCAAAAATTTGGGTATGACAGGGAAGGATGGGTACTGAGAGTGAGGGGTTGGGGATACAAGATTTGGAAGCAAACACAGAATTGAGGCATTCAGCCTTCTCATGAGCAGAGTCGGCTGTGGTGCCATTTGAAGTGAGGGAAGGGATGGAAGGGGAGCATACTCCAGAGACAGACTTAACAAGGCACCATCAGGTTTTAGAAGAGGGAGACAAATTTGAAAATTCATTTTTGAGGTTGGACAGATGTTGTTTTCTGGCTCTCCTGAGAGTGGGCACACACTTGTTGCGGACTTTTTGGAAAGCATTGAGATTACCTTTGGTTGGATTTGCCTTCCAGGGAAGAGAAGACAACTTGCTAAAAAGACAAAAACAAAAGTTGAAATAAAAAAAATTCCACCCACTGGCCCTCGGAGTGGACCGGCCTTTGCCAAAACTGCCCTGAAAGAGAGAGATAGATATGTATGTATGTATGTATATATATATAATATATAATATATATATAATATATATGTAGTTACGGGTGGGGTCGGGTGAGAAGACCACAAGGGGGGGGGGGGGAAGCTATCTCGACTCCCTACCAGACTCACCGGAATTGTAGGCCGTCGCACACTGATAATTCCGTGACGCGGCGGGTCGCGAACCGACCATGGACGCAATAACTCAACCGCGTGATCTCGGGTTCTCCCGTCTATGGGTTAACCGAGTTACCTAATTAATCACGTGATTTAATTACTGGGGAACGCCCTCGGTACGCCTTGTCCGAACCGGATCACTTTACCGGATCGGATGCAGCCGAGCGACACTGCCAAGGACGTACCGGCTAAAAGGAATGGATTTTGGAATAAAGTCCCGGCTAAGCTAGGATTCGGACCATGCTGGATCAATGAAGGAAAAGACAAAAACGAGCAGGGAACATTCCTCATAGTAATTTATTAACAAGCAGGTGAGGAAAGGTATGTGGTACGATCAATAGATTTATTGGGTGTGCAAGCAGAGATAGGGAAGAAAGGTGTGGTGCGACAATAAACAAGCAACTTACAAAAGGGGACACAGAGCAGACTTAACGCGAAATAATAATAATAATAATCTTCTGCAGTCTTACGTGGACAGGCGCCAGGCACACACACACACACACACACACACACACACACACACCACACACACACACACAACACACACAACACACACACACACACACACACACAACACACAAAACCCGATGAAGAGGTATTGCAGCAAAACAGGAGAGGAGTTGAGGCTAGGTCTCTTGGTACCTTTGGACGCTTGCCCGAACGTACCACTATAATACGTTTGTGGGGGGGGGATGCTCCGTGGTGCGGTACCCCCCCCCCCCGACAGATGGCGCGTCATCTCTTTCTTCAGGGCTTCGTGCAGCTAGCGTTGGCCCGGGAAGGAGATGCAAACGTCTGCGTGAAGGGGGGGGACTCGGGTGGGGAGGGTGGGGCCAGGCAATGCCAACAGGAGGTGGAGTCAAGCGATGACGGCAGGAACCGAGGCAGGGCAGAGTCGATATTGAAGTCCAGCTTGAGTGGGAGGCGAGAGAGAGCAGAGAAAAGGCTCCGCTCGGACCTTTATCGGCCACACGGCGCAGGGGGCCACCCCGAAGCGCTGTGTCGTTACCCAAATTGGTGCTTCATTGGCCCCGACCCCCTGCGCGGCCGCGGCCGCGATGGGCGGAAACCGCAACATTCCATTTCCGCAAGATGACTCCGCACTGTGGAATTGTCTCGCTCCAACCCCACGACATGATATGAATCGTCCACACGAACTCCCCCGTCATGAATGTGCTTGCAAAAAACCCCGGCCCGTGCCCTGACGACCGGCCGAGCGTCCCGCATGCCTGCTCGGGCGCCCCGACCAGCGCTGGTCAATGTGCCTGCTCCGTGTGCGCCACATGGCCCGAGCTGTACAACATGTCTTTGCCCGATCGCAGCTTCGCTGGCCGTATAGGCGAGAAGGTAAGATGTTATGGCAAACCCATGCACAGATGGTAAGATGTGTCCAATAAGGTGTCACGAGCTAAGCGCTGGTCTGCCTTCGAGCACATTCCATTCAGGGCGCTTCGAGCACATTCCATGGCCCACGTGGTTAGCGCGCGCATTGCCCCGATTCTGCGATCGTGTGCGCTGGGCCACACCATTATGTGTAAGAAATTGAGGGGAACGATCGGTTATATAATTATACCAGACAACCCGTGAACCAGTTGGGTTCCCGTTGTGACACGGTTGAAAAAATATCATTTCAAAAAAAAGAAAAAAGAAAAAAAAAGATAGCTCCAGAGAATTATACCGCTGAGGTTGTTTGCATTGATCAAATAATCTGAAGAGTACTTGACTGAATCGAGAATTGATTTTTTAATAATTTTTTCGTTGCCCGATTTGAACGAAACTTGATATTGCGCGTCAATGTGAAAAAACAAACGGAGAAAGAGAAGTCGAAGAAATTATTGTGCTTAATCTTCTAAACACAATTTTATTTATTAATTAACACGGAAGTATTAGATCAAAATGGTGATGTTTAATATATGCTTAAAAATAATATCGTTTTTGTCTATACTAAATGTTCGAGATGTTTAAAATATCATTTCAAGAAAAAAAAAAGATAGCTCCAGCGATATACGCTGAGGTTGTTTGCATTGATCAAATTCTCCCAAAGAGTATTGACTGAATCGGAAATTGATTTTTTAATAATTTTTTCGTTTGCCCGATTTTAACGAAACTTGATACTGCACACCGCAGGCGAATGGTTAGTAAGGTGGCTAAAATCTTTGTGCTATCATGTACCGTTTTGGCTGTATTTCGGATACATACATACATACAAGATGAAAGTTTTAGTAATAATATATAGATGGAAGTTTGGAATGAAAACGATATAGATATGTGTCAGATGGAGAAATGGAGGGAAAAAAAGAATGCCGATATAGCTGGTCCAGAAATGGGTTGAAAGGAACGCACCGCTTGTGCCTTGCACTCTCGCATCCCGCCCAACGTGACGTGGGGTTGCCTTTCTATTATCGGCCTCGGTACGCGTTCCGTGTAGCGTGGGTGTCGTGCTGGGTGTGTTTCCTGTGTTGTGAAAAACACCATCCGTGCAGCGTTTTTAAGAGATATTCATTCGTATGCCCTTTTCAATGCAACCGGCAATCTTCCCCAGGTCATCGGAAGCTCGAGTCGATAATCTCGAGCTGCCGAGCATACTGTATAACTCGCCGCAAACGTTGGGTTGAGGGACGCTGAGGGACGGGAGCTCTGTGCTGTCGATGCTCATGTGGTGTTCGAGCGCCCTTTCTATGCCCCTCCCCCGCAGAAGTTATTGCGAGGGTATGGTGGTTTCCTCGCAGCCGCAGCACGTGCTGCACGTAAATTCGGATTTACCTCAGGAATAATCAGAAAAGAAGAGTCGGAATGAAGTTAGAAATGAAATGAAGAAGAAACTAGAGGCGGGAGCACTCGGTAGAGTGCAAAACCTCTGCCGCCAATACTGCTGGGTCACGAAAGTGACCTGATATCTCTTCATTGTAGGTCAAAACGATCAGACTCTACTGAACCACGATTGAATAACTAAACTAGATCGACGCGCATGTAGAAATGCCAAAAAAAATCTAAATTTTTTGAAAAAAAAGTTGCAAAATTTCTTTTTTTTTCTCTAACTTTTTTTTTGGGGGGGGGGGGTGGAAATCACTTAAAACATGTAGAAATGCAAAAAAAAAAATTCAAATATTTTTCAAATAAAATCTAAATTTTTTTGAAAAAAAGTTGCAAAATTTCTTTTTTTTTTCTCTAACAATTTTTTTTTGGGGGGGGGGGGGTGGAAATCACTTAAAACATGTAGAAATGCAAAAAAAAATTCAATATTTTTCAAATAAATCGAATTTTTTTGAAAAAAGTTTTAAAATTTCTTTTTTTTTTCTTAACAAATTTTTTTTTTTTGGTTGGAAATCACTTAAAACATGTAGAATGCAAAAACAAAAATTCAAAATGGCTGGCATAAGCGGCCATATTGGACTTTGGACCAAGTCCAAATCTAATGGCATGATCCTTGGACCATACCTAATCCCCCACCAAGTTTCGTCGAAATCCGTCGAGAAGTTTTTCCGTAATACTGTTCACAAACAAACAGACAGGGGTGAAAACAGTAACCTCCGTCGTCTTCGATGGCGGAGGTTAATGATGTAAGCAAACCTAGCTATGAGATCCTCGCAACGTACGCCCCGTTGTCCCGCGAGACAAAGGGAAGGGACTATCTACACGTATATTAATGGAATAACTGTCTTGGGACCACGATATGTGGATGCATGCGGTCCAAGAACGCAACACTATATAGAAAGATAGTAGATTGATTAATAAGCGGCGTGTTGTTTGAAGAACACATTTGACCTGATAAGAGTTTGTGAGGACCGAGGGCTGAAAGGGTGGGATTCACGTCAAGATGATATGGGGAAAATCTTGAGAGGCCACTGACTGTGTGCACGTGCGTGCGTGCGCCTCTGCTTCTGTATGGTTGTCTGCAGAAATGATTATAAAATTACTGGCACATCATAACAGCATGTTTCTGTCCCTTAAATACTTTTGATTGTGGTGACATATCACAAAGCCAACCACTACACAATAAGTTGCTTCATTAGCCCGTCCCCTGTGCAGCGGGAGACGGGGTTATGCTATTGCTTCTTTGTGTGTGTCTGTCCAGCCATAACATTTTTACCATTTGAGCTTTTGTCATCAATTTCAACAAACCTTTAGTTTAGGAATATGGAGAAAATGTTGAATAATTGGGTCAAAATGTGAAAGGGAAAGCCATAGTAACTGTAAATAGGCCTTAGTATAGGGTTGGGAGGTAGCATGAGATGTGGGGAGCGTGGGGGAGAGTGGGAGGCGGTGAGGGAGGGTGGGAGGCAGGTGAGGGAGGGAGGAGGGTGGGGAGGAAGCGTGAGGGGGGTGGGGAGGAGGTGAGGGAGGTGGGAGGCGGTGAGGGGAGGGGTGGGGAGGCAGCGTGGGGAGGTGGGGAGAAGCGTGAGGGGAGGTGGGGAGAAGCGTGAGGGAGGTGAGGCAGGTGAGGGAGGGTGGGGAGGCAGCGTGAGGGGGGGTGGGAGGAAGCGTGAGGGGGGGTGGGGAGGCAGTGAGGGAGGGGTCGGGAGGCAGCGTGAGGGGAGGTGGGGAGGCAGCGTGAGGGGAGGGTGGGAGGCAGCGTGGGAGGGTGGGGAGGCAGCGTGGAGGGAGGGTAGGAAGGGTGGGAGCGTGAGGGGGGAAGGGTGGGAGCGTGAGGGGAGGGGAAGGGGTGGCAACGTGAGGGGAGGGAAGGGGTGGCAGTGAGGGGGGAAGGGGTGCAACGTGAGGGAGGGAGGGTGGCAACGTGAGGGAGAGGGGAAGAGGCAGTGTGAGGGGAGAGGAAGGGTGTGGCAACATGATGGGAGGGGAGAAAGCGTGGGGGAGGGAAAGGGTGGCACGTGAGGGGGGAGGGGCATGTGGGGAGGGGAAGGGTGGCCGTGAGGGGAGAAGGAGTGCAGCGGTGAGGGAGGAAGGAGTGGCAGCGTGAGGAGAGGAAGGAGTGGCAGCGTGAGGGAGGGGAAGGGTGGCAGGTGAGGGAGGGAAGGTGGCAACGATTGGGTGGAAGGGGTGGCAGCGTGAGGGGAGAGGAGGAAGTGGCAGCGTGAGGGGAAGGGGTGGCAGCGTGAGGGGAGGGGAGGGTGGCAGCTGAGGGGAGGGGTGGGGAGGCTGAGGGAGGGGGGTGAGGCAGCATGAGGGGAGGGGGGGAGGGTGCAACGTGAGGGGAGGAGGTGGCAGCGTGAGGGGAGAGGAAGGGGCAGCGTGAGGGAGAGGGAAGGGTGGCAGCGTGAGGGGAGGGAAGGTGCAGTGAGGGGAGAGGAAGGGGTGGCAACGTGAGGAGGGGAAGGGGTGGCAACGTGAGGGGAGGGGAGGGGTGGGCAGTGGGGGGAGGGGAAGGGGCAACGTGATGGGAGGGAAGGGTGGAACGTGAGGGAGGAAGGGTGGCACGTGATGGGAGGAAGGGTGGCAGGTGGGGGAGAGGAAGGGGTGGCAGCGTGAGGGGGGGAAGGGTGGCAACGTGAGGAGAGGAGGGGGCAGCGTGAGGGAGGGGAAGGGGGGCAACGTGAGGGGAGAGGAAGGGTGGCAGTGAGGGAGGGGAGGGTGGCACGTGATGGGAGGAGCGTGGCACGGAGGGAGAGAGGAGTGGCAGCGTGGGGAGGGGAAGGGTGCAGCATGAGGGGAGGTGTGGGGAGGCGATAAGCAATGAGGGGAGGGTGGGGAGGAAGGGGTGGAACGTGGGGGAGGGAGGGTGTTGGCAACGTGGGGGAGGGGAAGGGGTGGCAACGTGAGGGGAGGGGAAGAAGGCAGCGTGAGGTGTAACACTTGGCTGGTGGATGTGCTTTTTAACTTTCACAAAACCTGTTTCTCTGAACTGCTTCACCAGTTTCCATTTCACTGATTTTGAAGGTTTCGTACGACCACCAAAACGACTTTTAAATGCAATTTGACATTCCCTAAAGGATGCATTCTTGATGTAACGTTCGATGAGAAAAACACATTCTTCCACAGTGCGCGCCATGGCGTGACCGAGTGAAAACTGTTAAATGTCACTGCTGGGTCACGTGATAAATCACGTGATACCTGATAACTCTAAGGATCATGTTACGTCTTTCTGTAACATTAGGCTGCACTTACGTAAAATATTCGGTTCCTAAATGATGTAGTTGTTGGTGTACAAGAATTATTTGGGGTTCTTGAATAAAATAGAAAAATAAAGCAAAAAAAAAATCACCCTGTAGTACATACATGAGAATCCCAATGCGACACACCCCCTCAGCTGCCAGACTGGTTTCATCGCTTGGTGGCGAATCATCAGCGACAGCGCAGACAGAAGCCTCAGTGGTGCCGTATAGATTATTTTTTGTAGCTGTTGTTTTTGTCAAGTTTATTTGGAGTACAAAGCGGACGAGGACAGGCTTTGCATTTTGGGATATTTTGTATAATTTTGATGATCTCATTGGCTTGGAATGCAGACAAAATCTGATGAAAAAAAATATTCTTTTGACTCTTTAGTGTGGTTTCAGAGATGCCCCAGATTGCCTCAAGTTTCACCTTGATCTTCTTTATTATGCTCTTATCGTGTGCTGTTTTCTTTCATTTCTGTGGAGGTATCGGAGAGACTGAGTCAGCCTGGTGTTGCGCTGGGCTTAGCATGGACGCCCGTGGGTGGAGAACTCATGTTTGTGGAGGCGAGCCGAATGGAGGGTGATGGGCAGCTAAAACTCACGGGCCAACTGGGAGAAGTAATGAAAGAGTCTGCTCAGCTGGCCATCACATGGCTGCGGAGCAATGCGCGCCGTTACGACCTGTGCAACAGTAAGAGATTGCTTCCTGTATGCATTTGATGATTTATTTTATTTATTTATTTGGTTTGGTTACGTAATGATGACGGCTGCCATTTGTTGCAACATTCTGATGCGAGCGCACACACACACACACACACACACACACACCATTTGTTCCGATAGTGGTGAGTACCTGGATTTGTGGCAGAATGTTCAACTGGTTCAAAATTTTTATTCGGTCTATACAGGTATTGTAATAAACAAGGCAGTGGAAGCAGGGTCTGGTGGGGCACCATTTGGGAGACATAAAATAATTGGGTCTGGTAAAGGGAAGGTGGAGAAGATGTAAGAGTAGGGGATGAAAAAGTGGGGTGGATACTGGATTGGGCCATCCGGTGAAGACAGGTGGAACAGTCACATAGGCCACCCCCAGTGTAGACAAAGCAAGGGGTGATGGGGAAGTTAAATGTAGACAGAGAGGGTTGTGCCTGCCTTGCATCATCACTGTGTGCCCAAAATTTGGTTAAATAATTGGGACCATTGTCCCAGGATAGCACATAACCCCTTCCTCCACCAGGATCATCCGGCGGTGTCTCTGCGACAAACAGCCCTTTCTACATAACGTCAGCTTTCTATCTCCATCCACATCGCTGGGCTGCACTGTCAGGCATTTCCAGCTTACTTGCCCTAATAACCTTTATTTTTGCAAATAGTTATGGATTGTGCCAGCCTGCTATATTGGCATTTTTTGAATGCAAAAAAGGGTTTTTTTTGTACGTACGTGTTGGGGTTCCATCTTATCATGGACTATTTACAAAGGACTGTCGGAGCTCATACTCAAGTCCTATGGTATTTCTAACTGTTTACAGTACCTATTTCAGTCCTAGCCTAAACAGTGCAAGATAGATTTCATGAAACTCACCATAACTAATGTTTGTGATTGTGAGAATTGATTTTGCATTGTATCATGTCTGGAAAAACTCTGGATTGCCCACCTTGCTGGACCGTATCCCCATACCTTCGAAAAACGTTTTTTACCTGATGCCTTTTTGTGCCTCTGCTGACAAAGTCGCCGGAGGCATTATGTTTTCCGGTTGTCCATGCATCCATCCATGCTAACTACCTCCACCACCGAAGATGGAAGGAGGTTATGTTTTCACCCCTGTCTGTCTGTTTGTTACTTGCAAAATCGATGATTTTTCAAGTATATTGGTCAGTCGATTTTGTTATTTTTATCTGTTTGTTTGTCTGTCTGTCGCCTTCAGGTCACAATTCTAAACCGATCATCATGAAACTTTATCAAGTTGTAGAGGTAGTCTCAACTGAGAAGCCGATTGATTGAGGTCAAAGGTCATCTTGAGGTCGAAATTCTAAAATCATTTTTCATCCGATTCACTTGAAAGTCGAACATGATTTTCATATCAGCTTGCTGAATTCAACTTCCAATTATTTTTGAGGTCAACCTCAGCTAAAAGGTCAACATCTTAGGTGAGATTTCTAAAATCTTCAATTTTCATCCGATTCACTTGAAATTTGAAGAGGAGTTGCATATTTGGTCGTTGAATTCAACCAGCCAATTATTTTTGAGGTCAAATTTGTTTTATGGATTTTGCAAGTGTCATGCTATGCACGACATCTTTCTTGTTTGTTTGTTTGTTTGTGTACAGGATCTCTCAAAAAGTTGTGGACGGATCTGGCTGCAATTTGGTGGACAGGTTGGGTGTGTGATACGGACGAAGTGATTAGATTTTGGTGAAGATACGGATCCAGATTTGGCTACTGCAATTTTTCCAAGTGATTCTTCACCATTGAGAGAGAGGGCAAAAAAATGATATATCACACGATATCTCAAAAAGTTGTGGACGGATTCGGATGAAACTTGGACGACACGTTGGGTGTGTGACACTGAAGAATTGATTCATTTTTGGTGAAGATCTGAATCCGGATACGAGAATTATTTAACTTTTAAAGTGATTCTTCACCATTGAGAGAAAGGGACAAAAACGATATAGTCCTGTATAGCATGACATTTCAAAAACGTATTGGGCCCGACATGTTCCCGTGGATCAGGCATTACGTGGCGGAGGTATGCGCTCCACTGAGTGCCCTTCTAGTTTTCTCTGCAACTACCTATCCGATTGACATGAAATGTCACCATAGATGCCACTACTCATGCAGAATATTTCAATGATAATTATGATGTCATAGTTCATGTGGTGTGGCAGCCATGTCGGAAAAATTTTGGTCCTCTGAAAAATTTAGTATCTCCGAAACTGCTCCATAGAAAAAATTGAAACTTGGCATGTAAGGTACTCCCCATAGGAAACGAGCGATTCTTTTTAGGTCATCTCTAACGAGATGACCTAATAAAACCAGTCTCGATGTCCGTCCGTCCGTACATACATCCCCATTTTTTCTTCCGATTTTCTTGATATTTGGTATGTGGGTAGATGTCGATGAGGAGCCGACGGTATGACTTTGACCCGATTGAAGGTCAAGGTCACTCCAAAGTTGTGAAATCATCCATTTCAAAATCTATCTCTCCGCCGTTTATGATCCGATCTTCGAAATTCCTTCGGATTGCGATAATATGGAACAATATCTAAATTTGGTCGGGCCGGTTTTTTGAAATTCGTCCTGGTTATCGATTAATGTGTCTTCAAAGTTGGAAAAATCTTCGATGTGATACGGTCAAAAAAAATTTCGCCCGATCTTGATGAAACTTGGTATGTAGGTAGCGGTCGATGA
>CM068962.1:22301773-22312684 GCA_035128595.1 Eptatretus atami
TCATCGGACCAGGCGACCTTCTTCCACTGCTCCAAGGTCCAGTTCCAACGCTCGCGTGTCCATTCTAGGTGCTTTCGACGGTGGGCAGGGGTCATCATGGGCACTCTGACTGGTCTGCGGCTACGCAGCCCCATACGCAGCAAGGTGCGATGCACTGTAGATTGTGACACATTCCTCCCGTGACCACCATTAAAATTTTCTGTGACTTGTGCCACAGTCGACCGCCTGTCGGTTCGGACCAGACGGGATAGCCTTCGTTGCCCTCGCGCATCGATAAGCCTTGGGCGCCCAACACCTGTCGCCGTTTGTGGTTTGTCCCTCCTCGGTAGTACTCACCACTGCTGACTGGGAGCACCCCACAAGCCTTGCCGTTTCAGAGATGCTCTGACCCAGTCGTCTGGCCATAACAATTTGGCCCTTGTCAAAGTCGCTCAGGTCTTTACTCCTGCATCCAACACACAACTTCAAGAACTGACTGTTCACTTGCTGCCTAAATATCCCACACCTTGACAGGTGCCATTGTAACAAGATAATCAATGTTATTCACTTAACCTGTCAGTGGTCATAATGTTTTGGCTCATAAGTAAGTAATATATATATATATATATATATATATAGTATATATATATACACACACACAAAGCCTGGTGTTTGCGTAGTGGTTAGGGTAGCGGCTTGGGATCCAAAAGGTCCTGAGTTCAAGCCCCATTGGCCGCTTGAATTAATACACACCAGGAGGTTGACTCAGCCTGTCACCTTCCGAGGTCGGCGAAGTGGGTACCAGTGTACTGGGCCCGGTGTATGCCCGGTTAGAATAGGTGTACCATATCCCTGTGTCGTAAGAGGCGACCAGTTGCGTCAGGAAGGGCATCCGCGTAAAAAAAACTGTGCCAAATTTCATTATGCGGATCATAACGGATGATCCGCTGTGGCGACCCCTTACGGGAGCAGCCGAAAGAAGAAGAAGACACAATATATACACACACTTATATTATATCATGTACAATCTCTGTGGAAATTGGCACTCCATCCTGCTGTCACCACACACTTTAATTTTCTGGTTGTGCAGATTGTTAATATACAGTACTGTAATAGATACAGTGAATGGATTTGTGTCAAAGTATTATATGTGGTTATTACCTGTGTTGGGATTGTGCTTTATTTTTTTTCAAAAATTATTTAAATGAAGTTGAACTGTGAGTAAACAACTCGAACCAGGTGCGTAAAGAACTCATCGTTCCAAAAATGTGTGTACATCGGCTGTCATGTTATTGCCACTGAGAGATGAGTTTAAAACCAGACTTGATTGAAGTTGAAAGTAAACTTAAAACCATGATGTTTCCTGCTGTAGGTTGGCGGTGTCAAGGACAAAGTTCTGGCGGCACACCGTGCTGGCATTAGATGCGTCATTCTGCCTGAGAAAAATTCCAAGGACCTGGATGAAGTGCCTACAAACGTGTCTGCGGATTTGGACTTTGCATTTGTGTGTGACCTTGATGGGGTGCTGCAGGCAGCATTTGAGGGTGGCTTTCCCAGGACCCCAACACATCGACAGCTCGTGCAGAGCAAGCTGTAGTTTTGGCTCGAGAAACCTGGAAGTTGATGATCAAAATGGCACTTCAGTCTCATCAAATAACTCTCAAAGGAAACAAAAGTACAATCTAATTTCTGAATCGTTGTTGATGAAAAACACCTATCTAAATAGGTTGTGGTGTAAAATAATTGGTGGTCAAAACTAAAAATAAAAATCTAAATGAGGCTTAAACATCATTGTGATATTTTACTGTTTCACATGAGTGAAACAAAATTCTGAGAATGTCAAGTTTACAGGTTGAAATCAACTTTTTGTTCCCTGACAATGCAATATCCATAACGTCCATTGCCTTATGGTGCAAAGGTTCTAATTTTCTTGGATCCAATTTAATTAATTGACCGAGTACCAATTCCAAAATGTTAGTCATTCTTACACCGAACTTGTAGCTCTGGATTACCAAATGACATGTCAGATGGAAGGGATGGCACTTCCATACTGATGAATGAACTTGAAACCCACCACAACATTTCCACAAATCGCCCGTTACTTCTCCAATCTCAACCACACTTGCCAGGGGGGGCTAGGGATCACATGACGGAGATTGTCGTTACTTAATTCCACCCCCTGGGGGTTTTCTACCTTGGATGAATGACCTGTTAAGGTGTATAAATAGCTTTTTTTGGCATTCTGTGGGGCATACCTACCGAAAGTTGAGTATTAGAACCACAAACTATTCAGTGAATTATATCCAATGTATGATTAACGTTTTAAACAGTCGCTGCTGTTGGTTTGCACTCGACTGGAAGAGATTTGAAGGAAACCCGACATCTTTGAGGCATTCGATGTTTATGATGTCACCTATGGACTAACAGATCTAAGCCCTCTCAACTTGCTTGGCCTCTATTTAGGGTCCTAGCTAGGCCGTAATGATATTTAGCTGATAAAGTTGCTTAAATGAGTCGAAATGCATAAATTATGTATTCCATTGCTTGTCCAATTTTTCTAGCCATCACAAGATATGTAGACTGTATATGAGAGGAGGAGGAGATTGGGACCATACTCTGTGCAGAACATTGGTGCTGCCAAAGCGGTCTCCTTGGCTATTGGGCACAATCCTGGACGGGTCGCCACTCCGACACAGTATATGGATTGTTTATAACATTTATTTTGGCCTCATGTGATTGCTCCCGGGGATGACTTCAAATGTGACATGCGATATTGCTCCCGACACCCTTATGACCCAATTGTGACTTATTTGATGCATAAAAAATTGTGACGATTTGATGCAAAAAAAAAATATATATATATAGTGGGGAGAACAAGTATTTGATACACTGCCGATTTTGCAGGTTTTTCCACTTACAAAGCACGTAGAGGTCTGTAATTTTTATCATAGGTACACTTCAACTGTGAAAGACGGAATCTAAAACAAAAATCCTGAAAATCACATTGTATGATTTTTAAATAATTAATTTGCATTTTATTGCATGAAATAAGTATTTGATACATCAGAAAAACAGAACTTAATATTTGGTACAGAAACCTTTGTTTGCAATTACAGAGATCAGACGTTTCCTATAGTTCTTAACTAGGTTTGCACAGACTGCAGCAGGGATTTTGGCCCACTCCTCCATACAGATCTTCTCCAGATCCTTCAGGTTTCGGGGCTGTCGCTGCGCAACACAGACTTTCAGCTCCCTCCAAAGATTTTCTATTGGGTTCAGGTCTGGAGACTGGCTAGGCCACTCCAGGACCTTGAGATGCTTCTTAGAGCCACTCCTTAGTTGCCCTGGCTGTGTGTTTCGGGTCGTTGTCATGCTGGAAGACCCAGCCACGCCCCATCTTCAATGCTCTTGTTGAGGGAAGGAGGTTGTTGGCCAAGATCTCACGATACATGGCCCCATCCATCCTCCCCTCAATACGGTGCAGTCGTCCTGTCCCCTTTGCGGAAAAGCATCCCCAAAGAATGAAGTTTCCACCTCCATGCTTCACGGTTGGGTTGGTGTTCTTGGGGTTGCACTCATCCTTCTTCTTCCTCCAAACACGGCGAGTGGAGTTTAAACCAAAAGCTCTATTTTGGTCTCATCAGACCACATGACCTTCTCCCATTCCTCCTCTGGATCATCCAGATGGTCATTGGCAAACTTCAGACGGGCCTGGACATGCGCTGGCTTGAGCAGAGGGACCTTGCGTCGCTGCAGGATTTTATCCATGACGGCGTAGTGTGTTACTTATGGTTTTCTTTGATACTGTGGTCCCAGCTCTCTTCAGGTCATTGACCAGGTCCTGCCGTGTAGTTCTGGCTGATCCCTCACCTTTCTCATGATCATTGAGGCTCCACGAGGTGAGATCTTGCATGGAGCCCCAGACCGAGGGAGATTGACTGTTATCTTGAACTTCTTCCATTTTCTAATAATTGCCCAACAGTTGTTGCCTTCTCACCAAGCTGCTTGCCTATTTTCCTGTAGCCCATCCCAGCCTTGTGCAAGTCTACAATTTTGTCCCTGATGTCCTTAGACAGCTCTCTGGTCTTGCCCATTGTGGAGAGGTTGGAGTCTGATTGATTGAGTGTGGACAGCTGTCTTTTATGCAGATAACGAGTTCAAACAGGTGCAGTAATACAGGTAATGAGTGGAGAATGGGAGGGCTCTTAAAGACAAAACTAACAGGTCTGTGAGAGCCGGAATTCTTTACTGGTTGGTGGTGATCAAATACTTATTTCATGCAATAAAATGCAAATTAATTATTTAAAAATCATACAATGTGATTTCAGGATTTTTGTTTTAGATTCCGTCTTTCACAGTTGAAGTGTACCTATGATAAAAATTACAGACCTCTACGTGCTTTGTAAGTTGGAAAACCTGCAAAATCGGCAGTGTATCAAATACTTGTTCTCCCCACTGTATATATATATATAATTCCATTAATTAAAAACTTTTTTTTTTTGCATTTTCTTCCTTGGATCTTGTGTAGATGAGTTAGTGTGGTGTTCGCGCAGACATGATGGGCCGAATGGCCTCCACCTGTGTTGGATTTCCTTGTTTATAACTCCATTCCTAATGTTTGCGAGTTTGTTTAATACTTGCCTGAGGGAAATTTGGAGAAAAATAGGCATATTCATGTTTACTTACACATGGTCAGTGTTTCGGCTAAGTCGCTGGTCAGTACACCGACCAGAAGTAAAAATTATTATAACCAGTTCCGTCACTTTATGGCCAACTTCTGGTGACATTCATGATCAGATTTCTCCAAACATCCCTACTCTGCACTGCTTTCCAAAGCTTTGGCAGAGAGATCTTGGTTGTTGATGCGTCTTGCTCCAATCTTGAGTCCAGCCTCTGTCATCAAGGTTTGATGTTTTGTCAAAATGAATATAACTAATTACTCAGTCAATGGCATAATTATATCAATAAAAATAGGCCCACTGGACCTGGAGCTTAGCTGCACCATGGCCTAATGTTACAACCCAAATTTGGTGGCATTATGACTGGTGGGTCTGGAGAAGAAATGTTTTGAAGGAATTTACTTAGTCCGTCATTTTGACCTATTTAAAGTCATGTGACAGGAACGATTTTTTCAATCTGTCAACAGTCAGGAGAGGAACCTTACTTCCAAATTCAGCCAGATAGGCTCAGTGGTTTGGTCATAAAGGTCGAAATAGGAGATGGACGGACGGACAGACAGTGCATGATGACAATGACAATACCTTATCTGGAATTCTAATTCCACACAAACGAATAATATTATGATGGTCATGTTGGCCAATCTCCCCAGATGCACCGATCCGGATTAAGGGTGTAATTGCACCTTTACCTAGTTCAATTTGGTTAGTCTGAGGTCAGTCAAGCGATACGTCAGATTCCTCCCCTCACCAAACCACTCAAAATGGCAACTAAAAGCGGTTGATCACGCTCAATGTGGGAGGGGTTTGGTCTCAAACATTAGCATGAGGTGAAAACCCTTTTTAACCCAGACTGCCTCAGCGATTTGCTTACTTCTTCAGTTCACAGCTTCCGCTGAATTGTATGATAATATATATATTGAAACATGTGGAGTGTGACGAGCACGCCCCCGATCCCCATTGGACATAGGCGATGCTCACCATAACAATCAGGAGGTGCGTCTGATGTGTGTGATATATATATTATATATTGTTGCGAATTCGCGCCCGCGGCGTCTGGCGAACGGCACGTGACTCGAATCGCGACCGCCTCGCCCACCGGACGGACAATTCAGTCGTGACCCTCTCGGACTAACGCCGGGATCTAGTCACGGGTGGCGCTTTCGGCCTCACCACGATCGTGCCAATCGGCCACCCGCGTGAGATAGGGTGTTCGCCAAACTCGACCTACCTAAGTACCCACGCGATGGTAAACCGGGCGATCGCACCTCGCCGCAGGTCGCCTAGGACACGAACCGCTTAAGCGGTCCGTTCCGTGCTATCGGGATAACCGAGCGGTGTTATCGTCGGCCTCGACGGTTCCTGATTAATTATCGGCGTCCCGCCCCACTCAAACCCTTTACGTAAAGCAAGATGGAGACCACGAAGGAAAGGACGCAGCGAAACGGGGAAACAATTCAACAAGCACGCATTTTATTTACACACAACACACGAAAAGCACACATAAAGCATGTATTTATAGCAAGTTAAACAAACACAACAATGCAGAGCTACGACCGAATACGCGTACACTCGCAACACTTATACAGTTCTACTTGACGGACTCGGCGCCCACACACCACGTTCACACAAAACCCAAAAGAAAATGGAAGTCGCGACTTCCCTGCCCTCGAGTCCTTGGCGACCGTCCTCTGACGTGGTCCCGTCTGGCCGTGACTCGTTCGAGCGTGGTCGGCGGAGCCTCTCCGGCGTGCCTCGTGCCGCTCGTGTTGGTCCCCCGACGCCACGGACGAGCACCGACTGGCGTACACCGAGCCGAACCACGAACACACCGGACTGAGAGCACCCAGCGAGAATACCGAACCAAGAGAGACCGAATACCGAACCAAGAGAGACCGAATGCCCTCTGCGCCTCCGACTCTTATACCCCGGCGCCCCGCCCCGTTCTTGGCTCCACCCTCCTTCGAGGTGCTTCTAGAAAAGGGGCGTTCCCTCTCGTTCCCCCCTCCCCGCGCCATGCGGGGGGCGAGGAAATCCGTCCTGGCGCGGGCCAGGGAAGAAACAGGCGGGAAAACCCGCGCGCCATCGCTGTGGTGACTTCTTCTTTCCCTTCTCGCGTTCGACGGTTTCCAGCGCGGAAACCGTCGTAGTGTGGACCGTGGAGGATGGCGTTCGTCAGCGGGGTAGTTGCGAAGAGATGGTGGTGGTGTGTGAGGGTGGCGTGCTGGCGTTGTTGAGATGGTGGCGTGGGTGAGGTTAAAGGTGGTTGGTTCGAAAATAATGAAAGACAGAAAAAACGACTAACTCAAAGTGTCGCAGCCCGAATGAATCACATTAATTCCCTCTAAACAATGGGTTTTGGGCTAACTATACATGTACTTAAAAAAATCTCACCTACGGGACCTGAATGGTGTTTGCAATTTCCACAGCCGTAAACAAATATATATATATATGATTACATTCAACATTTCATCTCAGGTCAGGCATGGGAGCATGTGCCGGAGCAGCACATGGCTGCGTCCACATTCCGCCAGTATTCCAAGGACCTCTGTCTGGCGATCTCCCAGGCAGATGCAAGGCCGATACCCACATCCTAAAGATGCTGATCAACCTGCTGCAACCACGAGGTACATGGTCCGGCCCCCTCTACTCATGAGGCTCCCTTGCTGAGAGAATCTGGTGAGCAGGATCGGCGTCAGGAAAACGAGCCACATGTCCATACAGTCGCAGCTGATGCTCACGGACTATACAGGTAACAAGTCTCATCTGAGTCTCTCTCAGCAACCCCTCGGATACAAAGTCTGACCAGTGATAGCCAAGGATTCTCGGAAGAGACCTGGTACCGAAGGAGTTAAGTCTCCGTCTCAGATCCCTGGTCAGAGTCCAAGTCTCACATCCGTAGAGCAAGACTGGAAGCATCAAGGACTTAAAGACTCGGACTTTTGTCCTCCTGCATCGGTACCGACAGCGCCACACCCCATGATCCAGCGAATCCATGGATTCCCAAGCCCGACCCAGACGTCTATTGACCTCTGGATAAAACATGTGGAGACATGAATATCACTGCGAAGGTAAGTGAATCTCTCCATGACTTGAACATCCTCACAAACAGGGACAGACAAGATAGCAACAACAGGCATTTTTAAGGCCATTTTCCCTGCTAAAGTGGGGGTAATCCTTGCAGGCCCCATGACAATCTTCTCCACTTTGCCATATTTTCTGCATCTCTCCTTGTTAACCCCTTACCCGCATTTCTTCTTCCACCACCTTTAGCAAAGTCTTACTCAGTCTTCCCTGTCCTATACTTCCTAATACATTCATTGCCATCACTCTTCATACCCAGTCACTTTCATCCCTCCTCAACACGTGAACAAACCATCTCGACCTGTTTCTCTTCACAACATCCATCACAGGCTCTATTCCCATTATCTTCTGCAATTGTCACTGAATGCCTGAATCCAAGATTTGACCCAGGAAACCATAATCCCAGCGGCTCAAACTCCTCATTCAGTGCCTTGAGGGCCCCCATAAGGATATCCATCATCCGCAGATGATGCAGTCATCTTTGCTGAATCAAGGTCAAAAATCTTGACATTCCAAAACAATGCACTGCATCTTGATCTCTCCGACATCCTCCACAGAATACAGTCCATACAAGTGCTGAAAAGTGTGGGGGCCAGTACAGTAACAACGTACTCCAGCAACAACCGGAAATGGAATCACAACACCTTACAGCACTCTCAGTACCAGAGTACAGATCAGACATCAGATTGATCAGTTTTGGTGGCACCCCACAAAGACCAAGAATCCTCCACAGGGAATCCTGATTCCTTGAATGAAACGCTTTGTGGAGACAAACATCGGCTGTGAGCAGCTCCTGCTGAAACTCTCATCTGCATTCGGTGAGGACCTGAAGAGCAAGGATATGGTCAATTGTTGACCTCTTCGGGCTCTTGAAAGCCTGACTGCTCTGGGCACTGGTGCTCAAGCAGTTGGTGGCGAACCCTATCAAGAATTATCCGAGCAAAGACCTTGCTTGGCTCCGAGAGCAGCATCACCTCTCAGGTGGCTGTTGTCTTCCTGGCGATCACCTTTCCCTTTCCAGATAGGGACAACAAGGCCCCATTTCCAATCAGTTGGGATGATGTCTGTGTTCCAAACAGAGCACAGAACTGCAAGCAATGACATGAGTACAGCATTTCCACCAGCCTTGAGAAGTTCAGCATGGATGCCACAGATCCCTGGAGTTTTATCCCTTTTCAAATAGTTAATCGGTCTGATTCCAGAAACAAAAGTGGTTCAGATGATTTGAGGGTCAGCAATAGGGATAGTTGCACCCCTGACGTCCAACTCAACAACTGCTATGTTAGCCTGGTACAGACGCTCAAAGTAACTGGCACAGCAGACCTTCACTTCAAACTCCTCTGTCAAGAGCCCACCACACTCTGCTCTAACTGTAATGCACCAAAGGACAGGCTTGGAGCACCGCAATGCATGAATTGCGTTCCTCCAAGCCTCTTTTTTCATCCCTCTTTTTTCCAGCCTTTGGAACAAATTCCCACACTCTCTTCAATCCCACTCTTCCCTCCAGGTCTTCAAAAAAGCTGTTCACCACCATCTCTTTTCTTCCCCAATCCAATACCACGATCTTTTCTTCCACCGCTAATCCGCCCCAAACCCACCTCCTTAAATTCCCTGCTTCCCTTCGTGAAATCCCTGTCGTGTCCATCTTGTTTACCGTGTACCCCGCCCCATCTCTCTCCCTTCCACAGATCTCATGTTTCTGTTCCACATTGTTTTTTCATTCTCTCTCCCCCCCCAAAAATCCCTTCTCCCTTCCACAGATCTCATGTTTCTGTTCCACATTGTTTTTTTATTCTCTCTCCCCCCCCCCCCCCCGGCCGTGCTTACTCTTGTATGAGCCTCGACAATGTACACACCAAAAAAAATTCCTCTAAGCAGGACGAGCATCGCTTCACCACATGTGATGCTATACCCCTTCATAGATGGGCCTCCTTCTCTGCCCTCAACGCACGTACAGTTTTACGTCTCAACTCCTTGAACAGCTCAGCTCCGCCATTAAGCCTGGCCCTGCGACTGGTCAATGGTGGCCAGTGTCCCTTGGAACACAAAGTTCTTCTTCACCTGACGGTGGGTTCAACGACATCCACCGGCCACATCAAGGATGGTAGTCTTGAAGGCACTCCATAACTCTTCAGGATGCCCAAAACACCCAGACCCTCAAATCTCCACTCAGCTTGTTCGCAAACTCCTCAGCTACTCTCTCATCCTTGAGCTTGCCAACATCCAGCCGAGGCTGGGATGGTATCATTGTCCCAGATTTAAGCTGCAACTTCAGAGTTGCTACCACAAGCCTGTGGTCAGTATTGAGGACTGAGCACTCCGGTAGATTCTGCAGTTCCTGGATCATCCTCCAGCGAACATCAACAAGTACATGGTCAATCTCCTTTGCCACACCACCAGCACGTTGGAATACCAAGTCCCGCGATGAGCCTGTGGGCGCTGAAACCATGAACCAGCCACCCGAAGTCCATGACTTCTAGCAAAATCAAGGAACTTATTACTGTTTTGGTTCACAGTTCCAGACCCATGGGGACCAACAAATTCTTCATAACCATCCCTATCAGTGCCAGTCAATGCATTAAAATTCCCCACGATGAGAAGAGTATCTCGCCTGGGCCATTGATCAACCACAGACTCGAGCACGGCATAGAATGCCTCCTTTGCAGTGAGATCACTCGCCTCAGTCAGATCAGATACAAAGACCAGGGAAATGACACCCAAGGAGTGGCAAATCCTCAGTCTCATATGCCCGTTGACCATTGTTACCTCAATTATTATGGGGGTCAGCTTATTGGACACAACCACAGCAACTGCTTGGATATGGTAACCATCAGAGCGACCAGACTAGTAGTAGGTGGAACCACCCGCCACGATCTCACCACTATCCGGTCTCCGAACCTCAGTGCTGCAATACCGATGTTCAAATGCTGGAGCTCAGATAGAAACAGGTGATCATCGTCTCTAAAGGATAGGCACCCACCCAAAGGGACCGCCTCATGTTAACCTGAGGAGACTGCCGTCTGATGGATGACACCTCAACACCACCCCGTCACACACCACCGCAATCCGACCCACGAACATTACCCCATGCTTTTCCTACTATCATCAAAGAATGGGGGTCCCGAAGGCTGTGCCCAAATCCCGTCATTGGGGGAGCAACCCTGCGAAGATA
>CM068962.1:22348400-22371881 GCA_035128595.1 Eptatretus atami
AAAAAAAAAAAAAGTAAAAATAAAGATAACAAAAACAGTCAAAAGATATATATGATGACTAAACATAAAAAAAAAAAAAAATAAAATATATTAGTTAACATAACATGCCTTCATACCGCAGTTTTTTTTTTTTGTTGTTTTGGTGTTGTTGTCGTTAAGTTGATCCGTTTAGGGCTAGTATTGGGTGTTGGTGTGTTGGTTTTATGTAACCTATTGTTTTGTATGACACTATCACCAAAATAGGCAGTATGTAATAAACCTTATAACATTGCACCAAAAACAACGTGGCAGTATTACTAAAACCATACACATTGACTATCAACCACCAAAGAAGTTATGTTAAAACCGATACTTCTATCACATGCTACCATAAGGAAGTTGTTAAACCTCAACGCAGACCAATTTTATTACAACATCACCCACCATTTAACAAGGCAGTTTATTTCTAACTTATATCGACACATCCACATACATTACACAATAAGGCGCAGGATTGTTTAAAACACACAAACATGCACACCATCGAAGGCGTAGTATGTTATGAAGACTCATTACACATCACACCATAAAATGCAGTTTTATGTTTAAAACCATAACGTACTATTACTGTACAATAATGCAGGATGAATGTTAGAACAATTATTACATTAACACCATTAATCATGCATATTTATTGTTATAATATTTTTTTTAATTAACCATATTTTTTTGTTGTCCTTGATAGTATTTGTTTTATTATGATCCTGTGATAACAGTCACATCATTAGATGTCAAACGGTAGTATGATTTTAAACCAAACTAACTACATTACCCATCATGCGCATATTGTAAACCATACACTTACACCATAATTATTGGCAAGTAGTTGTGTTTTTAAACTAAACACAACATGCTACCAAAAGAAGTATGTTACCATACACTCTCACCATAAGCAGTATGTTAAACCATATACTTTACACCATAGAACATATGTATACCAATACTTACAACTTAGGATAACCGGCAAGTATGTTTAAACCATACACTATACACCATAATAGATTTTTGGAATTGTATTTGCATATAGTATGGTATTGGTGGTTTCTGGGCATAGAAATATATGTTAAACCAATACTACACCATAATGTAACAACTGTAGCCTTGCCCTTCTCTTAATGCAGGTTGGTCTATATTTTTAAAGAGTTAAGAGGAATTATGAGTCTTTTATGGTGGTGGTTAAGAGTATATGGGTATGTGATTTAACATACTGCCTTATGGGTTGAAGGTTTGTTATGTTAAACCGGTAGTACACTTGGGTGAGCAGCCAGATAACGGAAGTCGGAAAGATGTTGTAGAAGCCAATATTAAACTAACAGATCCAGTTAACTAAGTTAATGTAACCTGATTAAGTTGTTTAACCTTTCTTCCCTAGCTTAATCGGTGTCTAAGGTTAATGTTTTATGTAAACCACACACGTTTTTACACCCATGAGAAGATTATTTTAATACTTTACACCATAATTTCCATATTAACCAGTATACTTTAACACCCTCATAATTAACATACTGCCTGGCTGTGTAAACCATACCACTTACATATGGCACAGTATGTAAACCATACACTTTACACCATTAACTATGGTTTTTTATTTATTTTCGTGGGTTAGATTGTTTTGTGGCAGTGTATTATGATTAATGTTTTAAACCCATATACTTTACAGCCATAATTTTGGGCAAGTATGTTTATTTTAAACGCATACACTTGTTACCATTAAGGGTTAACATAGGCAGAGTGTATGTTTAAACCATCCATTTACACCATAGCTCATGTTATGGTTAAGTTAGTAGTGGCAATGGTAAACCAACACTTACACCATAGCAGTATAAACCAAACTACACAAACCAGAGAAACAACCACCTGGTACACTCGAATTGTGTGGGGCGAAAGAGAGGTAAACTAGTACTAACCAACACTATAAGACATGGCTAATAACCACATCACAACACCAGAGGAAGAACATATGCATACTACCCCATTACATTATAGCAGAGGGAAACCAAACTCAACCAGGAACGAGAGAACATCGGTTATACGAAACATGTTTCATGAGGCAAGAAACCTACACCACCAACAAGTACCAACCACACCATAACCAGTTAACAACACACACACAAATAAAACAAGCACACACCTAAATTATACACACTCACACCCACCCTGACCTTCGGTGGTTATAAACTAACTAGATGATGTTATGAGTTACAACATGAACCACATCTGGTTAAACTAAAACACACCAATTCATATGTAGTAACATAAACATAACAAGAACTTGATTGGTAACCACGCAACCAATGAAATCCGGATGTATATAGAAATACGTTTTAAAAATCTATACCTAAACACACTGCCAATGGTATGCTGCTAGTTGATGTAAACCACACAGTCATTAAACTGCCATATATCAGTATGCGTGGTACCTCACGGACACCATTACAGTTTAAATATGTCATTACATTTCCACACATACAATATGGGCTACCAAAAAAAAAACCAAACCAGATGCACCTAAAACCAACTACCAAATAATAACCAAATGACACAAAAGCATACAATGGTTTGAAAAATTAATGTCATTAAAAATCAAAAAAGAATCACCACTTGTGATGTACAATGTAGCGATATACTCACATACCTGCCTTATACAAATGTGGAAAATGTTAACCGATGTGTTTTTATGCAATGGTGTGGTTTACAAGCTCCCTGATCACCTTATTGCTATAATGGGTATATAAGGTATAAAACTGCCCTTACTCGGTTGATGTGTATGGATTTTAACGTATTCCTTATGGTGCAATTAGTGATGGCGATTAACATATTCCTGTGTGCAATGTGATGTATGTGTTAACATAACTGCCTTTGGATGCCAATGTGTATGTTTTAACATACTGCCTTTGTGGTGGCCTTGGAAAGTTGTATGGTTTAACATACTTGCTATGGTACAAAGTTGTATGTAACCATACCTGCCTTTATGGTGTAATAGTATATGGTATTAACATAACGTTTGCTTTATGGTTGTAAATGTTTAAGTTTGTTAAAGTATTGATTTAACATACTTCCTCATTGGTTTGAAGTGCTTGACTGGTTTAACTTCCTGCCTCACATATCGGTGGCTAAAGTCATTATTGCTTTAACATACTGCCCTTAAATGGAATAATGTAAAAGTGTATGGTTTACATACTGGCATTATGTTTGTAAAGTATTATGGTTAACATACTGCCTTAAATGGCATGTAAAAAGTGTATGGTTTACATTACGTCGCCTGTGGTTGAATGGTATGGGATTTTAACATTACTGCCTTATGGCTACAAGTGTTAAAATGGTTTAACATACTGCACTTGTATGGTGTAAAGTATAATGGTTTTTACATTACTGCTTATTGGTGTGTAAAGTGTATGGTTGACATACTGCCTTATGTACAAAGATGTATTGGTTATACTGCCTCTATGGTATGAAAGTATATGGTATTAACATACTGCCTTCTGCGTGTAAAAGTAATATGATTTAACAGACTTGCCTTCATGGTTAAAGTGTGTGGATTTTACATACTGCCTATGGTGTAAAGTATACTGGGGTTTTTAACATACTGCCTTATATGGTTGTAAAGATGTATGGTTTAACCATACCGCCTATATGTGTAAAGTATATGGTTTAAACATCACTGCCTTATGTGTAAAGTGTATGTTTAACATACTGCCTTATGTTTAAAGTATATGGTATAACATACTTCCTATCGGTGGTTAAAGTATTGGTTTAACATACTGCCTCTTTATGGTGGACAGTGTATGGTTTAACTACTTCCTATGTGCAGATGTGTAATGGTTTAACATACTGCTTTATGGTTTAAAGTGTATGGTTAACATAATGCCTGATGGTTGTAATGTGTGTGGTTTACATACTGCCTTATGGCTGTTGCTTGTTTATGGTTTAACATACTGCCTGTATGGTGTAATGTCATATGGTTAACATCGCTGCCTTATTGGTAATGTATATGTTTAACATACTGCCTGTATGTGTGATGTGTATGGTTTAACATACTGCCTTGTGGTTGTAATGTGTGTGGTGACATCCTGCCTTATTGTGTAATGTATATGGTTTAAAATTACTGCCTTATGGTGTGATGTGGTATGGTTTAACATAGCTTCTATATTGTTGCAATGTAGGATGGTTTAACGATACTTCCTATGTGGTGCAATGTGTATTGGTTTAACATACTGCTTTTGGGTGCAATGTGTATGGTTTTAACATACTGCCCTTTTTGGTGAAGTTATGGTTTAACATACTGCCTTATTGGTACAAAGGTATGGTTTTAACATACTTTGCCTTATAGATGTAAAACGTATAGTGGTTTTAAATACTGCCTTATGGTGTAAAGTATATGAATTACATACTTCTCATGGTGTAAAGTTGTCGGTTTAAACATTCTGCCTTATGTGTAAGTATTATGGTTTAACATAACTGCCTTTGGTGTAAAGTGTATGGTTTAACATACTGGCTTATGGTGTAAGTATATTGTGTTAACATACTGCCTTATGGTATTGTAAAAGTGTATTGGTTTTAACCATTACTGCCTTAGTGGGTGTAAATGTATGGATTTACATACTGCCTATGTTTAGTATATGGTTTACATACTGCGTATATGGTGTTAAAGATAATGTGAACATACTGCCTTATGGTTGTAAAGTGTATGGTTTAACATACTGCCTCTAGGTACAAAGTGTATGGTTTAACATACTTGCTTATGGTTGTAAAGTATATGATTTAACATACTGCTTATGTAAAGTATATGAATTTAACATACTTCTCATGGTGTAAAGTGTGTGGTTTTAACCATTACTGCCTATATGGTGTAAAGTTATATGGTTTAACATACTGCCTTATGGTTGTTGTAAATTATATGGTTTAACATACTGCCTTATGCGGTGTAAAAGTATATGTTTAACTACTGCCTATATGGTGTAAATGTGATGGGTATTAACATACTGCCTTATGTTGAAAGTATATGGTTAACATTAACTTTCCTTATGGTGAAAGTATATGGTTTTAACATACTGCCTTATGGTGGAAATAAGCTGTATGATTTAATCATACTTCCTTATAGTGCAAATTATGTGTATGAGTTTAACATACTGCCTATGGTATGTAAAGTGTATGGTTTAACATAATGCCTGATGGTGTAATTGTGTTGGTTTAACATTTACTGCCTTATATGGTTGTGCTGTTTATGGTTTAACATACTTGCCTTATGGGTGTAATGTATATGGTTTCTTAACATCCTGCCTTATTGGTAATGTATATGGTTTAAACATCCTGCCTTATGTTGTGATGTGTAGTGTTTACATACTGCCTTGTGTTGTAATGTGTGGGTTTAACATCCTGCCTTATTGTTAATGTATATGGTTTTTTTAAAATACTGCCTTATGGTGCAAAGTATATGGTTTAACATACTTCCTTATGGTGTAAAATGTATGGTTTAACATACTTTCTTATGGTGTAAAGTATATGGTTTGACATACTGCCTTATGGTGGAAAGTGTATGGTTTTTTGTAAAGTATATGGTATAAACATACTTCCTTATGGTGTAAAGTATATGGTTTAACATACTGCCTTTATGGTGGAAAGTGTATGTTTAACATACTTCCTTATGGTGCAATGTGTATGGTTTAACATACTGCCTTATGGTGTAAAGTGTATGGTTTAACATAATGCCTATGGTGTAATGTGTATGGTTTAACATACTGCCTTATGGGTGCTGTTTATGGTTTAACATACTGCCTTATTGGTGTAATGTATATGGTTTAACACTGCCTTATTGTGTTAATGTATATGGTTTAACATACTGCCTTATGGTGTGATGTGTATGGTTTAACATACTGCCTTATGTGTGAATGTGTATGGTTTAACATCTGCCTTATTGTGTAATGTATATGGTTTAAACATACTGCCTTATGGTGTATGTGTATGGTTTAACATACTGCCTTATGTGTTAATGTGTATGGTTTAACATACTGCCTTATGGTTAATGTATATGGTTTAACATCTGCCTTATGGTGTAAATGTATATGGTTTAACATACTGCCTTATTGTGTAATGTGTATGGTTTAACATACTGCCTTATGGTGTATGTATATGGTTTAACATACTGCCTTATGGTGTAATGTATGTGGTTTAACATACTGCCTTATTGTGTAATGTATATGGTTAACATGCCTTATGTGTTAATGTTATGGTTTAACATACTGCCTTATGGTGTGATAGTGTAGGTTTAACATACTGCCTTATGTGTGCTGTGTATGGTTTAACATACTGCCTATGGTGTAATGTAATGGTTTAACATACTGCCTTATGGTGTAATGTATATGTTTACATTCTGCATATGTGTGATGTAATAGTTAACATACTGCCTTATGGTGTGATATGTATGGTTTAACATCTGCTCATTGTGTGATGTATAGGTTTAACATACTGCCTTATGTGTAATGTATATGGTTTACATTCGCTTATGGTGTGATGTGTATGGTTAACATACTGCCTTATGGTGTATGTGTATGGTTTAACATACTGCCTTATGGTGTGATGTATATGGTTTAACATACTGCCTTATGGTGTGATGTATATGGTTTAACAACTGCTCATTGTGTAATGTATATGGTTTAACATACTGCCTTATGGTGTGATGTATATGGTTTAACATACTGCCTTATGTGTGATGTGTATGATTTAACTGCTGCATCATTGGTGATGTATATGGTTTAACATACTGCCTATTGGGTTATGTATATGGTTTAACATACTGCCTTTGTGTTGATGTAGTATGGTTTAACATGCCTGCATCATTGTGTAAGTGTATATGGTTTAACATACTGCCTTATGGTGTGATGTGTATGGTTTAACTTGCTGCCTTATGTTGAATGTATGGTTTAACATCTGCATATTGTGTAAATGTATTGGTTTAACATACTGCCTTATGGTTGATGTATATGGTTTAACATCTGCCTTATGGTGTATGTATATGGTTAACATACTTCCTTGTGTGAATGTGTATGGTTTAACATACTGCCTTTTGTGTAAATGTTTGGTTTAACATACTGCCTATGTGAAATGTGTATGGTTTAACATACTTCCTTATGGTGAATGTGGATGGTTTAACATACTTCCTTATGTGGTGCAAAGTGTATGGTTTAACATACTGCCTTTTGGTGCAATGTGTATGGTTTAACATACTGCCTTTTGTGGAAAGTGTATGGTTTAACATACTTCCTTATGGTGCAATGTGTATGGTTTAACATACTGCCTTATGGTGTAAAGTGTATGGTTTAACATAATGCCTGATGGTGTAATGTTGTATGGTTTAACATACTGCTTAATGGTTGCTGTTTATGGTTTAACATACTGCCTTGTGGTGTAATGTATATGGTTAACATCTGCCTTATTGTGTAATGTATATGTTTAACATACTGCCTTATGGTGTGATGTGTATGGTTTAACATACTGCCTATGGTGTAATGTTTGTTTAACATCCTGCCTTATTGTGTAATGTATATGGTTAACATACTGCTTATGGTGTGATGTGTATGGTTTAACATACTGCCTTATGGTGAAATGTATTATGTTTAACATACTGCCTTATTGTGTAATGTATATGGTTTTACATACTGCTTATTGGTGTAATGTATATGGTTTAACATACTGCCTTATTGTGTTAATGTATTTGGTTTAACATACTGCCTTATGGTGTAATGTGTATGGTTTAACATACTGCCTTATGGTGTAATGTATATGGTTTAACATACTGCCTTATTGTGTAATGTATATGGTTTAACATACTGCCTTATGGTGTGATGTGTATGGTTTAACATCCTGCCGTAAGGTGCTGTGTATGGTTTAACATACTGCCTTATGGTGTAATGTACTATGGTTTAACATACTGCCTTTTGGTGTAATGTATATGGTTTTACATTCTGCATCATGTGTGAATGTATATAGATGTAACATACTGCCTTAGGTGTGATGTGTATGGTTTACATACTGCCTTATGGTGTAATGTATATGGTTTAACATCCTGCATCATTGTGTGATGTATTGTTTAACATACTGCCTTTTGGTGTAATGTATATGGTTAACATTCTGCTTATGTGTGATGTGTATGGTTTAACATACTGCCTTATGGTGTGATGTGTATGGTTTAACATCTGCCTTATTGTGTAGTATATGGTTTAACATACTGCCTTATGGTGTGATGTGTATGGTTTAACATCTGCCTTATTGTGTATTATATGGTTTAACATTCTGCTTTATGGTGAATGTTTGTTTAACATACTGCCTTATTGGTTTAACATACTGCCTTGGTGTATGTGTATGGTTTAACATCCTGCCTTATGTGTATGTATATGGTTTAACATACTGCCTTATGTGTGATGTGTATGGTTTAACATACTGCCTTATGGTGTAATGTTTGGTTTAACATCCTGCCTTATTGTGTATGTATATGGTTTAACATACTGCCTTATGGTGTGATGTGTATGGTTTAACATACTGCCTTATGGTGTGATGTGTATGGTTTAACATCTGCATCATTGTTGTGATGTATATGTTTAACATACTGCCTTATGGTGTAATGTATATGGTTTAACATACTGCCTTATGGTGTGATGTGTATGGTTTAACATCTGCATCATTGTGTAATGTATATGGTTTAACATACTGCCTTATGGTGTAATGTATATGGTTTAACATACTGCCTTATGGTGTGCTGTGTATGTTTAACATGCTGCATCATTGTGTATGTATATGGTTTAACATACTGCCTTATGGTGTTATGTGTATGGTTTAACATACTGCATCATGTGTGATGATATGGTTTTACATACTGCCTTATTGTGTAATGTATATGGTTTAACATCTGCATCATTGTGTGATGTATATGGTTTAACATCTGCCTTATGTGTAAGTATTATGTTTAACATACTGCCTTATGGTGTGATGTGTATGGTTTAACACTGCATCATTGTGTGATGTATATGGTTTACATACTGCCTTATGTGTAATGTTATGTTTAACATGCTGCATCATATGTGTAATGTATATGGTTTAACATACTGCCTTATGGTGTGATGTATGGTTTAACATGCTGCATTATTGTGTGATGGTATATGGTTTAACATACTGCCTTATGGTGTGATATGTATGGTTTAACATACTGCCTTTATGTGTATGTATATGGTTTTAACATGCTGCATCATTGTGTGATGTATTGGTTTAACATACTGCTTATTGTGTGATGTGTATGGTTTAACATACTGCCTTATAGTTTTTTGATGTGTAATGTATATGGTTTTAACATACTGCCTTATGGTGTGATGTATATGGTTTAACATACTCCTTATGGTGAATGTGTATGGTTTAACATACTGCTTTCTGTGTAATGTATGATGGTTTAACATACTTAACATACTGCCTTATGGTGCAAAGTGTATGGTTTAACATACTGCCTTATGGTGCAAAGTATATGGTTTGACATACTTCCTTATGGTGTAAAATGTATGGTTTAACATACTTTCTTCTGGTGTAAAGTATATGGTTTGACATACTGCCTTATGGTGGAAAGTGTATGGTTTAACCTACTGCTTACTGGTGTTAAAGTGTTTTGGTTTAAACATACTGCTTATGGTGTATCACGTATATGTGGTTAACATACTGCTTATGGTTTAAACAAACTTCCTTTTGCTGCAATATGTATGGTTTAACATACTGCTTATGGTGTAAAGTGTATGGTATAACATACTGCCTTATGGTGTAATGTGTATGGTTTAACATACTGCCTTTGGTGCAAGTGTATGGTTTAACTACTTCCTTGTGGTGCAATGTGTATGGTTTAACATACTGCATTTTGGTGCAATGTGTATGGTTTAACATACTTCCTTGGTGCAATGTGTATGGTTAACATACTCCTTATGGTGCAATGTGTATGGTTTAACATACTGCCTTTTGCTGGAAAGTGTATGGTTTAACATACTTCCTTAGGTGCAATGTGTATGGTTTAACATACTGCCTTATGGTGTAAAGTGATGGTTTACAATAATGCCTGATGGTGTAATTGTGTGGTTGTTAACATACTGCCTTATGGTGTGCTGTTTATGGTTTAACATACTGCCTTATGGTGTAATGTATATGGTTTAACATCCTGCCTTATTGTGTAATGTATATGGTTACATACTGCCTTATGGTGTGATGTGTATGGTTTAACATACTGCTTATGGTGTGTATGGTTTAACATACTGCCTTATGGTGTAATGTATATGGTTTAACATCCTGCCTTATGGTTTAAACATACTGCCTTATTGTGTAAGTTGTATGGTTTAACATACTGCATTATGGTGTAATATATAGGTTTAACATGCTGCCTTATTGTGTAATGTATTTGGTTTAACATACTGCCTTATGGTTAATGTATATGGTTTAACATACTGCCTTATGGTGTCATGTATATGGTTTAACATACTGCCTTATGGTGTAATGTGTGTGGTTTAACATACTGCTTATTGTGTAATGTATATGGTTTAACATCTGCCTTATGTGTATGTGTGGGTTTAACATACTGGCCTTATGGTGTAATGTATATGGTTTAACATACTGCCTTATGGTGTCATGTATATGGTTTAACATACTGCCTTATGGTGTAATGTGTGTGGTTTAACATACTGCCTTATTGTGTAATGTATATGGTTTTACATTCTGCATCATTGTGTGATGTATATAGATTAACATACTGCCTTATGGTGTGATATGTATGGTTTCACATACTGCCTTATGGTGTAATGTATATGGTTTAACATCCTGCATCATTGTGTGATGTATATGGTTTAACATACTGCCTTATGGTGTAATTGTTTATATGGTTTAAATTCTGCTTTATGGTGTGATGTGTATGGTTTAACATACTGCCTTATGGTGTGATGTGTTGGTTTAACATACTGCTTTATGGTGTGATGATATGGTTTAACATACTGCCTTATGGTGTGATGTATATGGTTTAACATCTGCATCATTGTGTAATGTATATGGTTTAACATACTGCCTTATGGTGTGATGTGTATGGTTTAACATACTGCATTTGGTGTGTGTGTATGATTTCACATGCTGCATCATTGTGTAATGTATATGGTTTAACATACTGCCTTATGGTGTGATGTGTATGATTTAACATGCTGCATCATTGTTGTGATGTATATGGTTTAACATACTGCCGTATGGTGTTATGTATATGGTTTAACATACTGCCTTATGGTGTGATGTGTATGGTTTAACATGCTGCATCATTGTGTAATGTATATGGTTTAACATACTGCCTTATGGTGTGTGTGTATGGTTTAACTTGCTGCCTTATGGTGTGATGTGTATGGTTTAACATGCTGCATCATTGTGTAATGTATATGGTTTAAACATACTGCCTTATGGTTAATGTATATGGTTTAACATACTGCCTTATGGTGTGATGTATATGGTTTAACATACTGCCTTATGGTGTGATGTGTATGGTTTAACATGCTGCATATTGTGTAATGTATATGGTTTAACATACTGCCTTATGATGTAATGTATAGGTTTAACATACTGCTCTATGGTGTAATGTATATTTTTAACATACTGCCTTATGTGTGATGTATATGGTTTAACATACTGCCTTATGGTGTAATGTATATGGTTTAACAATGCTGCATCATTGTGTAATGTATATGGTTTAACATACTGCCTTATGGTGTTGATGTGTATGTTTAACATGCTGCATCATTGTGTGATGTATGGTTTAACATGCTGCATCATTGTGTAATGTATATGGTTTAAGATACTGCTTATGGTGTAATGTATATGGTTTAACATACTGCTTATGGTGTGATGTGTATGGTTTAACATACTGCCTTACGGTGTGATGTATTGGTTTAACATGCTGCATCATTGTGTAATGTATATGGTTTAACATACTGCCTTATGGTGTAAGTGTATGGTTTGACATATGCCTTATGGTGTAATGTGTAATGGTTTAACATACTGCTTTTGGTGCATGTGTATGGTTTAACATACTTCCTTATGGTGCAATGTGTAAGGTTTAACATACTGCTTATGGTGTGATGTGTATGGTTTACATGCTGCATCATTGTGTAATGTATATGGTTTAACATACAGCCTTATGGTGCAAAGTATAGGTTTAACATACTCCTTATGGTGTAAAGTATATGGTTTAACATACTGCCTTATGGTGTAAAGTAGATGGTTTAACATACTTCCTTATGGTGTAAAGTGTATGGTTTAACATCTGCTTAGGTTGTAAAGTATATGGTTTAACATACTGCCTTATGGTGTAAGTATATGGTTTACAGACTGCCTTATGGTGTAAAGTATATGGTTTAACATACTGCCTTATGGTGTAAAGTGTATGGTTTAAATACTGCCTTATGTTGTAAAGTATATGGTTTAACATACTGCCTTATGGTGTAAAGTATATGGTTAACATACTTCCTTATGGTGTAAAGTATATGGTTTAACATACTGCCTTATGGTGTAAAGTGTATTGTTTAACATACTGCCTTATGGTGTAAAGTATATGGTTTAACATACTGTTTATGGTGTAAAGTGTATGGTTTAACAAAGCCTTATGGTGCAAAGTATATGGTTTAACATACTGTTATGGTGTAAAGTTATGGTATAACATACTTCCTTATGGTGTAAAGTATATGGTTAACATACTGCCTATGGTGTAAAGTGTATGGTTAACATACTGCCTTATGGTGTAAAGTGTATGGTTTAACATAATGCCTTATGGTGTAATGTATATGGTTTAACATCCTGCTTATTGTGTAATGTATATGGTTTAACATACTGCCTTATGGTGTGATGTGTATGGTTTAACATACTTCCTTATGGTCAATGTGTATGGTTTAATATACTGCCTAATGGTGTAATGTATATGGTTTAACATACCGCTTATGGTGTAAAGTGTATGGTTTAACATACTGCCTTATGGTGTAATGTGTATGGTTTAACATACTGCCTTATGGTGTAAAGTATATGGTTTAACTATAATGTCTTATGGTGTAAAGTGTATGGTTTAACATACTGCCTTATGGTGCAAAGTATATGGTTTAACATACTGCCTTATGGTGTAAAGTATATGGTATAACATACTCCTTATGGTGTAAAGTATATGGTTTAACATACTGCCTTATGGTGTAAAGTGTATGGTTAACATACTGCCTTATGGTGTAAAGTGTATGGTTTAACATATGCCTTATGGTGTAAAGTGTATGGTTTAACATACTGCCTTATGGTGAAAGTATATGGTTTAACATACTGCCTTATGGTGTAAAGTATATGGTTTAAAAAACTTCTTATGGTGTAAAGTGTATGGTTTAACATACTGCCTTATGGTGTAAAGTATATGGTTTAACATACTGCCTTATGGTGCAAGTATATGGTTTAACATACTTCCTTATGGTGTAAAATGTATTATTTAACATACTGCCTTATGGTGAAAGTGTATGGTTTAACCTACTGCCTTATGGTGTAAAGTGTTTGGTTTAACATACTGCCTTATGGTGTAAAGTATATGGTTTAACATACTGCCTTATGGTGTAAGTGATGGTTTAACAATTCCTTTTGTGCAATATGTATGGTTTAACATACTGCTTATGGTGTAAAGTGTATGTTTTAACATACTGCCTTATGGTGTAATGTGTATGGTTTAACATACTGCCTTTTGGTGCAATGTGTATGGTTTAACATACTTCCTTGTGGTGCAATGTGTATGGTTTAACATACTTCCTTATGGTGCAATGTGTATGGTTTAACATACTTCCTTATGGTGCAATGTGTATGGTTTAACATACTGCCTTTTGGTGGAAAGTGTATGGTTTAACATACTTCCTTATGGTGCATATTGTATGGTTTAACATACTGCCTTATGGTGTAAAGTGTATGGTTTAACATAATTCTGATGGTGAAATGTGTGGGTTTAACATACTGCCTTATGGTGTGCTGTGTATGGTTTAACATACTGCTTTATGGTGTAATGTATATGGTTTAACATCCTGCCTTATTGTGTAATGTATATGGTTTAACATACGCGCTTATGGTGTGATGTGTATGGTTTAACATACTGCTTTATGGTGTAATGTATATGGTTTAACATCCTGCCTTATTGTTAATGTATATGGTTTAACATACCGCTTATGGTGTAAAGTGTATGTTTAACATACTGCCTTATGGTGTAATGTGTATGGTTTAACATACTGCCTTTTGGTGCAAAGTGTATGGTTTAACATACGTCCTTATGGTGCAATGTGTATGGTTTAACATACTACATCATTGTGTAATGTTATTGGTTTAAAATACTGCCTTATGGTGTGATGTATATGGTTTAACATATGCCTATTGGTGTGATGTGTATGGTTTACATGCTGCATCATTGTGAATGTATATGGTTTAACATACTGCCTTATGGTGTGATTTTATATGGTTTAACATGCTGCATCATTGTGTGCTGTGTATGGTTTAACATACTACATCATTGTTGTAATGTATATGGTTTAACATACTACATCTTGTGTAATGTATATGGTTTAACATACTGCCTTATGGTGTAATGTATATGGTTTAACATACTCCTTATGGTGTGATGTGTATGGTTTAACATGCTGCATCATGGTGTAATGTTAATGGTTTAACATACTGCCTTATGGTGTAATGTATAGGTTTAACATACTGCCTTATGGTGGATGGTGTGGTTTAACATACTGCCTTATGGTGTAAAGTATATGGTTTATCATCCTGCCTTATGGTATAATGTGTGTGGTTATCAATAACTGCCTTATGGTGTAATGTATTTGGTTTATCAATACTGCCTTATGGTGTGATGTGTATGGTTTAACATGCTGCATCATTGTGTAATATATATGGTTTAACATACTGCCTTATGGTGTAAAGTATATGGTTTATCATACTGCCTTATGGTATAATGTGTGTGGTTATCATACTGCCTTATGGTGTAAAGTATATGGTTTATATACGGCCTTATGGTATAATGTGTGTGGTTTATCATACTGCCTTCTGGTGTAATGTATATGGTTTATCATACTGCCTTATGGTGTGATGTGTATGGTTTAACATGCTGTATCATTGTGTAATGTATATGGTTTAACATACTGCCTTTATGGTGTTGTGTATATGCTTCAATGCAGTGCATGTGGTTTAATGTATATGGTGTAATGTATATGTATGGGGTGCATGTACATGGTTTTATGTATATGTGGTTCTTTTGGAAGGAATTGGTCATTCTGTACTAATTGTTAATTCTGTTGAAAGGAAGACACGTAATTAGAGGTGAAACGAAGTTGCTAGTTATGGTGCATTAGTTTTAATAAATCGGGTTACATTAAAGGATTATAGAATATAACGTATCATTAAGTGATATTGCCAAGCATGACAGAAATGTGCTGTTTTATCAGTTTTCAAAACCAAAGGCACCACCATCGAGTCAAGCTACCCAGCATGCAGGTGAGGGTCATGTTTGAAGTTTTGACAACTGAGTGGTCTTCATCCGTGATGGAGCGTGTCGCACCGGGTGCCCGGTATTCTTCAGAGGGAGCGGGGGCACCACGCAATTGCATCGATGATGGTGAGAGTTGCCGTTAATGTACCGAATGAAGACCACACGGCGGTCGAAAAGTCAGACCTGAGCCTTACCTACTGGGCAGCTGAACTAGTTGGGGTGCTTTCTGTTTTGAACGTGGATTTTTTTTCCCAGGTTCAACCATTTTTTTGCAATCTTGTATCAGCGCTCGAATGAAACGGAATTATATCAGTCCCTACTGAGTCCTTATCTCCTCTGCCAGCAACCCCCTCCTGGTGAAACTTTTAAAATCCAGAATCACTTCTCACTTCCACTCATTCATTCCCCCACCACCCCCTCCCTTGTGAAACAAATTTCCTCAATCTCTTCATTCTCTGTCTTCCTCCCAGAGCTTCAAGACAGCTGTCCACTACCATCTCAGATCATCCCCCATCCAAATAATGATCTTTTTTAACCCCCATTAACCCAACCCAAGCCTATCTCTTTCCAAATCTCCAGTTTTTTCCATTCTGAGAGTTTGTGGCTGTATCCATCTTGTTCACCCTCTGTGACCTCTCCTTGCCCTCATTCTTCCCCATATCCCTTATTTCTCCAAGTCTTCCTCGATTTTGCCCCCCATCACCATGATCTCAGTGCGTTCTTCCTCTCTCTTTCTACTGTTCATGTTGTTCTGTAACATCATGATCCATTCTTTGTTCCAGCTCCTCCACAAGCCTCGAGCTTGCCCGGCTTTTGGGAGGGGTGGAAGGAACTTATTTCAAGGCCTTGTCGTGAGCCTGCCACACAAGCAACTTTTTATTGCTTAACATAAATGCTCAACTTTCCACCCTGTTTTAACTAAAAATATAACAAAGGAAAGAAGTGCTAAAAATATTTTGAGGAACAGGGCTTTATTTTGTTCCTCTTTCAGTATTTTAAACACCTAAAATCCAACATTGCGAAAAATGCACTCGATTTTACAATTTGCCAATGACGTCGAGGATGTATGATGAGTATACCGGTTGCACAATGATGCCAAAAAGCCAGAGGGAAGTATGTTCCAGTGGAGAGGAACTCTAAGTGTTTGCTCTGCAACTTTGCCATATCTTTACGGAAGAAATTGTGTTGGAGAATTTTTTGTTTTTGGACAAAGTCGAGGCTCATAGAAGAGCTGGAACATAGAATGGAGTACAGCAGAATCATCGATTGATTGCAACGCCGAAGTACTTGAGGAATGCGAAGAGGTTCCATGTGTTTAATGCGATCATGACCCATCCGATGCAGGAGGAATAAAAAGGGAAAGATGGCAATGCTGATCAAAATCTCGGGTCATGCTCATGACTTTGCCCTTGATGTCCACGACTAAAAAGTTCTTAAACAGCCCCAATTGTCCTCACCTTGTGGGGTGGGCCGGGTTCCTGGGAGGGTCTCAGTCCACCTTCTGATACCGACCAAACCCCAAATACCCCCTTTGTGGCGTGTATTATGCATCGTTTTTTGCGGTCTACCCATTTCATCGATTCCTTTCCTTGGTGTTGTTAGTTGCTCTCTAAATATATGGAGACCGGTCCATTTCAAGGATGTGGCATCATCTTGCTGGTATCGTTACCTTATTATTTGCCAAAGAGGAAATCCTGCTTTTTTCGTGGGCATAAGGGCCTGACTGGTAAGATTAAATGTTTCAGTTTACCTCCATGTCTTGTGAACTCGTGGTATTGCGCGATATAATAATAATAATCATCTATTTACACATTTTCAAGTGTTTGTGTGTTATTCGCTCACGGCTGAACCGTAGCACCTAGAGGCCCCAAATTTTGGGTGTTGATAAGTCAGAATAGAGCCAAGGTTTTAAGCTACCACCCGTTGTCTTTGACGTCCGTTAGCAAGGCCACTATAAAGTGTATATTGGGATGTGGGGTCAGGCAGTGTTGCCGCCGGTCCGCAGGCAAAATGTAACCACCATGAGGCCGAAAACTCCATAGCTTCTCAATATCCAACATGACACAAATCCACCACCACGAAAAGCTTACCCAGCCGGGCAGCACCGGATATCCCCCCCCCACCATACTCCTTCCACCCCTACCCACCCCCCCCCCCAGCAGGTCGCCGGGCAGCCCCTACGAGTAATATAATAATAATATGTTTCTCACAAGGAACTCTGATGCAGGAAGAAGCCATTTGGCCCATCAAAGCCTGTGCTATTATTACCAACCTATGTTTGTTTGTTTTTGTCCTTGGTCTATCCTTTTTAAATGCTGAGCGTCAGGCAAAGAAGCAGCACATACCATTTTTTTTTTAGTTTTTATTTATTTATTTATTTATTTCTTAAGAAAGGCTTTGCTATGTCTAGGTCAGGGTTCGAACCACCAACGCCCCAGAATTGGAGCGGATGCTCTAACCGTTGAAGCTGGTTTAGCACATAAATGGTTTAGTCCTGGTTTAGCACACATGTGGTTTAGTCCTGGTTTAGCACATATATCTAACACACATTTAGACGTAGTGTACCTTACCGTTAGTATTCTGAAGGAAATTGTCCCCAGCTGATTGCATCAGAAGCAATGCACAATGATCTTGTCCCACAGGGCCATGTTTTGTGTTTGCTCCAAGGTATAGGTCCATGGCCATGACCCAATGCAATGAAATTTATGCCTTTTGAGACTTATTTTGCTCTAAGTGCCATAAATCTGGGCAATCTACTTGTAACGTATGGAAGGACCGGTGAGAGGGGTGCTGCCCGGTTACATGGCATGTATACAAGTGAGGAGGTCCAAATATCCACAATATTTATACAAGTAATAAATAAATGATTGCATTATTTACATGTAGTATTTGCATAGATAATAAAAAGATTATTCAAATCCACCGAGATGCTTTTGCTTTCATATTATTGGACAATTTGCACAAAACTCTCACGCAATCGCAGCTGTTGTAAAAGGAAAACATAACATTCCGCTTAAAATTCTCTAGATTGCCAAACTGATATTTATTTAATTTATTTTCTTTGCCTTTAAATCTCTAGATTGCAAACTCATATTTTATTTAATTATTTTTCTTTTGCCTTTAAATCTCTAGATTGCAACTGATATTTATTTAATTATTTTCTCTTTGCCTTTAAATCTCAAGATTTGCAAACTCATATTATTTTAAATGTTTATTTAATTATTTTCTCTTTGCCTTTAAATCTCCAGATTGCAAACTGATATTTATTTAATTGTTTTTTCTTTGCCTTTAAATCTCAAGATTGCAAACTGATATTTATTTAATTGTTTTCTCTTTGCCTTTAAATCTCGAAGATTCCAATGATTATTTATTTAATTATTTTCTCTTTGCTTTAATCTCAGATTGCAAACTGATATTTATTTTAATTTTTCTCTTTGCCTTTAAATCTCAAGATTGCAAACTGATATTTATTTAATTATTTCTCTTTGCCTTTAAATCTCAGATTGCAAACTGATATTTATTTAATTATTTTCTCTTTGCCTTTAAATCTCAGATTGCAAACTGATATTTATTTAATTATTTCTCTTTGCTTTAAATCTCAAGATTGCAAACTGATATATTTATTTAATTATTTTTTCTTTGCCTTTAAATCTCAGATTGCAACTGATATTTATTAATATTTTTCTCTTTGCTTTAAATCTCAAGATTGCAAACTATTTATTTAATTATTTCTCTTTTGCCTTTAATTCTCAGATTGCAAACTGATATTTATTTAATTATTTTCTCTTTGCCTTTAAATCTCTAGATTGCAAAACTGATATTTATTTAATTATTTTCTCTTTGCCTAAATCTCCAGATTGCAAACTGATATTATTTAATTATTTTTCTCTTTGCCTTTTAAATCTCAAGATTGCAAACTGATATTTATTTAATTATTTTCTCTTTGCCTTTAAATCTCAAGATTGCAAACTGGTATTTATTTAATTATTTTCTCTTTGCCTTTAATTCTCTAGATTGCAAACTGATATTTATTTAATTGTTTTCTCTAGTTCAACCATAATCTCATTTCCTCTGCTGTGGATATACAACAGCTTCTGGAAGTATTCCCGACCGCTCATTGTAAACAAATTCTGTTGATGCCATTCTCACTGGGATTGCAATGGAGGGAATTCCTTTTTGTCGTATCACCGAGCAACTGACAACGGTGTCGATGTGACTTATTGGAGTTATAGCCATGGTTAGACACGTCCAGATAAGCTGGATGGTAACGGGATCTCTGGTTTTGTTTTCAACCATAACACAGCTGGAAGGGGCGAGCAAAAGGAGAAACGCCGTGTCCGTGTTGCTTGGAGCATGAAGGGATTGATTGGAAGCGGGTTTGAGTTGTACAACACTGCAAGCGTTTACATTGTCCAAAATAGACACCTTTCACAATATTATTTGCAGCAAAGTTTACCAAAAAAAGAATTTGGGTTTTGTTGCAATGTTGGAAAACTGTAACGGAATCGGAAAACAATCTGTGCCATTTCCTCAAACCGTCCGTGCTCGTCATGATTTTCTTGCGGGGAAACATTTTTTCCTTTTGATGCAGAACGTTTCATTGGTGGAAATAAACAAGTTCAGGATTTATCTCTGCATCCAATGGCGTCGGTTTCAGACTGACTTTTGCAATTCCTTAGCGTCCCAAATTTGTGCACCAATTCATCTCATCGCTCTGGTGCGTGCATCGAAGGGGAATGAATAATGATCTGATGGACTCGATTGGAAGCTCATCGTTCATAAACCCTCATGGGGCTGAGACTGCGCTTTGAGCCGAAGAAGGTGAAGTTGTCCATCCCACCACCTGCCTCAAACGGGGAGATATGTGTCCGGCATACTGGCTCGAACGACTTCCATTGGCCATTAAATCCTACATAGTCTAATTGCACACAGGGCAGTCCATTTACCAACCCGTCCAATAAACCAAGGTGCTCCACAATGCATTGCGACCCTGCATCCACATTGCAATTTGCCATGTTGTACAGTCAGGGGAAACTTTGAAAACTTGAAGCCGAAGCCATTCGGCCTATAGTGCTTGAGCCGATGGACGTGTCCCATAATCTATCAATAATTCACTTCTGTGTACCAAACTGATTCTTATCATGAACGGAATCTAACTCGATGTCCACATCCCTCGAACATCTATACAGACATTTAGCTGGGTGGGATAACAACACCCAATGGCTTACTCTCATATTAAGAGATATCCTCTTTTGGGATCTTGAACGTAGACAACTGAAATGCACATGGGACAGCCGGCTTTACGTCCAAATGATGGCGTGCTCTGCAATAGAGCGCCGCTTACTGGTACTCCATCAGAAAGACACTTTATTTGGTTCCCAGAGGGAAGCATTAGGCTTTTAGTCTTGGAGTCTGGTGTCGTGCTTTTTAAAGAATAATTTTTCAATTACTTAATTCTTATTTTAAAATTTTCAATTCTTTACTTTTTTCACAATTTTCCAAAAAATTCTTTGAATTTTCACTTATTTAATTTTTCAATGATTTGATTTTTCAGTTATTAAATTTAATTTTTTAGATCCTCGTGGAGGATCTCTAAGTCTTACTCACGTTGTTGTTCTTCATCTTCTTCTCGTGGACTTTTTGTTTCACAGCCCCCAGTTTTCATCGAAACTTCCTGAAACTTGGCATATATATGCAGAAAGCCCACGCGCAGACAGTAACCATCTCTGATTTTGGAAATTCTTCCTAGAAAAAAGTTGACGTCATAATATCGCCGCTAATGGAAATCGCCTATACCATTACTCCGAAACTAGGCGAGCTGTTTGAATTTTGTTTGCGGAATCAAGCCGGGCATTAGCACAGATAATTTATCGCAAACCTGATACATCACAATGACGTCATATTCGTTTTTATGACGTCATCATTAAGAGGACGAGATCTTAGCTCATTTGAGCTTGTTTATTTTATTATTCTTTAATTTTTTCCATTAATTAATGTTTTATCATTATGTTCCCGGAGGAAGGCATTAAGTGTTTAGTCGTGTTATGGTTCTCAGAGGAAAGCATTAAGTGTTGTTCGTCTGGACGTGCATGGTGTCCCACATTTTGGAAAAGAAAAAAAAATCTTTGTTTTCATTATGAGCCAGAATTTCAAGTGATACCAATTGGCTAATATTACGAGTCGGCTATACCGGGAACAATCGGCGATCTCCAAACGCGTACTCTAGTTAATCAGGTAATGAACCCAGACGAGATGGCTCAATGGTGAGGTTCTACCGACAGCAATTCCTGCCACCCTGAGAATGCACTAGAAAAAAAAAATTCACATGGATCCACACTTGGATCTAAAATTTCACGTGGATCCACTCAGGAGTTGCCGGAAAAGGGTGCCATCAAAAATCCACACATCATTTATATTGTGAGGTCGTTTTCACTTAATCATCCATTGGATGGTATTGTGGTGCATGCTAGACTGTGCTTATTCATTGTTACATGGAACGTAAAGCAACACCCGTGGCTGCACATTGGAATGAGGTTCTTAAAGTGCAGAGGGTTTCCTTATGACCTCTGTCACAGAGCAAGAAGCAACAACCAAGCTTCCTTTTATGCAAAGAAACATGACAAACAAATGTGTGACATGCTGAAATCATGACAGAACATAAAATCTTGCTCCATGAGACCTCTTCCATTTCCCAATCTAAAGACAGGCAGCGTGTTGAGGATGGTTGTTGCCTCTGCAACTCACCAAGGCTCTGAAGATCTTCAGCATTATCATTAGGAAATAGAGAAACAAGGCCTGTTCTCTCATCATAAGATAGGATTGTGGCCTCTTAGTCTTCCACCAATCATCTCGTCTTGCATCCCTGACTCATTAAATACACAGTCACCACCTCCTCCCCTGCTTTATCAGGATAACATGGTTCATCATATTAACCACTCCTTGTTCATCATTCTAAGTCAAAGTTTCATGCTAACCTCAACTCTTTTTGATCTTTTTTAAAATCTCAGCTAACCTCATCTCGTGATCTTCTTTTTCAATCTCGGCTAACCTCATCTTGTGATCTTTCTTTTTCATCTCAGCTAACCTCATCTCGTGTCTTTCTCTTTCAATCTCAGCTAACCTCATCTTGTGATCTTCTTTTTCAATCTCAGCTACCTCATCTCGGTATCTTCTTTTTCAATCTCAGCTACCTCCTTGTGATCTCTTTCAATCTCAGCTAACCTCATCTTGTGATCTTCTTTTCAATCTCAGCTAACCTCATCTTGTGATCTTCTTCATCTCAGCTAACCTCATCTTGTGATCTTCTTTTTCAATCTCAGCTAACCTCATTCTGTGATCCTTTTTAATCTCAGAAACCTCTCTGTGATCCTTGTTAATCTCAGCTAACCTCATCTTGTGATCCTTTTTATCTCAGATAACCTCATCTTGTGATCCTTTGTTAATCTCAGATAACCTCATCTTGTGGTCCTTTGTTAATCTCAGATAACCTCATCTTGTGATGCTTTGTTAATCTCAGCTAACCTCATCTTGTGATCCTTTGTTAATCTCAGCTAACCTCATCTTGTGATCTTTGTTAATCTCAGCTAACCTCATCTTGTGTTCCTTTGTTAATCTCAGATAACCTCATCTTGTGATCCTTTGTTAATCTCAGATAACCTACATCTTGTGGTCCTTTGTAATCTCAGATAACCTCAAGTATGATCTTTCTTTTTATTAAATCTCAGCTAACCTCATCCTGTGATCTTTTTATTAAATCTCAGCTAACCTCATCCTGTAATATTTTTTGTTATCTCAGCTAACCTCATCTTGTTATCTTTTTTAATGTCAGCTAACCTCATCTTGTTATCCTTTTTCCTCATCTTATGATCTTTTTATCTCAGCTAACCTCATCTTGTGAT
>CM068962.1:22371896-22391005 GCA_035128595.1 Eptatretus atami
TTTTTTTTAATCTCAGCTAACCTCATCCTGTGTTCTTTTCTTTTTTAATGTCAGCTAACCTCGTCTTGCGTTCTTATCTTTTTAATCTCAGCTAACCTCATCTTGTGATCTTTTATATTTTCAGCTAACCTCATCTTGTGATCTTTTTTATTTTCAGCTATCCTCCTCTTGTGATCTGTTTTTTAATCTCAGCTAACCTCATCTTGTCATCTTTTTTTTTTATCTCAGCTAACCTCATCTTGTGTTCTTTAAAAAAAATCTCAGCTAACCTCATCTTATGATCATATTTTTTTTAATCTCAGGTAACCTCATCTTGTGATCTTTTTTTAAATCTCAGCAAACCTCATCCTGTGATCTTTTCTGTCTCTCTAACTCTAACTTGTTGTCTTTTCTTTCTCAGTTAACACCAATTAACCCAGCAACCCCTTATTGACTCCTATGCCAATGACTACTTCTTCTTCCTCTTTCCCTCTGCTTCTTCTTCAGTCAGCTCGAGGCCAAATTATAAATCTTAACGCAGTAATTGTTACACGATGTAAATAATCAGTTGAGGGTGCGCTACCACATTGAAGCATTGTTTGAATATACACATAAACAGGAGAGTCTTGTGATGGCAAACAGATGTATTCCATGGACTGGTTATTGTAAAGAAATTTGTTAACCGGAACTCCCTCACCCATCCCAAATAAATTAAGGACGCCACTTAGTGTTCAGGGTTGGCATAGCACAATACACCACCAACAACTTACTCGTACATATATTAAAATATACATATATATATTATGTTATATTATAGAAATTTCATTACCTCCACCACTGAAGGTAGACTTCTTATTATTCTTATTGATGATCCAATCATGCCCGAGCAATAAAATCCATGGTTCAGAACCCTCATCAGCAAGGGTGCTGTATTCAAATATGATGGATTAAATAACACAAAGGGGTGGGCGTAAGCAGTAAGTTAATCCAGTAAGTTAAGGGGCATTGTGGGGGTTGGGGGGGGGTGCAAATAAGACATGTGACAGAACGTGTCTGTCACACTTACTCGAAACACAAATGCCTCAATGCCTACCATACCCTAAGGTCTTATCCATGCAGACTCATACAGAAAACACAAGACAAAATGGATAGTGAGACAGGTGGGGAGGTAAAGGTGAAGGTGTACTTGGCCTTTCCTTCCCGTGAGGCACAGGGAGGAAAAGCATATGGCACACTGGAGAGAGCCCATCCACAACTCGTACTGGTAGGCTACTTGTCCTGCAGCTCATACTGGGACTTGATTCCAGCCTTGCATTGGGGCTTGCACCAGCTGGTACCTGTGGTAACATAGGTAATAGGTAACTGACTGTGTGCTGACTCGACCGCTCCAATCCCCTTGCGCTCCAATCTTCATGCAATCTCCAACCTAACTGCGATCTTGCCTGTTCTGCTCAGGACCTCCACCTGAGCACCTCTAATGCCATGTTTTGCGACTGCTTCGAGTGGCCCTCCCACTGGCATCACTCGACACCATCCCTGCCCCCATTGGATGAAACATGCGTGGAGACGCCATCTTTTGGATCACACACGAGAATCGGCACACTTCGATATGCCACTTCACCTTTGATATAGCGCATGATAGGTAATTCATCCGTGTAGTAACACAATGGGGATAATATTAAGGGAAACATAATAACAAACTGATATTAATCCAGGCTTGCATTGGGGCATGAGATTGATAATTAATAATAAGAACCTTTTGGAGATCTTATAAAAGCATCCCTGGGAACATTACTACAAACAAACTACAGTTGGAAGCTGTCTGGGGCTCAGTGATGATCCTGCAAAGACCCTTTGGAACAAAACTTTGAGAACCGGAATGGCATTTGGTGGAGCGTAAGCAAGACTGAGCAGTTTACGATTTGTATCCCATTGATAGGTTGGATCTGCATCCGGACCTAAACCAAAATGGAATCGGCTTGTTCTTGTCACCTACCCAACTCCTTCACCATGTTTTGTCCAAATCCATCCACAGCTTTTTGAGATATCCTGCTCACAAAGGGACAGACAGACAGACAGACAGATGGGACAAAACAGAACCTGCGTCCACCTTTGGTAGTGGAGCTAATAAGACAACTTCACAACTTTGTCCATGAATCATGATCCCTTATCAAAAAGGAGGAAGATACTTCGATCATATCACACACACCACACACTTGTATACAAAATTGGAGGTAAGAATCACAAGTAAATCAACAAAAGCTGCTTGTTTTGATTTTCGTGTGACATGTTTCCATATTTCTTTGATGACAAATTGTACTTTCACGATTAAAACAAAACAACCTTTTCAGATGAACACAAGCTATAAGGATTATGAGTATGAAACATCTGATTGCTTGATAAACGTTTAATGGACTAATAAAGGAGGGGTACCACCTCTTCATATTTCGCGATACGAGTTGATTTATATTCATATGTTGATATTTTTTAAATTCCTTCTATTTACTTTTGAAATTTAAACTGCTTGAGTATGTTTTTACCTCTTAAAGAAACCATCCAATCTTCAACAACTCCAATTCTAAACACATTCGTTGGGAATACCAGTCACGGACTGCGCACGCTCATCTCTCATGGTTGAGTAATGACACAGCCTGGCCTAATAATAACAAGCAGTGGGAGCAAGATGGAAAGGAATTTGACGTGGTACGAAATGTCTTGCCATGTTACGGAGCAGCTCGTTTCTCTTTGCTTATCGTTGGAACAAACTGGCCGGGGCCCGGGCATGGCCGTACATCTTTGTGAACGTGACGCGGGACACTTCAAAAGCTGCACACGCTCACATATTGTTCTTATAACGTATTACGTCGCACGTGACGAATGGGACTCATGGGTTCTCCTAGCAAGAAAATAATTAAATAACACAGCAGCCAGAGAGGCTAGCACGAAGTTGGCGGCATGGCAGTGATAGCATCCAAAAGGAGAGAGAGAGAAAGGCACGCATTTTTGGGAGTATGACAGATTGTATACATTTTTATATATATATACAATTGGAAATGAAACGATATGCCAAACAATTAGAAGGTTTTTGTGCTTTATTTTAAAATCTACAGGAAGGTTTGTTAGGGTTGGGAAGTTTATTTTGTATTTGTTACAATTAACCCCCTTGCTTAACATTCAGGTGCATTGTCTATTATATTTAGCTCTGCCACTGAAGGTGAAGGAGGTTATGTTTTCACTCCTCTCTGTCTGTCTGTCTGTCTTTGTGTACAGGATATATCAAAAAGCTGTCGATGGATCCGGATGAAATTTTGTGGACAGGTTTGGTGTTTGAGAAGGATGAACTGATTCGATTTAGGTGAAGATCCGGATCCAACCACTAGAATTTTTTAAGTGATTCTTCACCATTGAGAGATCGGGCCAAAAACCATATATAGCACGATATCTCAAAAAGTTGTAGACGTATTCGGATGAAACTTGGTGGACAGGCTGGGTGTGTGAGCACGACGAATTGATTCGACTTTGGTGAAGATCCAAATCTGGATCTGACTACTAGAATTTTTAAAGTGATTCTTCACCATTGGGATAGTGCTGAACTAATAAAAAGCACAATATCTCAAAAAGTTGTGGAAGTATTTGGATGAAACTTGGTGGACAGGTCGGGTGTGTGTTGCAAGGACGAATTCATTCGATTTTGGTGAACATCCGGATCCGGATCCGAGAATTGTTTAATTATTAAAGTGATTCTTCACCATTGAGAGATAGGGCCAAAAATGTATTGGGCTTAATATGTTCTCGTGGATCAGGCATTACGTGGCAGAGGTATGCGCTCTGCAGAGTACCAGCCGGCTGTACGGGCGATTTGTTCCAAGCATGCAGCACTTTCTTCTGATGCATACCTTCAATTGAGCGGTGTATAGGCAAGTGATTGCTGCCTCAATCGCTTCCGAAAATGAATTTAAAAATAACCCGGTTGCGTGCATGAAACAAAAAACATACACCACCTTCTGCTTATAATTCAAAACGGCTCACTGCACTGTAAATGGTGGAGACCTGTAATACCCTCCCCCACCTGGAGGCAGCGCAACACGATACACATTTACATAGAGAATCCCCCCCCCACCCCCAAGACCACCGGAGATAAAAACACCTCTATACATTAATTGGTCATGCTGATCCCATGGAGCATTATCTAACAGCATTATCTGGATGTAATCAGCCCAGAATTGTCGGAGGAGCAGCGTGACAAGCACTGGTCTGTGTATTACAGAAAGTATTGTTTTTATCCTTGTTGTTGTTATGATTATTGTGTCTTTTCTTATTCACTGGTGGCCGTTGAAGACCTGGAGTTCCTTTTTGAAGACGGTAGTCCATTGTTTGCTGATACCGTAGACAAAGTCTAATTGCTTACCCAGATATAGGTAGGCCACTGCACCAGCAGCATATCCGTGTCCCCAGTCATGACGCAACCTGCAGTCAGTGCTGCATATGATTACATTCATGATGTTGGTGATTACCAAGCATTATTAATTATTATTATCATCCTTATAACGAGTGAATGTTGATGTAGTCCATAAGAGATATACATATATTAAACGAAACTGCATGATATGGATATTCTCAATGAGGGTTTCATGAACTCAGTGCCAGGCCCATTTTGTTATTTTAGAACCTCTTGCCTTTTCTTCTGCATTGCACCCTTTTTAAATACAGAAATCGAGGTTCATGGAGAAGTTAAACGACAGAGGGCAGCAGGTTCTCAGACTGATGGAGGATCAAAGGGGAACAAAGAAACACAGACCTCACGCATGAGTGTCTGAGTGGTTCAGAGGAAATGGGTGTAAGGTGGTGGAGGAGAAGGAGGGAGGGGTGGGTCAGCAAGAGCAAAATATAAGGGTGGGTATTGGAGAAAGCATGAGGTGACTATGGGCTGCACTCTCAAATGACTGGGGGGAGGGCCTCAAAACAGAAGATACAGTGAGTGTTCCACAGGTGAAATAGTGAAGGAATGGGGGTGAAAGTTCAGCTTATAATTTGGGAAAGTAAACTGTTCTGGGGTTCTGGAATAACGAATATGACCTGGATGTGATGGAGAGATGTCGGGGCAGTTTTTAATTGCCCCAAGTTTGCAATTAAAAACTGAGTCTGAAAACATTCCGAAAGTGTGCAAGAAGTATATCTTGGTTTATACATATATATATATATATATCATAGATAGAAGATAAGGATAACAAATAAACATGACAATAAAGTGGACCGAGGCAGCTTTTCGTGCTGCACTCTTCAGTGTAAAAATCGCAGCAAGTGAAGAAGGAAGTGAAGGCGTGTGCTCTATATGCAGGTCTCAATAAGGTAGACGCTGATTGGTTCAACCGTAATGATGTCACGGTTAATCCGAATTCCCATTGGTCGGCTCATCATCTTCACATCGAGCTCCCATTGGCTGGAGCAGAATTCGTCGATTGACGTTTGCAACCACATCCTGGAGAGAGGGGGTATGGGTTTCCCCTAAGGAAATATATACATATATATATGTTATATATATTAGTTATGATATGTATATGGATGTATATATATGTTTATATGTAGATATGTAGATATATAACATATATTTTTTTGTATATGTATATATATATAATATATATGTGTGTGTATATGTATAGTGTATATGTATAGATATATATATATATATATAAAATGTGTGTATATATATGTATATGTGTATGTATATGTGAATATATATGTATATGTGTAATATATATGTATATGTGTGTATATATATGTATATATATATATATGTGTGTTATAATATGTGTTTGTATATATATATATGTATATGTGTATATATATTTCTGTATATATATATATATATATATATATATATAATGTATATGTATGTGTGTATATGTATATGTATGTGTATATATGTATATGTAAGTGTATATATATATGTATATATATGTATGTATGTATATATATTTATATATTTATGTGTATATATATATATATATATATATATATATATATCTCGCTAGAAATGTGGGAAAATTACATGCCCATCCAGGTCCTCTGAAAATCATACAGTGCTATTCCTCGGTGGCTTGCAGTACACGAGGAATTATATAATATATATATATATATATATATATATATATATATATATATATATATATTATATATATATATGAGGCGCCACGAGGAGGAGTGATGTAAGGGCCACATCGGCCATTTTGGAGTTAATGCCATATAGCACTATTTTAACCCTTCCCCTATCAACTGAGCCTATCATCATCATATCATTAAAAATGTCGCTACATCATCCTCGCCGGGCCTCATATATATATATATATATATATATATATATATAATATATATTATATATATACATATATATATATGTATTAGGTGGTCGCTAGACTACCATTATTCTCAGGTTTTCCGTCTGTCTGTATGAATGTAATGGACAGCTCTGGAGGCCAGAGGAGTCAACCGATTTTGATGAAACTTGACATGTAGGTTCATACAGGATCTAGTTGTAGCTTTTGAGCACCGTTACTATGGACGCACCGTTGCCTAGCAACGGGACTTTTGAAATTTTTGAAAAAATCCGAAAAATATTTATATATTTTTTTTTTTCGAAAATCAAAAATCCGCTTCCCGCTTTTATGCGCACTATAATCAACCTCTTTGTCAAAAAATTCAGCCCGATCCGTCGAAAACTGTGTGACTAGTACGCAATTATGTAGCCACCACCCATGTCGCCTACCGGCTTGTGTGTGTGTGTGTGTGTATTTATATATATATATTATATATATATATATATTATTTATATATATGTATATATGTATCTTCTTCTTCTTTCGCTGCTCCCTTTAGGGGTCGCCACAGGGATCATCCGTTATGATCCGCATAATGATTTGGCACAGGTTTTACGCGCGATGCCCTTCCTGACGCAACCTCTGGTCACCTCTTACGACACAGGATATGGTACACCTATTCTAACCGGGGCATACACCGGCCCAGTTTATGTATATGTACATATATATATAATGTATATGTATATATATTGTATATATGTATACATATGTATATATATATATATGTGTGTATATATATGTATAATGTATATATGTTGTATAAATATATATGTATTATATATATATATGTATATGTATATATATGTATATGTATATATGTATATATGTTATATGTATATGTATTTATGTATGGATATACATGTGTATATATACGTATGTATATATGTATATGTATATATGTATATTTATGTATATATAAGTATATATGTATATGTATATGTATATATATATGTATATAGTATATTTGTTGGTATATATATATACATATATATAGTATATGTATGAGTATAATATACACAATATATATATGTATATATAGTTATGTTTGTGGGGTAGATGAAGGATCTTCATAGTAAAGGTAGGCTCGTGTAGAGTAGCATGTCCCGTGGACATGTGGAAGACATCTCAATGTAAATTAAGTTGGGAGACATCTTAAAATTAAGTTGGGAAACTGTGAGCTTAAATGTTACATGTCACCACATGGGGGGGGGGTGGTGCTGTGTTAAATTAGGAAGGGTCTCAGACTAATTTCTTCCAGTATGCGATTGTCTCCTGTGACTTTTTTTATGTTTTTGCATTTCAGGACCGGCGATAAAAAGTAATTGCATCTTTAGAACAACAACCGAGCCGGACATTTCCAAGCAGGCGAAAACCCCACCTCCAGGAATAACAAATGAGACCATGCCCCCCTGGGGTGGCTGATTGATGGGGTGACGTCAGAAGGAAGAGACGAGGATTGAGGCAGGATCAGCGGTCGGGACAGACAAACAGGAGCATGAAGGGAGGTTCTGTGAGGTACGCCCTTGGAGACGGAGGTCTCGTTTCTCTGGCTTCCCCTCGATATTGTGAAGAGGCTGCATGATTCTCGTGTTTATGCTGAGGTGAATTTGCTCACATGATGGAGCAATACGCTAGCCATTGACTGTTTGGCTGGGTCATGTGAGACTGTGCCTCAAAGCCTCATGTTGTGCCATCGGGGAAGAAGGCAGCGCCATTTTGCAGAGCGGCGGCGTCAGCAAGTGTGATCGTGAAAAAGAGCTGCACCGGTGGTTTTGGAGTCCAGGTGTTGAATATCACCACCCGAACTACCTCCTGTACACTTCCCACCAAGAGAGCGGCTGGACACCATTTTGCGAGCTTCTCGCGCAAGACGACATGGATTCGATCGCCCAAGCTCATAAGGGATCACTTCTGGACCCGGAGCGAAGTACCAGAATAAAAGGAGAGATTATTCTTTTATTTATTCTGTCCCCTTGTCTGTATTAAAGTCTGTGTGGAGGCACCTCAAATCGGAATATAGTTCACCTCACGTTTCATTATTATCCCGTTTTGATTTATTTCCATTATAAATATCTGATTAATGTAATTAATCCTTACTTGTGAAGGTTGCTTGTGTCTGCCTTTGTTGTGGGTTTGAGTATAAACCCCCGTCCGGGTGAACGCGTCTGGTACGTGCTTTGCCGCCCTCCCGTCCCATGCGTGCCATAATGTCCAAGGATCACATGTTCGCCTCCAAAGTAGAACTGTTTGGCTATCCGTCCAGTCGGTTTTAAACCCCCCCCCCCCCCCCCCCCCCCCCCCCCCCCCACCCACCACACACACACTTGGACATGACTATATGTATGTATATTTTTATCTATCTATCTTTTTGTATATATTTATTTATCATTATATATACATATATATATATATATATATATTTATATAACACACACACACCTATACAGGCAGTGGGCATGTTTTTGCTTCAAACCAGGGGGTTTTAATTTTTATTTTCAGGAGTGATTGAGGAAACAGTCTGTTTCTGACTATTTTCTCTATAACAACTCTTCCAAGGACCATAAAAGCTGTCATTTTTAAGGTCTTTGTCAGAGAAGTTCCCGGAATCTCGCTACGTTGTGAAAGACAACATCCGTCATCATTTACTTGAATGATGCGTATAAAGATCAATGCAGAATACCACTTAAATAATGTATGTACAAAAATCGACGATTTAATGGTGTGGGTTAAGAGTGAAGTGACTACAGGGAAGGAGAGGCAGGCGCGACCGTGCTTTGATGGAACGTCTGAGCCGGCTTAGCGACGTGCTGGTACTCCCTCACACCCAGCACCAAAATTGTGGTTTGAGCAGTTGCAGGACGCAGGTTGCTTTCTGTGTGGATGCTCATCGTCCAGAACCCAATCTGTCCTTTAATGGACGATTAATAACTTAATCCATTTGCAATCAGCGCAGATCGATTCACTCTGAGACCAAGTGACTTCACGTGCATATTTAGTAACTCAACGGGGAGGGAGAACAAAGGATACAAAAGCATTTATTTACACGGTTTATTCACAAAGATATGCAACCTGGGTATCGAACGAACGGAAGTACACTGTTCTTTAAAATTTCAAACGACATAACGTCGGACTAGCGCGACGTAAATTGACAATTGTCCCACAACGTGTTAACGATGTTTTATTGAAATTACGCAAATTGACTTCACGTAAATCGGCTACTTATTTATGCATCAGGGAGAAGATAATACGTGACTTCCACAATGACTTTATCTGCCCCAGTATGCTCGGGGCACAGGCGCAGAAACCCCAGGAACCTTCCGTGTTCGGAGCAACATGAAGTGTAACGTGTGTGTGAAATGAGGATTGTTTATGACTAAAATGGCTCACAAGGCTTCAAAAAGAAGCCAAAAATACTTGGAAACATACCTGTGAGAAAGTGGTGTGCCTCTGCACAACGAAACTGCTGGAGAACTTTCTGAACTCGCAGAAAAAGCTGATAGTTTGCAGCTCTCTGTACTGCAAGCCACCGAGGAATAGCACTGGTATGATTTTTCAGAGGACCTGGATTGGGCATGTAATTTTTCCCACATTTTCTAGAGATATATATATATACATATGGTATTAATACTTATTTCTGTTTATTTATAATTGAGATTCATTTAATTAATTAATCAATACCAATGAGAATGTGTTCTGAATGTGTGCCAAATATTAGTTCATGGCATGAGAAACTGGAAATGAAACTGGGAGGGGGGGGGGAATGAGGCAATGCCATGAAAACTGGGATATTGGGGTTGGGAACTAAAATGTATTGGACTGTTTCACAAAACCAAGCTGTTCACTTTAATATTGCAATCATCTCGACTCAACTTTCCTACTCACCTATGGATATCATCTCCACTCAATTCTCTTACTCACTTATGGATATCTCCACTAAACTTTCCTACTAACTGATGCATATAATCATCTCCATTCAATTTTCCTACTAACCTATGGATATCTCCACTAAACTTTCCTCCTAACCACTAAACTCCACCAAACTTTCCTACTCGCCGATGGATATCTCCACAAAACTTTCCTATTAACTTTTGAATATCTCCACTAAACTTTCCTTCTAACCTTTGTACATACCATCTCTACTCAATTTTCCTACTAACTTATGGAAATCATCTCCACTCATCTTTCCCACTAACATTTATTTATCTAAAATGCAAGCAGGGAGGCCTCACCACAGCTGGCATTGGATTTACCCACTGTGACTTCGTTAAAGATTTGTGTGACCTCTGGACAGGCCTTTGCATTCGAGCGAGTACAACCAGCGTACCTTAGAGAAAGAAGAAGAGGAACGAATAAACGGTAGGTACAGATCAAAATTGGCCCTCGCGGACCTGTCGTAACTTTCGTGAGCGGTGGAGATAAGGAAACTGACAACCTCCTGGGGGTTTTCCATCTCTGATGAGCGATTTGCTGTGAGGCTTGACCTGTCAGGGCCTCACCAGGTCAGCTTGCATGGACAACCGGAAAGGAGAGATGGAAGGCAAGGGCCGAGGGAGCAGATGGTACGGGTTTGACAAACACAGGGAGAAAAATGCCTCTGGATCAAGCTCGATGGACTGCAAAACATGTTGAATTGAAGAGTCCCCCACCTACAAACAATGTTTTCTTTCTGGAGAAATTTGGAAATAAAACTTGTTTGAGCTAAATTGTTGTTTAGATGTCTCAACTTTTAATAAACACATTCTGCAGAATAAAAAGCAATATTCCTTTTTTCCAAATGGAATGAAAATTAATATACACTGCATGGTGAAAGGGATGGGGTCAACATAACTGATTTCCAATATTTTAACTACGTGTCTACACAACGACACTTAACTGTACAACTCATTGCAATGAAATCCCTTATGTGCTACTGATGCCTGTTTACCAGTAACACAGGGAAACATGGTATCGGCATCAAATAGGTAATGCATAAATGTTATAACAGTTGGCCTTCATCAAAATTTACATCCCCCATCCTCCATGATATGACCCCTGCTATAATATAATACACTTTCCAACATTTGTCTTGTCTTTTCTTGCTTATGCAATTAAAAAAACATGTCACTTATCACATTGGATATGACACCTAATTGATTCATGTTGGTACACTTTGAAAGGCTGAGAGTCACAGTGCATAGTGCGTCACCGTTTATTTTAAAAATTATATACAAGAGTACTTCCTTTATTTTTATTGTGTAGGCCACTTCTCTCCTATCATGAATGGAAAGTTGTACCCTCATTGTTTCAAGGTTTATAGGTATAGATACTACATCCATCCATCTATTGGGACCATACTCCATGCAGAGTTAGTGCTATCTAAGCAGTCTCCTTGGCGATTGGGCACAATCCTGGATGGGTTGCCACTCCGGCACAGTATACTAGCAAGCTGACACTCATTTTGCCGACCTCAGAAGGATGACAGGCAGAGTCAATCCCACCTGGGAATAATTCAACAGCCGAGTGGGATTTGAACTCAGGATCCTCGGATCCCAAGCCCACCACCCTAACCATTAAGCCAACACCAGGCATATACATACTACATCCGGAGACCTCCCGACAGTCTGATATTAAATGTTTATAGCAATCTATTTATTACATGTGCAAATATCACATGTTTAAGTCCCCACCCCCATCCTCGTACTTGTGCCTAGTGCATGTCTCTTGCATTCCCTTACTCCTATCTCTTACCAAATTTCTTCCCCTTTGTTTTCGACTACTCCCATGTTCACCTAACCTATCATCCTTCCTTTTCTTCATTTTATTATTATTTTTTAACTGGTACACCCACTCCTGATAGGAGCAGTAGGAAAGGTCATGTTATTATCTTTTGAGGGGTATATAGATTATAGTATATAGATTATATACAAGGGTATTTCATTTATTTTTATTGTGTAGGCCACTTCTCTCCTATCATGAATGGAAAGTTGTACCCTCATTGTTTCAAAGTTTATAGGTATACATACTACATCCATCCATCTATTGGGACCATACTCCATGCAGAGTGTTGCTGCTATCGCAACAGTCTCCTTGGCTATTGGGCACAATACTGGACGGGTTGCCACTCCGGCAACCTCTAGGCTATATAGTAGATCTAGGCTTGAGTCCGTTCGACTGTGGTGGACGTGATAAGCATCGAATGCCTCAATAATATTGAGATTCCTCCACATTTCTTTCAGTTTAGTGTTAAACAGCAGTAGCGACTGTTTAAAAATGTCATCATATGTGTTTGTTTTTTGTTTTGTTTTTTACTTTTGTTAGGGGTGCCCCATGAAATGTCAAGATAAGATATATTTTGCACGTTAACACGGCTTTTGTCCAAGGAAGAAAAAAAAACCCTTGGGGAGGGGGATATTATTAGTGTTAATATTGTTTTGTAATATCATTATTGTCATTATAGCTTTTGTTATCAGAAGCAGCTTTGGACACAAATGCCATGATTAGCTATCTAACATAGATATACACCTTAACATGGATTTCACCTAAAGTGGAAAAAACCCCTTGGGCAGGGGGCAAATGAAGTCGCTACAACCTCCATCATGTGACCCTTAGTCCTCCTGTCAAGGTTACTTGAGAATGGATAAGTAACAACCGAATGTATCACGGTCAAAAACAAACACAGACAGACAGACACCAAATTGCATATTTTAGTACGATTTCAACATCTGCCCCTACTCCTACTCCCATCCTACGCAGAACTATGTAATAAATAGATGGCCACAATAAGAATTAAATAATAATACTTAGTATTTTCACAGAACATTACAATTCCCCATTTAGCCCAAACCTTGTGTCCAGAGGGTTAGCCCTAACTGGACGGATGGCCAAACAGTTCTCTCTTGGAGGCTTAGAGCCGAGATTCTCGGGGATTACAGTGCGCATGGGAAAGAAACAAACAGCTAGGTGCTTCACCAGGACGGTAGCACAGCACCGGAGTTTTACTCTCGAACCCATAACAGATACACGGACACCAGCAACTTAAATAAATAATGATTTAATAACCAAAAAACATCAATTATAACGAAAATGAATGAAGACGTGAGGTAACCGAAATCTAATTTTGAGGTGCCTCCATCCATCCATCCATCCATCCATGGGGACCATACTCTGTGCAGAGCGTTGGTGCTGCCAAAACAGGCTCCTTGGCTATTGGGTACAATCCTGGATGGGTCGCCACTCCGACACAGGATACCAGCAAGTTGGCACTCATTTGGCCGACCTCAGAAGGATGACAGGCAGAGTCAACCCCACCTGGTATTTATTCAACAGCCGAGGGGCATTTGAACTCAGGATCCTCGAATCCCAAGCCCACCACCCAAACCATTAAGCCAACACCAGGCATATGAGGCACCTCCACACAGACTTAAATACAGACAAGGGGACAGATAAAATAATGAAAAATCCCTCCTATGTTTCAGCACGGAGCTTCGGGTCCAGGAGATACTATCAGTAACTTGAAGGTCACCAAACTGCTTTGTCACTGTGCAGGAGGACGCGCCCAAAAACAAGGCGCCCAGCCACTCTCTACCGCCGTGCAGCCTCTTCGCCGATCGTCCTCACTGACGTCGATCTTCTGCTTTGCAAAATGGCACCATCTCTTTCCCCCAGTAGCTCGACACGAGGCTATGGCGCTCATCCCACACCCAAGCAAACTCGCCTCAGCACGAGCACAAGAATTGTGTGGTCTTCTTCATGCGTCGAAGGAAAGCCAGCCGTAATGCCCTGCTCTTTTGACTGCCGATCCTGCCTCTTTCGCTTCTGTCCCACTTCGAGCCTTCATCTCCAACCATGTCTCTCTCCTCCTGAAACAACCTGCCTCCCCGTTCTATTCTGAGACGCGCTCTGTTTCTTCTGATAGTGTCCTCACACCGAACCCCCTCTTTCATTCACTTCTGATCTCCCTTTGACGTCATGTCTATCATCCATTCACCTCCGGGGGTGTGGTTTCACCCGCCATCACCCTTGGAGGCGGGGCTTCTTTTCTGCTTGGTCGCACAGCTTGGTTGTAATGGTTGTTGTGGTTATAAAAAAGTAATTCTTTAATTGCTGGTTTGTAATACAAAAACATAGGGAAAGGTCACAGAGGGAAGGTAACACATTTACATACTGGGGAAATTGGTCTTAATCCCTATCTAATTAACACGGCACCACCCCCCGTATGGTGACAAGTAACACTTCAGCTCACAGTCTCCCGACTCAATTTACATCAAGATGTCTACTACACATCCACGGACAAAGCAACTCTATACAATCCTATCTCCTATGAAATGCCTTCATCTACCCCACAAACATAACAATACATTTGTGTATGTACAGTATGGATGTAGATATACTCATTGCACTCAGTATTGTCCAGCAGAGACAGTGGACCCTTTGTATATCAATTTCTGTTCTGCATTCGAAATATAAATCTTTAAATAAAAATAAATGCTTTGATTCCAAACAGAGAATTGACCTTGGAAAGTGGAGACACGAGACCCAAGCCAGGCTATATTAGCCAAAAGTGTATAAGCCAAAAATCTTCACTCACAAAGTGCATTGAAACAGTGATCTGTTGCCCTGACGAGCCCGAATAAGGGCAAAACTAGTCGGGAGCTTCGCTTTTCATATGCTTGGTGACAGCATTCGACTTTGATATTCTTGCACTGCAAGAGGCCCTTCAAGATTTGTATTCATGATGTCATTGTGACGGTATCATCATGGCGTTTGTCCAGGCTGGAGAACTTCAATAATCTCATCCGGAGACCTCCCGACTGCTTAAAACAACAGTGATGCTTCCTAGTTTGGGATTGGTCGGGCGAAACACAATGTGTCCATGTGGCAGATAGGATTTGTGGGTTCCAGATACGGTCTGATGTCCTCACCAATCACAGTTGGAGAGGGGTATCATCAATATATATATATATATATATATATGTATATATTATATTCAGCTAAAGCCTGCAAACCTACTTGACTCAGCAACTCCTTCTCCAATTCCCTTCTGCCCCTTCACACATTTCCCTCAATCCCTTCATCCACTCCCACTCATATCCCTTCTCTCACTAGCTTTTCTACCCCTACACCCCTGAGCACAAGCTGCATTTTTTAAGGTAATTCAGTTCAGTGGTGCAAGAGTGGATAGAAGTCAAACAAATGCCTCCAATGAACATGATAATTTCCAATGTCTTTAGTTTTCATGCAGAGAATCGACATATTTTAATACATTATGACTTGTAATAGCCACTACTACCAAGGAAGCACTACACGATACACTCACACTACTCAGCCTTGAGAACTCGGGCTAATTATGTACAAAAACCTGAATTTATTATTCAAATTACTCATCTCTTTATGGCAGTGTCTTGGCCAGATTGCTACCGAAAAAAAATAAAAACCCGGCTTACATACATGAAGCAAAAACGTGCCTACTGCTTCTGTGCATATATAATACATCATGGCTATCAAGCTCGGATCATTCAACTTGTGAACATGAGACTTCCAAAGACATCTTTGGCTTTCCAGAAAACCAACATGGTGGATGCACAATTTTTTTTCTTCCTGACAATTGTGGATGGAGTCAAACCTGCTCTCCAGCCAATGGGTTTGAAGGATTCATACGCATGCAGCTTCATTACGTTTGGAGCTCACCTCAACTTCAGTTCAGTGAGCTTATGCGATCGAGCAGTGTCCATCGGTGAGTCAGTCTGTCATTGAGTCGGTCCATAAAAACTTCAGTCATTTTGCTTGAACCAAGCACATGATGTTAATGAAACTTGGCCACAAGCTTCATATCTAATGTCTTAACGAAGGTGAATTGACCGCATCAAAATCTGTGCTCATTAAGGGGGTCTGCGGGGAGTGAGGGGGTCGAAGCCCCAAAATAGGTATTTGCGCTCTCCTCCGAAGCTACACACATGATTTCGATGAAACTTGACCACAACCTTCATCACCCATTATGTACCAAAGTTTGTTTACGGCATAAAAATATCAGGGTCTAGAAAGGTCTGCGGGTATTGGGTAGCCAACTAAAAATAAACTATTTGAGATATCATCCTCACAAACTGACAAACAAACATATGGGTGAAATAGCCTTCATCCATCTTCAGTGGTGGAGGTAATAAAATTTTGATTAAATATTTATTCTATTTGCATATATAACACCCCTACCCCCCCCCCCCCCCCATTCGTGAAATTAGGTCTATAGCCGAACATATTTATTTAATTTGATGTTGGTGTAGCACAAGCCTGATGGGCTGAATGGCCGGCTTACTATGGCTTGAATTCCATGTCATTTATCACAGAAGCACGATTGAGTTTAGTAGTCTACTGTATTGTACTTTGGGTAGAATGTGTTTGTAAAAAAACTCTTTTTGATACTTACATTTTTGTATGAGATATGATATCAACCCATGGCAATCTTTTACGCTGCATTGGAATGGTTACTTCATTAAAACAGTTGTATTTTATGGGTTTTCTTTTTTAGCATGAAGGAAATACAGAGTGGGCCCCAAACATGTGACAAGTCAAAGGAAATTGCTCTCTCAAAACCTAGCCCACCCTGCATAGGCTACACTATGTCTGCCAAACAAAAGGAAACCTTTTTTTTCCGACTCTTTCCCAATTCATATGATTTCTGGAACTTGTATCCATTTGAAGTAGTGTGGGGAGTCGTTTTTCCCAATTCATACAAATCATTATGAGCAATGCGATGATATTTATTTTGTTCTGAAATTGTTGTTAAATGCAAAGAACATGCGATGTTTGTAACACTGAGGCCAACATTTCATCAAAGTTTGAGGTTAAGGCACAGACACACAATGAGGGAAACATAAAACAAACTTTCTCTTGGGACAAGGCGGTCAGGACAACAGCTGGAAATATGCATTGTAGAGAAATGTGGTGTACAATAATACATCTTAATTACTGTCTCAAACTTGGAAATGGAAGATAAAACATGGATGTTTGGGAAAAAGGCATTCCACAGACTGGACCATCAAGGTTGGTGGAATTGTGCAGCTGTTTGGAGATGGTGGGAGGATCACAAAGCAATCATATGAGATGGTTGCCAATTCACTCGTGTGTTGTTATCATAAAACTGTCATCACCGTAAGTAATCTCAATGTTTGGTAAATAATCTCAGTAAGTAATCTCGGGCGGGTAATCTGGTAGTTCAGTAAGTAATCTCGGCCGGTAATGTGGTGGTTCAGTAAGTAATATCGGGCTGTTCGGGTTAGAAGTTCTGGTTCTGATGGTTCAGTAAGTAATCCCTGGCCGGTAATCTGATAGTTCAGTAAGTAATCTTGGTCCGAAATCCGGTAGTTCAGTAAGTAATCTCTGGTAGGTAATCTGGTCATTCACATCCATCTTTGAACATAGAATCCACCTTGATATGTTTGGTTCTTGACCAGGCATTGGGTTATCTCCTAATGATCTCAGTTCCGATGCAAAACCTAAAGACTGTTTAATATGTTCCTCATATAAACACAATTTCAAGAAAATGTAAATTGTTCTCAAGTTGATAATTTTTTTTCTGATGTACCATACTCTGTTAGAGCATCAGTACCATTGCCTTCCCAGCAGTAGTTCGGGCAGGAATTTGCAATTTATTTCGGGTGACGGAGAAAGTTCGCCTACTCTTTGCAAAAGACACCGTGGGATCTTTAACATCCACCAACTAATGATAGCAGACGGAACTCCAACGTCCCAGGCTGGGCAGCTTCGAGGCACGTACATGTGTACCTCCTGCCAGCCCAAAGTTTATTATTCCAAAAGTAAAATAAAACAAGAAAAAGAGCAATCAGAGATTGCAGACCCTCACCAGGACTTGTTTTGTGTAGTTGTGTGTGGTGTATTTGATGTGACGTTTGTGTACTGGTGTGTTACGTAATTAATAAGAGACATAATTAGAACTGCCACTTTATGACTGGGTACCAAGACGTCCCGCTTTGATGCAACCCCACTTTGATTGGACACCTGACTCTGACCCATGACATTTTTCAATATTATTCAATTTAATTTAGAATGGGATTAAAATAAATTCAAATCAAATGGAAGACCAAATTGGTGCAGTCCTGCATTGAAGTAGTCAGGTCAGGTCAGGTATGGGAGCATGTGCCAGAACAGCACGTCGTAGTCAGCAAGAACCCAAATAAGCAATTGGAAAAGATGAAGTCATCAGGAAGAACCTGGATAGGACTTGCATTTCAGCTGCTACTCCTCTACCCTCAAACCCATGGAGGCACAGCCAAGTGAGCCTTATTCAAAAAAAATAAAATAAAATAAACCCATATCAAAAAATTAAATAATCCTGGCTGCCAGACCATGTGTCCGATCAAGTTGAAATTTAAAACATGTATTGCACATCCCTACTAGATCACAACTGTGAAGTTTCATGTTGATTGGTTAAGTGGTTCCAGAGAAAACATTAATAATTTTCTTAAATCCAATATGGCCGCCAAACCATGTGATTAATCAATTTCTTGAAAAATCTTGCACACACATGTCTTGGGGAACATTTGTGTGAAGTTTCCCCTTGATCTGTCCAGCCATTCTGGAGAAGATTTTTTAAATGTTTTAGGATAACTCCAACATGGCTGCCAAATCATGTGACCTATGATGTCACATGTTTGAACCTTTTGTTCCTCATGGATAAGCGGTCATATGTGTAAAGTTTCACCTCGATCTATCTGTTCAGCCATTTGAAAGATTTTTGAAGTTTTTTTTTATTGTTTTTTTTTT
>CM068962.1:22402308-22414109 GCA_035128595.1 Eptatretus atami
GGTCTCAATCCGTCTCTTCGGAACGCCCGGGAAGGGGCGCAGATGCTCGCTGGGAATCATGGCGATCCCCACATTCAGAAGAGACGAGAAAGGAATGGCAAGCGCCACTTGCGCTTGGATGTAAAAGGCTTCACTCGTAAGGAGCTGGGCTTGAGCCTGACCGTGGGTCAAAGGTGTGGTCGTGGGCGAGTCGATGTGGATTGTCGGAGTAAGGCTGAAAATACGAGCTTGAATGGAATAAAGTCCGGCTGTTGTATTTGATGGCGGGCTGGCGTGGTTATCGGCGCGGCATTGTTGGGAGAATTTCACCTGAAGGAGTTGAATGGTTGTTGAGGTGGGCGGTTTGTTGGCGCGCATATGCAAATTAGGCTGCGCGCAGCGTGTTTCTCGGTTCGGTGAGGAAAGTTTTTTCGTGTGCAGGGAAGAAAAAATGGGGAAAAACCGTCTAAATCCCTCACAACCCACGGGTCTGTTGGAGTATCTGTTGCCAAAATTGTGAACAGAAATTTGGTTAGAGAAACCGAATTACTTTGTTCAAGTAAAAACACACACACACCACACACACACACACACACACACACCCACACAACACACACACACACACACCTTAACTTGTGCACACATTATATATTGAGAAAATTAAAAGACCAAATTATTCCGTTCTCGGATTTTTACGTGAGAATCTCATCCCAAATCCCTCTTGAATGCCCCATTCTCGAGTCAGGCGCTCGATATCGAAAATCTTTATATTGTTACTTCAAGTCAGTCTATCAATGTATGACCCCTCCCCCCTAATGGACGATTACCTCACAATAAAGCGAAATTCCACCCTTTTAATGAAAATGTAAACACAAATGATCCGGTCCACGTGTCCAGTCGTTGCTTTTGTTCTTGTACCTCCAAGATGGCGGATCGACCAAATGTGACGTCACACGCCACCCTCGATGGACAGATTTTCTTGGATCCCTCACCAGTCAAAACCTTGGGTTGACGTTCAAAAAATGAAGGACGTTTAATCAATTAATTATCCATCAACATCAACATTAATTAATATCAACATTAATAATTTTTATCAATTAACATCAACAATTAATAATTAATATTATCCATCAACAAAATTCGGCTTAAACGTTTTACAATTATTTCTACCCATTTCACTCGGTCTCGGGACGTGGCGCTTCCTCTGTATGATGTCTCTTTCCGAATCCTCCACCCCATGTACATTCGGAAGCATTTCAACGAGCCTCGCCCATTACTTGTGGGAAAACAAACAATGACATCACTATTTTGACTTTTATCTAAGTGAATTGACGAGGTTTTTTAACTCTTTTAATAAGTTTATTCAGGTTTGATGGAGCATTCTTCTCGAAAAAATAAATACTCAAAGTTTTCATTGTTTTGGAGAAGCAGAAGTTTAAGGATGCTTTATTTATTTCATTTAATTACTTTTGTGTCTTTTTGTGGGATATGTTTCAAACAGGTTAAGGGTATTCCCATGGGTGGGAATTGCAGCCCCCTACAAGCAACATTTTCTATTTCTGTTTAATTTTTCATTTACCAGAAAACTGATAAGAGAAAAAAAAAAGGATTTGCTCAAACATTATCTCATACATGTCGTTGATCGTCGATGATATTTGTTGTGGTTAACGTTATTTTTTTTATTGGCACCTTCACAAGATTTACCAGATAGCCGGATTTGCAAACAGGAGTGGATAATGATGGAACAGTGCTGCAATCTGGATGTGCTTGGTGAGAGTTGACAGAAATGGTTTTGAGTACAGTGATATATCATAAAGTTGTTTGATTCAGTTTATCTGTTAGTTTGTACACCTTTCCATGTAGCAATGTACCAATTAAATGGGTTTACGATGTTCTTCATTCTCAGGATACTTTGATTTGTAAGAATTTGCTTCAGTAAGGGATGATTTGTGGAACGTGCCTGAGAAGTTTTTTTTTCCTTCATTTTTAACAGAGGATAGTTGCGCTGATTGTTTGATCAGGGTCTTTGTGAGAATGGCTTTGGACTCCATCGTCACCTTGTATTTAAGTTTGGTTGGTTTTCATGTAAACAAGTTTCCTATTGCATTGCATTTGATATAATAATAAATCAATTAATTATTTTTGGTGAGGTAGATTCTTTTATAATATATTGACGCCATCTTTGGTCTTCAGCCCTCTGTGCTTGCTGGAGTCTTCAGCCATCATTTTGTTCTGGCGATTCCAGCATGCCTCGATTGAAACACGATCTACTCTCACGACTATTACATATAAATCGAAATATTTTATGTTGATTTGAGAATCGGATGTGATGAACAAATAAGTGTTCGAAATCTGAGTGAAATCCGAAAATTTCAATAAATTAGCCATTTTTTATAACTTAGTGTGTTTATTAAGGCAAAACATTAGGTTAACTTTTTCTACTGTTCGGATGATTATATTGACGTGAAGAAAAAATATTGAATGTGCAGGAAGTTTAAATTAAATTGAGTGAAACGCCGTACTTTCATAACCTGCTTTGCGATCCATGACTGCACAGTTCCACAGGGATCCCTTTCGGAATTTACATTCGCAGTTTGTGTTTCCCGTTTGGGCGATTTGCTAACATTACCAAAATCTATACAATAGACAGAAACGCCAAATTTTGGTGCCAATTTTGCGGGTGCCAAATCACATGTGGCCTCCGGACACAATCGGCAGGTTATCTTACTTTAATATCTGAAAGGGGCTTATGTAATTTTGTTGTGAACTGATGCTTATCTTTTCATTGAATTCAGGGGTGAAATGAGCTTCCATTCAGAAACATCATCCGTCCTCACGGGTACCTGCTAAGTATTTTATAATATATATATTATATATATATATATATAATATATATATATATATATACATATATACATAGTACATTATATATATATATAAATATATACTAGAAAATGGGCTGTGTGTGTGTTGCTGGCGTGCGTGCTCATCTCACGTGTGGTGGGTGGGGTGTCAGGGAGGGAACAGACACTGATTTGTGTGTGTGTGTGTTGTGTTGTCATTGATTGTATCTACATTAGTCCTTTCAGGTGTCTCCAAGCATCCATCTTCATTTCAGTAATGGGCGGTCACGATTTCATGACCAAGCTGTGAGTTCTGTTCTCAAAGTTTTTATGCCGAGGGCTCCTTCAGGATTTCGTCGCTAGCCCAGGACAGATTCCAACTGTAGTTTGTTTGTTCATATATTCCCAGGGATGTTTTTAGCTCACCTGTAAAGTAGTTATCCGGGGACTTTATGGGATGGTTTGCATCATCCCGCCGTCCCGTCCACGATGCTTGCAAAACTTTTTTCTCAGAAACTACACATACGATTTCAATGAAATATGACCACAACCTTCATCCACCCGTGTGGCATTAAAAAAAGGGTCTGAACGGTCTACAGAGAGGAGTTTACGGGGGGGGGGGGGGAGGAGGCAGTGGTTTTACTCCTAAAGAGGTATTTGCTTTCTTCTCAAATGATACAACACAATTCCGATGAAACTTCACAACAACCTTCATCACCCATCCGTATATTCAAAGTTTGTTCCATGGCATTAAGAAGAAATGTGCCTCTAGGGCGGTTTTAAGGCAGGGTTTTCCCCCAAATATGTATTTGCTTTCTTCTCCAAACTACACACACAATTCCGATGAAAACATGACCACCATCTTCACCACCATGATGTAGTAAAGATTGTTCACGACATTAAAAAAAATTGGCATCTCGAAGGGTCTATTGGGAGAGGGGGTTTGCCCCCAAAATATGCATTTGCTTCTTCTCCAAAAATACACATATAATTCCGATGAAACTTGACCACCATCTTCACCACCTTTGATGTACCAAAGTTTGTTCACGAAAACAAAACAAATTGAAACCTCGATGAAAAACGGTTCCAGCTGATGATCCGGGCATTGGAAAATCAGCTCATTCGCTTATAGGTTAAGGTTATAACTTCAAATAAAATAGCTTAAATTGTAAGTACTTTCCAGTAATGTGTGTGTATGTTATGTTAAGTTATTTATGTTGTTTATTCATGTCTGGCTTTCTTCTTGGGACTACAGTGCAGTAATTGGTTCACGAGCACCAGCCAGTGACCACTAATATTCGTTATGTCTGTGTGTCTGTCTGTCTGTCTGTGTGTCTGTCTGTCTGCTGTCTGTGTGTCTGTCTGTCACAGAGCATAACTCCGTGGACTTTGATCCGATCTTGATGAAACTTGGTTATGTGTTCGATATCAATGTCTAGTTTTGTGTTTTCCTGGATGAGGGGTGCTACGCCCATTGTGGGCGGAGCCACGCCAAAAAATAGCCATTTTTAGGGGTAGTCGGATTAAAAATCTATCTTCGTCCTAGGGAATTGACTGAATGGAATGGGTTCTGTGAGGAGTGTTATAATGGTCACATTTGATCCATTGTCAATACACACATAGGTAGTTAGATGTAGGGATTCGAACCAATTTTCTTGTATCCTTCGAAATGTTTATTTTAAAGTCTTTATAAATTTAGTTGCACTGTCCCACAAGCTAGCCCACCACATGTCTTTTACTGAAATGCTACACTTTATCTCGGCTTCCCAGACATCCCACTCCGGTGCTTAACTTAACAGGCTTGTGCTTTTACCAAGTGATAACACACTAGATTGTGGGGGAGAATTGCCTAAGAGAAATTGCTGAGCCCCAAGATTAAGTGGTTTGACTGTTTCACCCTTACTTGGAGAGAGGAGGAAAGAAAATTCCCTTGGCAGCATTCTTAGCTCTTGCCCGGGGCTCTTGTCACACCAACCAGAGATCTGATATTAACCAGATAGATTGTATGTAGGAGGGTTTTTAGAATATAGAATTTCAGTGTGGTGGTAAGCTCTCCTCTGTTCGGTTTGAGCTGCCTAACACCTCCGCATGCATGCGTGTGCTTACCTTCAATAAACCGGGTATTTCGAGAACTTCCTCTCTGACTCTTCACCTGCGGCCAGAGAAAGGGTCTTCACAGGGTTCTTCGGATATTTGAATAGCAAAATGAAATGATCTAAAAACTTGTCGTTTGTCCCGATTTTTTATTTCGTCCCAGGTGCAAGGTCACAAGGTGAAAAACTTATAAAATTGCGAATTTTGACATAAAATCATACGACCGCCCAAAACTTTGAGAGCTAGGATGACAAATTTTTTTATGCATAATCTTGAGGTCATTCCCACCTAAAGTCTTGAAACCATTTTGCCTAATCTCGAACACCTTGCCCGTGGCGCCCCCTTCAAGTTTGTTTTTACGCCGATTTCATCAAAGTATGGATATCCGAGGAGTGCCGAAATGCCATATAGCCATATGACGTTATATTTGTTCCTGTGAAATGTTCCGGAGGAAGTTTTGCACCGTAAGGTCATAATCCTTGACCTTTGACCTTTAAAGGTCACAAAGGTCAAATTTTCAAAGTTGTTGGAATCAAACGCGTTTTCGACCTTCTTGACGAACTAACTCCAATAAAATATAGCACGTATCCTGTTTCCTTATTTTAATGTCCACAACATTGTTTTGTGACCTTTAAAGGTTATGCAAAGGTCCAAATTTTGAAAGTTGTTGAACGAAACCGGTTTTCGACATTTTGCAGCTAATAACCTGTTCACTCGTTACCACATCATGTTGATCATTTTTATAACTTGGTCAAACATTATCACATTGTCTCATCTTGACTTCTGAAACCCAATCTACATCGTCAAATACCGCTCGTGAACCAATCGTCGTCTCAGACTTGTTGGTGTTTATTTTTTTGATGCACGTATTGAACGGACCGAACGTAACGTCGTCGTTGCAATCGTACGAAAGTGTCAACGCTTGTACGTACTGACGTAATGACGTCTTTTCGACCGTTGCGTTTGGCGTCACTTTCTCGTGCGGGTTTATCTGCTGTTCGGTGCATCTGAGACGATTTGCGCGCTTTTCTGCGTCGAGTGCCGCTGGTGGCACATCCTTCTGTGACTTTTTGTGGATCGTAATTCAGGTAATCGGTCGCGCAGACATTCCGCGAAAGCGTCCGCGATTGACATGAGGCGCAGTCGGGCCTAGCGAGGCGGACGGTGTTTCCTAGTGGCCTGTGCCGGGCCCCGTTGCGCAGCAAGCGATCTGTTCGACGAACTCGTTATCAATCGGCATTTTGGAGACTGGCATCTTTGATCCCGCGAGACGGCGTGATGGCGATGTCTCCGGATCGGGTCCCGACCCGCCGGACCCGCCTTGCTTGGAAACCCGTGTCCCTTTTGCTTTTTGTCCTTTTGTTTGACATCGGATTCGGGGAAACGTTCACAATAAAAGAATGAACGTCGTCAGGACCGGCGATCGGAGCCGGCGAACCGTTGAGTGGGTTGACGAGTAGTGAAGGGTTGTCGGTGTTACAGTGTGATGGTTGTTGTACAGTGACCCTGAAGTGAAGCTTCTCGGGAGAGGAGGCCTAAGGTCACATCCATCCAGGTAATCCTTGTGTTTGTGTTGTTGTGGCGTGGCTGGACCTCTCGGGTTACGGACTGGGTTTAACCTCCTTTGTCTGTCTCGTCCCCTTGACGTGAAGCTTGTTCACAAATGGCCATGTGGAGCCGTGACGGGAGCAGCAGAAATGGCGTTCGTTTGAACTTTGTGACTCCTGTGAAGGGAGTTTTAAGATTGGGTGGATGGGGATCGTAGTCGTGGGAAGGGGGGGGGTCGTCGTCAATTTGTGGTGAGGGGGGTCTTAGTAGTAATGTGAGTCGTTCTAGTTGTCGTAGTAGTTCTGGGTTGGGGTGGGTGGGTGAGTCGTAGAGTTCTGGGTGGGGGGTGTTGAGTCGTTAGCAGTTCTGGTTGGGGGTGGGTGGGTGAGTCGTGCAGTTCTGGGTTGGGGGTGGGTGGGTGAGTCGTAGCAGTTCTGGGTGGGGTGGTGGGTGGTCGTGCAGTTCTGGTTGGGGTGGGTGGGTGAGTCGTAGCAGTTCTGGGTGGGGTGGGTGGGTGAGTCGTAGCAAGTTCTGGGTTGGGTGGGTGGGTGAGTCTAGCAGTTTGGGTTGGGTGGGTGGGTGAGTCGTGTAGTTCTGGGTGGGGTGGGTGGGTGAGTCGTAGAGTTCTGGGTGGGGTGGGTGTGAGTCGTAGCAGTTCTGGTTGGGGTGGGTTGGTGAGTGTGCAGTTGGGTGTGGTGTGAGTCTAGCAAGTTCTGGGTGGGGGTGTGGTGATCTAAGCAGGTTCTGGGTTGGTGGTGGGTGGGGAGTCGTAGCAGTTCTGGGTTGGGGTGGGTGGGTGAGTCGAGCAGTTCGGGTTGGGGTGGGTGGGTGAGTCGTAGCAGTTCTGGGTTGGGGGTGGGTGGTGAGTCGTAGCAGTTCTGGGTTGGGGGTGGGGTGAGTCGTGCAGTTTGGGGGTGGTGCGGTGAGTCGTACAGTTCTGGGTGGGGTGGGTGGGTGAGTCGTAGCAGTTCTGGGTTGGGGGTGGGTGGGTGAGTCGTAGAGTTTGGTGGGGTGGGTGGGTGAGTCGTAGGTTGTGGGGTGGGTGAGTCGTAGGTGCTGTGGGTGGTGGGTGAGTCGTAGCCAGTTCTGGGTTGGGGGGTGGGGTGGTCGTTGCAGTTGCTGAGCTAGCAGTTAGTCGGGTGTGGGTTCGACGTCTGGTTGGGGGTGGGTGAGTCGTAAGCAGTCTGGGTTGGGGGTGGGTGGGTGATGTCGTAGCAGTTCTGGGTTGGGTGGCGTGCAGCGTAGTGTTCTGGGGTTGGGGTGGGTGGGTAGTCTAGTAGTTTTTGCTAGAGAGTGGGTGGAGTCGTAGTTGCTTACGGAGTGGGTTGAGCAGTCTTAGTGTCTACTTGTGGGGATGGGTGAGTAGTTAAGATAGTCGTTTCTTTTGTGAGGGCGATGGATGTAGTAGGTTAAACTGTGGGGGGAGGGGTTGGGTGGTATGGTCGGAGTGAGGGTGTAAGTCGGTGGGGGAGTAGTGGTGTAGTGAGATAGGGAGGGGGTGGTACAAGTAATGTGTTGTTTGGGGCAGGGGTGGTAGTTAGTGCTGGTCGGTAGGTGGTGGGGAGTGGGGTGCTCATTGTGTGGTGGAAGGGTGTGGTTTATTAATGGTAGTTGGTGGTATCATGTGACGGTAGTAGTGCTGGTGGTTGGGGGGGTGTAGTTTGTGGTTGTGGGGGTCATAGTTTTGCTGGTGTTGGGGGTGGAAGTACTCTGAGGAGGGTGGTGGTAGTGGTGCATCATTTTCTGGGGGCGCAGATGTGCCGTTGATGCAACGCTCCATTGTAGCTCGCCTACTCTTCACAGACACTGTGGGATCTTTAACATCCACTGGTCAACTCATGCCAACAGAAGGGATGTGCAGTTTTTCCTCACTCGCCCTGCCTGCAAAATTTATAGCTGGGCTGAGATTTTAATCCATGTTCGTCAGCTCAAAGACTAGTGTGCATACCTATATGCCATTGGAGGTGACCTTTTATGATCATTGCCTCCCCTAGGGGATTTATCCTTGGAAACGGGATTGGTTTTTTGTGCTTCAATCTTCCCATTTCACTCAAAGAATCTCTCAGACGGTCTCGATGACATGTCTCTAAACATTTTGGGTTGTATTTGTCGGTCATCCATGTTTTGTAGCTGAAGAGGAGTGTGGGAATGATGATTGCATTGTCCACCTGAATCTTCATTTCTTTCCAAGGTCCTTGTTGGTGAAGATGCAGCGAAGGAGTTTCCTGAACCAAGCACTTGTGCAGCAGATTCTATTCTAAATATCCTTGTCAATGTTGCCCTAGATGGTATGGAGAGGTGGATGCCGAGTTATATAAAGTGTTTGACCACTTCCAGAATTTCTTCCTGAAATTGGATTTGTGGAGTGGTGGTCGCTTGTTCTGAAGCAGGTTGGTGGAGCATGCAGCACCTTTGTTTTTAGAAAGACCCATCCTTCTGTGATTTGCTTTTCATGGACACTGAGCAGTGATTGCACAATCGTACACATAATGTACATCATTATTAGGGTCTTGACACGAACACTGCTTCGGTTGAATTACCGTCTGTCCGTTGGAACCATTTTTGATCTTGACTTACAAAATGAAGCAGTCTTGGATCATAACAAGGATGACTGCGAGGTATATGGAGAACAGTCAGTGTACATACACAGTCCTGCTTAACACCGGTTCTGACGATAAAGGAATCGGTCAATGATCCATTGCAGAGTACTGAAACGTTAATGTCATTGTGGAGGTCTCACGACGTTGATGAACTTTCATGGGCAGTTGAGCCGGGAAACTACCTTCCATATCACTTCTCAATTATTTATATAGTACACCTTTGTCAGATCGATGAAAGCGTACAGCTCCAGGGTTGTGTTCTGTTACCAAGCAACTCGGTAGTGCTTGTCAAGCCAGCCGTTCCTTACCAACGGTTTCGAGTGGAGTGCTTGCTTGAGTGCTTAAGCCACTTGGCAACGCTTTGCAAGAAACCTGGTAACTGAACACATCCCAGGCGTTGTTTCTGGCCTTTTTTTTTACCTTCGCCACCGAAGGTGGATGGAGGTTATGTTTTCACCCTGTCTGTCTCTGTTTGTGAACAAAATATCTCAAAAGGTTGTGGATGGATTCGGCAAAAATTTGGTGGAGAGCTTGGATATGTGAGACCACCCTATCGGTTCTGAACTAATCAGCCTGGCGGAGGTATGCGCTCTACCGAGTGCCCTTGTATTTCCTTTAAAATCTGTTCAACAGGACGATCTCAAGCCACATTGTGGTGCAGGCAGAATTTATTTGGGCACATGAAGGAGACTATTTGGACAGAAAACGGATCTTCCCAGCAGTGGAGAGTAGTGCGATACCTTGCTAGTTCCAGCTCAGTGATCTGTCTCCTCGAAGATTTCACAACGTTGACATTTCTGGGGTCTCCTGGGATTTCTTCATCCCAACTTATTTAGAAGAGTTTGTGTGGTCTGCGCTTTGAATTGCATTCCTCTTTTGAACTGCACGTTCATGTCTTCCGGATTTGGGAAGTGTTAGATCATTAAGTAGCTGTTGGATGCTCAGAAATGGATCTGCCTGTGTCATATGCCACTAATGACTCGCAATTCAGTCGCTTCTGTTTCCATCGAGCCTTGATTGCCTCGGCATTGTATTGCAGGGCAAAGGGTCCATTTTATTGAAGCTCATGAATGGTTATAGTAGGAGTCATAGAAGGGGTGACAGAAATAGTTGAAGTCGTGAGTAGTAGTGTCGAGGGCTGAAGTACGATGACTACAACTACCACTGCAACTACCGGGGATGCCTTTTTCGTGGTGGTTGTACCCCCAATGCAAGTCGGGGGGGGGGCAATTTTGCCCAGATTCATCAGGGCAGCACGGCCACGGTCAGTGCGCGATTGGTCCCCAAGGACCGACCGGTCTCTGTCTGTCTGCCTGTCTCTGTCTGTCTGTCTCTCTCTCTCTTTCACAAAGGCGGGGGTACGATATGTTGGATGTGGGGGATCTCTGGGTCGCTCCTGATAGATCGATTCAGCCTGTCTGTGTTGATCAAAACATGGACGGATTCTGCCAAAACTTTGTGGACATGTTCGGTGTGTGCCAAGGACAAAATGATCCGATTTTGGTGAAGATCTGGATACAACAATTTTTTAAGTGATTCTTCACAATTGAGAAATTTGGGCTCAAAACTATTTTTAGCACAATATTTCAAGAAGTCGTGGACGAGTTATGACAAAACTTGTTGGGTAAGTGATAAGAACAAGCCAAGCCGATTCGATTTTGGTTCATGTCTGGATGCAGATCCGGCCTATCATTGGGATACAAAATGTAAACTATTCAGCCTGAGGGAGGTATGCGCTCTACCGAGTGCAGTTCTAGTTACCTCTGTCACCGAAGGTGAAGGAGGTTATATTTTCACCCCTTTCGGTCTGTACAGGATATTTCAAAAAGTTGCAGACGGATCAGGATGAAATTTTGTGGACAGGTTGGGTGTGTGACAATGACTAACGGATTAGATTTTGGTGAAGATGCGGATCCGGATCCGACTAGTAGAATTTTTTATGTGATTCACCTTTGAGAGATTGGGCTAAAAATGATATATAGCACGACATCTCAAAAAGTTGGGGACGGATTCGGATGAAACTTGGTCGACACGTTGGATGTGTGACAAGGACAGATTGATTTGATTTTGGTGAAGATCTGGATCCGGATCTAGATACGAGAATTATTTATTTTTTAAAGTGATTCTTCACCATTGAGAGATTTGGCCAAAAACGATATAGTACTGGATAGCACGATATTTCAAAAATGTATTGGACCCAATATGTTCTCGTGGAGCAGGCATTATGTGGCGGAGGTATGCGCTCTACCGAGTGCCCTTCTCGTTGTAGCATGGAATCATCTCTCGGGGAAGATGGTAGCAACAGAGACAGTCGATGGGTTTAAACTGCAATTGGATAGGTACATGGACATTGGCAGGATTGGGAGGTAATTTAGGTAGGGGTGTGTGTGTGCGCGCGCGTGTCCGTGTCCAAAAGGTTAATGTCCTGGAGGTGTTTGTTCACCTCCCACCATCTCCCCCAAAATAATGCTTGGGTGATGTCACTGTGCCTGCCCCACTTTTTGACCCCTCCCCCTCTCTGCCCACTGTTCTCCCCTCCCCCCTTTACTATTGAGTTGATAAACTGATAGATTTCATAAATGTGGTGTTTACTAGAGTGCAGTTATGATGGGCTAAATTGCTTCCTCTTTGTATATCCTTCTAAACCACCCCCATCCTCCCTTCCTGGTGCCACTCCTTTGGCTAGGCAGTTGGGAATCTGAGATTGGGAGGTTGTGATCTGTCCTCTGAAATATTG
>CM068962.1:22417949-22428851 GCA_035128595.1 Eptatretus atami
TGTTTTTTTTGTTTGCTATGTCTGACCTTGTCCACGTGTGTGCAGAAATGAGTCGGCAAAACGGTGCTGCGCTGCCTAACGGCGGTCTAAGCCACCTCAGCACAGCGTGTCCCTGCACTCACTGGCACGTCTGCATCCAACAACGACCTGGCCAGCCTTTTTGAGTGCCCCGTGTGCTTCGATTACGTGCTGCCGCCTATCCTACAGTGCCAAGCCGGTCACCTGGTGTGCATTACGTGCCGGCCAAAGCTCTCTTCTGCCCCACTTGCCGGGGTCCATTAGGCAGCATCCGTAACCTGGCGATGGAAAAAGTGGCGGCATCTGTGCTGTTTCCATGCAAGTATGCTTCGTCGGGCTGTGAAGTAACGCTTCCGCACACCGATAAGCCGGACCATGAAGAGCTGTGCGAGTTCCGCCCGTACTCATGCCCCTGTCCTGGTGCCTCTTGCAAGTGGCAGGGTTCGCTGGAGGCTGTGATGCCACACACCTGCTACACCAGCACAAGTCCATTACAACACTACAGGGTGAGGATATAGTCTTCCTTGCGACAGACATCAACCTTCCTGGTGCTGTGGACTGGGTCATGATGCAGTCTTGCTTTGGCTTTCATTTCATGCTTGTCCTCGAGAAGCAAGAGAAATACGATGGGCATCAGCAGTTTTTCGCCATCGTGCAACTCATTGGCACACGCAAGCAGGCCGAGGGATTTGCCTACCGGCTCGAGCTCAACGGTCATCGCCGCCGTCTCACATGGGAGGCCACACAACGCTCTATTCACGAAGGCATCGCCACGGCAATACTCAACAGCGACTGCCTCGTCTTCGACACAAGTATTGCACACGCTGTTTGCCGAGAACGGAAACCTCGGCATCAATGTGACCATCTCCATGTGTTGAACAGCAGAGGACGGTCAGGCATCAGAGTTAGGATGCTTCGTGGTCAAAGTGATGGTGCAGCGAGCGCGTGAGGTACCGCTTTGCTACATGTACGACCCAATAGCTGGCATCCTTATTCGCACCGGCCTTTGCGTGACCATTCTACAGAACTTTGGGCACTGCAGGGAATCTTCAGAACCTCATCATTGGATCAAACTTTGCACATAACAGTGTTTTCAGCTCTCCTTGAGGTTTGGGTTTAATCTGCCACTACACCCCTCCCTGCCCCCATTCTCTTGAGTTGTTTTGTTATTTTGCCGACATTCTGAGAATCTCTCCAGAAAGCTGAAAGTGATGCAAATTAACCGTGAAAGTGAAAGCAAGGCCATCTCTGCACCCACTCGGCTCGCGTAAGCTGTTGCCTCAACGAGCAGATTGAGGCTTCTGCTCCATTTTTTTTTTTTTCCAATTAGAGTGAATTTTGTGACACGGTTGAAAATTTCGTCAATTTTCTTTTTAATTTGTGCATCAACGCCCCGAAGGTGTGCTCCAGATTTAACATGTCGTAATAAAGCTTAAATTCAAACCGATCCTCTGCCCAAAGAACATCTCAAATTGCCATTAGATCACCTCCTTCCCTCCGCACCAATCTGCATGACCGGCCCTGGCACGCACAGCCACTCACCACCCCACACCCCACTCAATGCCATAACTGCTACGATGCTTTAGGTCGCGATGCCTGAGCATGAACGTGGATTTTATTTAAATGGTGGCGTGAACGTCACCTTGCTTCGGCCACAACATTTAGACGATGTATATTGTAATACAAACCTTGAATACATAGAACTTGTTTAAACTGTAGATTGCATGTACAGTAAGTATCTCGATTGTATTCACGGATACTCTGTGTAGATCACAGTACAGTTTGAATAATTAATGGACTTTTGCATATAGTGCTTTTTATTTTTATACTGAAAATATACCGTAGCGTTTAGTTGTGTTCAGGCATATTTAAGGATTTTTTTTTTGTATCTGTATTGTAAACGTGTACAAGACTGGTAATATGATTTGTCAGGAAAATGTTTATTTTTTATTTTATTGTTTTTTTTTTCTCTCTGGGAGGGTGGGAGCAGCTTGTTTTATTTTACTCACCCCTCTCCACTTGTATCTCTTCTGTTGATTATCTTGGATGAGAGAAAAGGTTACTTTGTGCACACAGGAGGTGGGTTGTATGTGGGTAAGAGTACTTTAACGAAAACTGCCACATCTTGTCTGACGTGGACGTGAATGTGGATTGGTTTGTTGTTTTTGGAGGTGAGGGGTGTAAAGGGAAGGTGAGGAGGTGGACATTTGGAATTTTGGCCAAAAGAGGTATGCTGAACTGGATTTCTGGAGCCTCTTGCTGGGCTAAACTTCCCTGACAATTCTCTGTTGTTTTTTTGTTTTTTTTTTCTTTCTGTGTTTTTTTTTTAATACAAACACACACACTACTTGAAGTGGGGAATATTTTCATTTTGAAGTCAGCAGATATGTAGCACATGGCACACTTGCTCGCAATATCTGCCAGTCAGTTCCTTGACTGCTTTTATTTGTCCATTTAGTTTTTCGATGAGGCCTTTGTACATGCCAACGCCAGTGTCAGAAAATTTATATTCGAATCGTTTCACGTTTTTGTATTTTTTAATTTGACAGTCTTGGCGTTTTGATTCTGGAGAAAGTTGCCAAAAGTATATTCTGTGGATTGGAGTGAAATCCACAGCTGCACACACAAGCGGAAGCATCAAATTGTATGGTATTTGAACCGCCGCAGTATCGAAATGGAATGGTATTTGAACCGTCGCAGTGTCGAGGAGAGCCCAAAGTCCTTGGGCTTGACTCGGAATGGAGCTGCTTAAGAATCCGAGTATTTTGGCAGTCTCTTGACCGGATGATGTAGAGTGATGCATTGCATTTCAGACGAGTGGCAATAAATCCACGCATTTTGATTTCTACTACGTGTCGATACGACCTTACGGAGTGTGTTTCGTGAAATCGAATAACTAACATCATCATACTGGTGGTGAGGTTGAAGCTTTCAGCGATAATCATTTGATCAGTCAAGCATTTGGCCTTTTGAGCATGGTTTTATTTTAAAATATCGACATTGATTTGAAGTTGTGCTTGGCAAACTTGCTCCGGGAGCTTGATGGAGTATTGTTCACTAACATTGACATCCACCAGGCATGTACCTAAGTTCAAAGGATCTTCTTTGTCCACTGTGCTTGACCATTTTGATTAAAGTTTATTGCACCATGCTGGATTTGCTCTCATTGCTTGGGGAAAGTGTGAAGCCTGGTGCTGGCTTAAGATCCGAGGGTCTTAATTACAAGCCCGTGTCTGGCCGTTAAATGAACACCAGATAGGGTTGACTCAGCCTATCATCCTTCCAAGGTTGGCAAAATGAGTACCAGTATATTTGTAACAGGGACACTGCATTCGTGGCACAGCCACGACCCCAGCCAATTATGCTACTCGCAGCCTTGTGCTGCACATGAAGGAGGAGGATGAGAAGTGCGGTTGGATGGGCAGCAGCAAATTTAAATGTGGGAGTTGGTGGAATTAAATTCTACTGTAGTGTCCTTCGACTTGCAGATTTACTTGGACGTTTATTATATACATCACAAACACTGCACAATCGTCGAGGAGGAGGACGGACAGGCAAACAAACAGGGCCAATATCAATATCCACCCCCCCACTCCCCGTGTTTTTTTCAAAAAGCGTGGGGGCTAATAAAGTTTTCATCTGATGCAGTGTTTCAATGTGTGGCGATAACTTATTCTATTGATAGTCTCACAGGTGGAACGCGTTTAACTACAAGATTGCATTGCTTTGTACCTGCAGTTTTTGGAATATGGGATGATGCTAAAATGTGTTCTATTGTTAGACCCCAATTTACCTAGGGTATGTGTACCTGAATGGTGTGATGAATATCGTAACAATGTAAAAAAAAATTCTCATAAAAATGAACGGAATGAGACTGGATGCATCCTAACATCGCCACTTTGCTTTTTACCGATATTACCCCTTTTTTGCGGGGCGTGGGGGGGGGGGGGGTTAATGACAGTTACACTTTCACGATTACGTCGGCATTATAGATGGTACGCATCGGAGATGGAGGAAAACTTAATAACCTGGCAACATCAACCGCACGTTCACCAGCGCCATTCAACGAATAACAATTTCACTTTCAGGTAACACTTTTACAATGCATCTTAGCCTCAGATACATCCTTCTCACGCTTGGGAGGCAGGATGCTTGAAGGATCACAATGATATTTGACAATATCGGGAAACAGTCTGCATGCCATGAGAGCCACACAAAGGACAACAGAGGGTTTGTTTGGTTAAGCTATTGGGTACAATATTGGATGAGTTATCTCTCCGACACAGGATACCAGCAAGCTGGCACTCATTTTGCTGACCTCGGAAGGATGACAGGCAGTCAACCCCACCTGGTATTAATTCAACAGCCGAGTGGGGTTTGAACTCAGGATCATATTTTTATTTTTATAAAATACGTTATAAATGAGCATTAAAATAATTTCTTGTTTGCTAAGATATGCAGTGCGGCATGTTAAAATCGGTTATTAATGACATTTGAGTCTGGTTCGATGGAGGTGCGGTGTCATGGACCTGTCTACAAGGTAAAGTGTTTTTCGCTTGATCTATTAATTATTATATAAAGTGATGTATGATTAAAGTTTTTCATATGTAGTAATACTTTAAATAAAAGTAATGATTAAATAAGTTTGAATGAGGGTATTGCATTGCTGTGTTGACTGACTGGACACAACTTTGAGGTGTGGGGTCCATTGATGTTGAGTAATCTACTGATGTGGACCTGCAACCTGTGACTTTTTTTTGTGCATTTCCATTTTGATGTTTTTCTTTTGGTGATTGTTTGATCAAATGTTTGATATTTATACAAGATATCTTGCAGGGTTGCTCCCCCAATGACGGGATTTGGGCACAGCCTTCGGGACCCCCATTCTTTGATGATAGGAAAAGCATGGGGTAATGTTCGTGGGTCGGATTGCGGTGGTGTGTGACGGGGGTGGTGTTGAGGTGTCATCCATCAGACGGCAGTCTCCTCAGGTTAACATGAGGCGGTCCCTTTGGGTGGGTGCCTATCCTTTAGAGACGATGATCACCTGTTTCTATCTGAGCTCCAGCATTTGAACATCGGTATTGCAGCACTGAGGTTCGGAGACCGGATAGTGGTGAGATCGTGGCGGGTGGTTCCACCTACTACTAGTCTGGTCGCTCTGATGGTTACCATATCCAAGCAGTTGCTGTGGTTGTGTCCAATAAGCTGACCCCCATAATAATTGAGGTAACAATGGTCAACGGGCATATGAGACTGAGGATTTGCCACTCCTTGGGTGTCATTTCCCTGGTCTTTGTATCTGATCTGACTGAGGCGAGTGATCTCACTGCAAAGGAGGCATTCTATGCCGTGCTCGAGTCTGTGGTTGATCAATGGCCCAGGCGAGATACTCTTCTCATCGTGGGGAATTTAATGCATTGACTGGCACTGATAGGGATGGTTATGAAGAATTTGTTGGTCCCCATGGGTCTGGAACTGTGAACCAAAACAGTAATAAGTTCTTGATTTTGCTAGAAGTCATGGACTTCGGGTGGCTGGTTCATGGTTTCAGCGCCCACAGGCTCATCGCGGGACTTGGTATTCCAACGTGCTGGTGGTTGGCAAAGGAGATTGACCATGTACTTGTTGATGTTCGCTGGAGATGATCCAGAACTGCAGAATCTACCGGAGTGCTCAGTTCCTCAATACTGACCACAAGGCTGTGGTAGCAACTCTGAAGTTGCAGCTTAAATCTGGGACAATGATACCATCCCAGCCTCGGCTGGATGTTGGCAAGCTCAAGGATGAGAGAGTAGCTGAGGAGTTTGCGAACAAGCTGAGTGGAGATTTGAGGGTCTGGGTGTTTTGGGGGCATCCTGAAGAGTTATGGAGTGCCTTCAAGACTACCATCCTTGATGTGGCCGGTGGATGTCGTTGAACCCACCGTCAGGTGAAAGAGAACTTTGTGTTCCAAGGGACACTGGCCACATTGACCAGTCGCAGGGCCAGGCTTAATGGCGGAGCTGAGCTGTTCAAGGAGTTGAGACGTAAAACTGTACGTGCGTTGAGGGCAGAGAAGGAGGCCCATCTATGAAGGGGTATAGCATAACATGTGGGTGAAGCGATGCTCGTCCTGCTTAGAGGAATTTTTTTGGTGTGTACATTGTCGAGGCTCATACAAGAGTAAGCACGGCGGGGGGGGGGGGGGGAGAGAGAATAAAAAAACAATGTGGAACAGAAACATGAGATCTGTGGAAGGGAGAGGATTTGGGGGGGGAGAAGAATGAAAAAACAATGTGGAACAGAAACATGAGATCTGTGGAAGGGAGAGAGATGGGGCGGGGTACACGGTAAACAAGATGGACACGACAGGGATTTCACGAAGGGAAGCAGGGAATTTAAGGAGGTGGTTTGGGCGGATTAGCGGTGGAAGAAAAGATCGTGGTATTGGATTGGGGAAGAAAAGAGATGGTGGTGAACAGCTTTTTTTGAAGACCTGGAGGGAAGAGTGGGATTGAAGAGAGTGGTGGGAATTTGTTCCAAAGGCTTGGAAAAAAGAGGGATGAAAAAGAGGCTGGAGGAACGCAATTCATGCATTGCGGTGCTCCAAACCTGTCCTTTTGGTGCATTACAGTTAGAGCAGATGTGGTGGGCTCTTGACAGAGGAGTTTGAAGTGAAGGTCTGCTGTGCCAGTTACTTTGAGCGTCTGTACCAGGCTAACATAGCAGTTGTTGAGTTGGACGTCAGGGGTGCAACTATCCCTATTGCTGACCCTCAAATCATCTGAACCACTTTTGTTTCTGGAATCAGACTGCGATTAACTATTTGAAAAGGGATAAAACTCCAGGGATCTGTGGCATCCATGCTGAACTTCTCAAGGCTGGTGGAAATGCTGTACTCATGTCATTGCTTGCAGTTCTGTTCTGTTTGGAACACAGACATCATCCCAACTGATTGGAAATTGGGGCCTTGTTGTCCCTATCTGGAAAGGGAAAGGTGATCGCCAGGAAGACAACAGCCACCTGAGAGGTGATGCTGCTCTGGAGCCAAGCAAGGTCTTTGCTGGATAATTCTTGATAGGGTTCGCCACCAACTGCTTGAGCACAAGTGCCCAGAGCAGTCAGGCTTTCAAGAGCCCGAAGAGGTCAACAATTGACCATATCCTTGCTCTTCAGGTCCTCACCGAATGCAGATGAGAGTTTCAGCAGGAGCTGCTCACAGCCGATGTTTGTCTCCACAAAGCGTTCATTCAAAGGAATCGGATTCCCTGTGGAGGATTCTTGGTCTTTGTGGGTGCCACCAAAACTGATCAATCTGATGTCTGATCTGTACTCTGGTACTGAGAGTGCTGTAAGGTGTTGTGATTCCATTTCCGGTTGTTGCTGGAGTACGTTGTTACTGTACTGGCCCCCACACTTTTCAGCACTTGTATGGACTGTATTCTGTGGAGGATGTCGGAGAGATCAAGATGCAGTGCATTGTTTTGGAATGTCAAGATTTTTGACCTTGATTCAGCAAAGATGACTGCATCATCTGCGGATGATGGATATCCTTATGGGGGCCTCAAGGCACTGAATGAGGAGTTTGAGCCGCTGGGATTAATGGTTTCCTGGGTCAAATCTGATTCAGGCATTCAGTGACAATTGCAGAAGATAATGGGAATAGAGCCTGTGATGGATGTTGTGAAGAAGAACAGGTCGAGATGGTTTGTTCACGTGTTGAGGAGGGATGAAAGTGACTGGGATGAAGAGTGATGGCAATGAATGTATTAGGAAGTATAGGACAGGGAAGACTGAGTAAGACTTTGCTAAAGGTGGGGAAGAAGAAATGCGGGTAAGGGGTTAACAAGGAGAGATGCAGAAAATTGGCAAAGTGGAGAAGATTGTCATGGGCCTGCAAGGATACCCCCACTTTAGCAGGAAAATGGCCTTAAAATGCCTGTTGTTGCTATCTTGTCTGTCCTTGTTTGTGAGGATGTTAATCATGAGTATGAGAGATTCACTTTACTTCGATGATATTCATGTCTCCACATGTTTATATCAGAGGTCAATAGACGTCTGGGTCGGGCTTGGGAATCCATGGATTCGCTGGATCATGGGGTGTGGCGCTGTCGGTACCGATGCAGGAGGACAAAAGTCCGAGTCTTTAAGTCCTTGATGCTTCCAGTCTTGCTCTACGGATGTGAGACTTGGACTCTGACCAGGGATCTGAGACGGAGACTTAACTCCTTCGGTACCAGTCCCTTCCGAGAATCCTTGGCTATCACTGGTCAGACTTTGTATCCGAGGGGTTGCTGAGAGAGACTCAGATGAGACTTGTTACCTGTATAGTCCGTGAGCATCAGCTGCGACTGTATGGACATGTGGCTCGTTTTCCTGACGCCGATCCTGCTCACCAGATTCTCTCAGCAAGGGAGCCTCATGAGTAGAGGGGGCCGGACCATGTACCTCGTGGTGTGCAGCAGGTTGATCAGCATCTTTAGGATGTGGGTATCGGCCTTGCATCTGCCTGGGAGATCGCCAGACAGAGGTCCTTGGAATACTGGCGGAATGTGGACGCAGCCATGTGCTGCTCGGCACATGCTCCCATGCCTGACTCGAGATGAAATGTTGAATGTAATCATATATATATATATATATATTGTTACGGCTGTGGAAATTCGCAAACACCATTCAGGTCCCGTAGGTGAGATTTTTTATAAGTACATGTATAGTTAGCCCACAAACCCATTGTTTTAGAGGGAATTAATGTGATTCATTCGGCTGCGACACTTTGAGTTAGTCGTTTTTCTGTTCTTTCATTATTTTCGAACCAACCACCTTTCAACCTCAACCACGCCACATTCAACAACGCCAGCACCGCCACCCTCCACAACCACCACCACCATCTTCGCCACTACCCCGCTGACGAACGCCATCCTCCACGGTCCACACTAACGACGGTTTCCCGCGCTGGAAACCGTCGAACGCGAGAAGGGAAAGAAGAAGTCACCAACAGCGATGGCGCGCGGGTTTTCCCGCCTGTTTCTTCCTGGCCCGGCGCCAGGACGGATTTTCCTCGCCCCCGCATGGGCGGGGAGGGGGGAACGAGAGGGAACGCCCCTTTTCTAGAAGCACCTCGAAGGAGGGTGGAGCCAAGAACGGGGCGGGGCGCCGGGGGTATAAGAGTCGAGGCGCAGGAGGCATTCGGTCTCTCTTGGTTCGGTATTCGGTCTCTCTTGGTTCGGTATTTCTCGCTGGGTGCTCTCAGTCCGGTGTGTTCGTGTTCGGCTCGGTGTAACGCAGTCGGTGCTCGATCCGTGGCTCGGGGGACCAACACGAGCAGGCACGAGGCACGCCGGAGAGGCTCCGCCGACCAGCTCGAACGGAGTCACGGCAGACGGGACCACGTCAGAGGACGTCGCCAAGGACTCGAGGGCAGGGAATCGCGACTTCCATTTTCTTTGGGTTTTGTGTGAACGTGTGTGTGTGGCGCCGAGTCCCGTCAAGTAGAACTGTATAAGTGTTGCGGAGTGTACGCGTATTCGGTTCGTAGCTCTGCATTGTTGTGTTTGTTTTAACTTGCTAAAAAAATACATGCTTTATGTGTGCTTTTCGTGTGTTGTGTGTAAATAAAATGCGTGCTTGTTGAATTGTTTCCCCTCGTTTCGCTGCGTCTTTCCTTCGTGGGTCTCCATCTTGCTTTACGTAAAGGGTTTGAGTGGGCGCGGAACGCCCGATATTAATCAGGAACCGTCGAGGCCGACGATAACACCGCTCGGTTATCCCGATAGCACGGAACGGACCGCTTAAGCGGTCCGTGTCCGAGGTCGACCTGCGGCGAGGTGCGATCGCCCGGTTTACCATCCGCGTGGGTACTTAGGTAGGTCGAGTTTTGGCGAAACACCCTATCTCACCGGGTGGCCGATTGGCACGATCGTGGTGAGGCCGAAAGGCCCACCGTGACTAGATCCCGGCGTTAGTCCGAGAGGGTCACGACTTGAATTGTCCGTCCGGTGGGCGAGGCGGTCGCGATTCGAGTCACGTGGCCGTTCGCACGCCGGCGGGCGCGAATTCGCAAACAATATAATATATATTATATCACACACATCAGACGCACCTCCTGATTGTTATGGTGAGCATCGCCTATGTCCAATGGGGATCGGGGGCGTGCTCGTCACACTCCAACATGTTTCATATATATATTATCATACAATTCAGCGGAAGCTGTGAACTGAAGAAGTAAGCAAATCGCTGAGGCAGTCTGGGTTAAAAAGGGTTTTCACCTCATGCTAATGTTTGAGACCAAACCCCTCCCCACATTGAGCGTGATCAACCGCTTTTAGTTGCCATTTTGAGTGGTTTGGTGAGGGGGAATCTGACGTATCGCTTGACTGACCTCAGACTAACCAATTGAACTAGGTAAAGGTGCAATTACACCCTTAATCCGGATCGGTGCATCTGGGGAGATTGGCCAACATGACATCATAATATTATTCGTTTGTGTGGAATTAGAATCCAGATAAGGTATTGTCATTGTCATCATGCACTGTCTGTCCGTCCGTCCATCTCCTATTTCGACCTTTATGACCAAACCACTGAGCCTATCTGGCTGAATTTGGAAGTAAGGTTCCTCTCCTGACTGTTGACAGATTGAAAAATCGTTCCTGTCACATGACTTTAATTAGGTCAAAATGACGGACTAAGTAAATTCCTTCAAACAATTCTTCTCCAGACCCACCAGTCATAATGCCACCAAATTTGGTTGTAAACATAGTAGGCCTTTGTGCGAGGAATCTGTGAGAGGGTAGAGCATTAGCTGTGGTCAAGTGATTCTTGTCCTTAATACAGAGGAATTCGCGCATTGCTTTCATCCAAGCCCATCCCTCGGTGTACTGCATTTCGAGCAGAGGGTGGGAGGCT
>CM068962.1:22461350-22473593 GCA_035128595.1 Eptatretus atami
AGGGTGCCGTGGGTTATCGTGGATTTGCCTTTGCAATGAAATAGAGTGGGGATATAAAGATTTATTAATCCAACCAAAAAAAAATATCGCAACGCACCCCTTTAATTTTCCCACTAAACACAAGGAAGGGATCTGTCCTTACACTATACTTAATGGAATAACTGACTTGGGACACCTGTATGTTGTATGCATACGGTTCACGAGACCGTAACAATATAATATATATATATATATATATATATATAATATATATATATATATATATATATATATATATATCATATACACAGCTCTGGAAAAAATAAGAGACCACTCCAAAAACAATTTTAATCGGCATCTCCTAAATGTATGGCAGCCATTCCATTCCAGTGTCTGTTGAATTCCAACACAGGCACACCTCATTCTACTTAGTGAGGTACTGATTAGGTGATCACCTGAACCGAATCTTATTTAACAAGGAAAAGTATAAAACCACTGCTGTGGTCATCACTATCCTCTTGCAATAGGACCAGCTGGATGGCAAAAACAGTGCTAGTAGTACCTCAAAAGTAATTGGAATCAAAAAAACTATTGACAAATGCCAAAAGAGTTGAAAAGAAAAGTTTTGAGCGAGGAAGAAGGGTTCAATTCTGGCATTATCTGGCAGAGGATACAGTGAGTGTCACGTTGCTTCCATCCTTAAAATTTCAAAGACGGCGGTTATAAACAAGGTCAAGCAGCAGACATTGGGGACAACAAAGCTACAGATTGGCAGAGGGCGAAAACGACTTTCCACTGACCGGGATCATGACCGCCAATCTCATTCGAATGTCCTCAACAACCTCAGGATGACATCAAGTGACCTACAAAAAGAATGGCAAACGGCAGCTGGGGTGAAGTGCACGGCGAGGACGGTTCGAACAGGCTCCGAGGGGCAGGGCTGAAGTCGTGCAAAGCTAAGAAAAACCCTTCATCAATGAGAAGCAAGAAGAGCCAGGCGGGTTTTGCAAAGACATCTAAGGATTGGACCGTAGAGACTGGAGTAAGGTCATCTTCTCTGATGAGTCCAATTTTCAGCTTTGCCCAACACTGGTCGTCTAATGGTTAGACGGAGACCGGAGAGGCCTACAAGCCACAGTGTCTCGCACCCACTGTGAAATTTGGTGGAGGATCGGTGATGATCTGGGGTGCTTCAGCAAGGCTGGAATCTGGCAGATTTGTCTTTGTGAAGGACTCATGAATCAAGCCACGTACAAGGTTGTCCTGGAAGAACACTTGCTTCCTTCTGCTCTGACAATGTTCCCACTCTGAGGATTGGTTTTTCCAGCAGGACAATGCTCCATGCCACACAGCCAGGTCAATCAAGGTGTGGATGGAGGACCATCAGATCAAGACCTGTCATGGCCAGCCCAATCTCCAGACCTGAACCCCATTGAAAACCTCTGGAATGTGATCAAGAGGAAGATGGATCGTCACAAGCAATCAAACAAAGCCGAGCTGCTTGATTTTTTGCGCCAGGAGTGGCATAAAGTCACACAACAGCAATGTGAAAGACTGGTGGAGAGCATGCCAAGACGCATGGAAGCTGTGATAAAAATCAGGGTTATTCCACAAAATATTGATTTCTGAACTCTTCCCCAAGTTAAAACATTAGTATTGTGTTGTTTAAAAATTAATATGAACTGTTTTGTTTGTATTATTTGAGGTCTGAAAACACTGAATCGTTGTTGGTATTTTGACCAGTTGTCATTTTCTGCAAATAAATGCTCTAAATGACAATATTTTTATTCGGAATTTGGGAAAAATGTTGTCAGTAGTTTATAGAAATAAACAAAATGTTCATTTTACACAAACCATCTATCTATAATTTCAGCAATCTGTCTGTGTGTGTGGTGTCTGTGTCTGTGTCTGTGTCTGTGTCTGTGTGTGTGTGTGTGTTGTTTGTGTGTGTGTGTGTGTGTTTTGTGTGTGTGTGTGTGTGTGTGTGTGTGTGTGTGACCGCTGTTTCTTGACAACCACTGGTCCAATCTAATTGAAACTTGCCAGATATATTGCTGGGGACCTGAGGATGTGCCTTTTCAAGGTTTGATACTAATCGACAAGTGCTTCCCAAGTTATGGCCATTTATTTACACCAATGACAAGACACGTTGCTCGCGTGGGCGTGGCCGATGGGGGAAGGACCTCATCCGCGTTCCCCATTACGGGTTACAACGTACGGACTTCCGGATAATGATGACTTCGTGTATTCTAATAATTTCTCGATTTCTTATGCGCATTTATAGCGACGAAGTGAGCTTCATACTTAACGCGTGCACGTGAGAGATAGGAAACAACAACAACAACACAATACCCCTGGCTATTTGGAATCCGTGTCGTTAGCTAAGACGTTTTGCTTCCGGTTGTTGTTAAACGCTGTGCGGTGTATAAACACGATTGGGTTTTATTTCTATCTTGTGAATTTACTTAAACGCGTGCACATGAGAGAATAGGAAACAACAAAAACACACAATACCCTGCCAATTGTGAATCCGTGTCGTTGGCTATGACCATTTGCTTCGTTTTTTTTGCTTCTGGTTTTTTTTTGCTTCCGGTTTTTTTCATGGGGAATGATGCATGCTGGGAGATCATGACCGGAAGTGTTTATTTATTTATTCAATTATTTTTTGCCCAAAGTTAATTTTATACTTCCGAAGTGATTTTTTCATGACAGGAAGTGTTTATTTAGTATTTACATTACCGGGAGTGATTTTGAAACTCTTTCCGGAACTTTTAATTTCTTTTATTCTTGACCAGAAGTGATCGTTTATTTATTTATTTATTCAATTATTTTTTCCCAAAGTTAATTTTATACCTCGAAAGTTATTTTTTTCATGACAGGAAAGTGTTTATTTAGTATTTAACATTACCGGGAGTGATTTTGAAACTCTTTCCGAGAACTTTTAATTTCTTTATCTTGACCAGAAGTGATCGTTTATTTATTTATTTATTCAATTATTTTTTTCCCAAGTTAATTTTAATAAAGATATTCTCCCGCATCATCCAAAAATTATTTTTTAATCGTGATTAACATTATTTGATCGCTGATCCGAATCCACACCGAAGTAACCGGAAATTGCGTCAAAATCATCAGCTGTGCGGCGCTTACATGTACCACGGTAAGTGTTGGCAAGTATACAGTTGTGAACAAGTTTTATGTAAAGTCAGAAGCGAATGTAAGAAGAATTCTACGTTCGCTTCTAGGCTTTGCCTATTCCATATTAGATAAACACAATGCCCCAAGTTATGATCGTTTTCATATTAGATGGTGCATAAATTTCGGTAACATCAGAGTGAGCTGGTATGCTCCGAACCAGGAAGTCAATTTTTTTTTTTTTGCACGAACGTTTTTTTCTCTCTCTCTCTCTCTCTCCTTCTTCCTCTCTCTCTCTCTCTCTCTCTCTCTTCTCTCTCTCTCTCTCTCTCTCTCTCTCTCTCTCTCTCTCTCTCTCTCTCTTTCTCTTCTCTTTGGGTTTTTCCTTGCGACGACATTGCGAAAAGGCAAAATACGTTGGCGCTAATTGAATAATTGGCCATTAAAACTAATAATTTATCAAAACGTTGGCAGATCCAGCAGCCTCCGCATTCTTGCCCTGGACGAGGAAACAAAGAAGAAGCGCCGTTTCCTCAGCAATGTTGTTTTATGAAGAGGTGCTAAGACATAAAGGTGTGTACATGGAGACATTTTTATTATTATTTATTTATTGAAGACAAATTGTTCCGAAAATAATTTTTCAAAAAAAGTGCACAACTTTTTTTTGTTTCCAATTGTAAACGCTTTGGCCTTTGAAGTGTTAAGGAATTCAGCTCTACTCAACATGCTTGCCAACGAAATACATCTCAATTTGTGGTAAAAATGATTCACAACGACGGGTTTCCTTACTCATTGCTCTGCAGTCTGCATTCAACCCCTTCATTTGTCATCTCATTGACCTAATTTCATCTATCTATAATTCCAGCAATGTGTGTGTGTGTGTGTGTGTGTGTGTGTGTGTGTGTGTGTGTGTGTGTGTTTTTACGAGAGCGAAGGAACGGCCTGTGTGGTTGTTGTTTCTGGCACGCGGTTTGAAAAGTTTTTGTTTTTGTTTTGTTTGCACGTACGGCCACGCACCTACGGGCATGCAGTATGTCCTATAAATAGTAAAACCAGAAAAACTGATAATTTTGCAGTGGTCTCTTAATTTTTTCCAGAGCTGTATATATACATACATAAAGATATACGTATATACATACATATATGTACATATATACATACATGTATGTGCATATACATATATACATACAAATACATATATATATGCATACATATATATACATATATGTCAAATGGAATGGAATGAGTCAAACGTTCCATCTTCTGATCACTCCTATTTGTTGTCAAAGTTTTCACTTTTGGGTATTCAGTTCCCTAATAGAACTTAAATTACCCTTTACATCTTATGAGATCAACTGAAACATTCCATGGCACCTTTCTAAAAGAGAAGGTCCCTGTGTGCTGGTATCCTGGCGACATTTTAAAATGCTTCCCTAATTGAAATCAACCTAGATACTGCAACCATCTGATACCTAGATACTGCCAGAGTTTGTATACCCGACATAATTTATGATCTAAATAGAGAATAATACACACCTCCAGCAACTTTTCTTGGGCCATGCAATCACTCCCTTACCCGTGTGTTCATCTTACAGGCGCAACTGCCTTCTCTTGCAAAAACATAACAAGGATCTTGTGATTGCAGGCAAGACAGCTTCCATGTCCTTTCCAAGAGACAATGGACTTCACGATGGGAGGCTTCTCTACATTCCATGGTGAAGTGTAACGATTACGATGGTACAGACTGTAAGTACAACAAACCGGCAGATGCCGGTTTATCCCCGATAAGATTTTCTCTGCAAGGAAGTCATGCATACAATACAATATAAAACTGACCATCTTACCACGAAACTCCATTGCTTTGTGGTTATCTACATATTACATACAAATAATGGCTGATTTGTGATATCCCTGACCTTCCCCCACAGTGTCACCTCATATGGCTTTTGCAATCCTTCTCCCTGCCCCTTATTCTTATCTCCTCCCAACATCCTTTACAATTGTCTCCCTCCTTAACTCCCCAACAATCCTCAGCTTCTAGTTCCACCCTTATCATTTCTTACTCCCCCAAACTCCCTCCCCACACATCCTCTTTGTGCAAGTCAACTGTGGCTTCTCCCTTCTTCCAGTGATTTCATACAATTGTTTTTTTGGAGTTGGTTTCGTTCAGTTCATTCAATAACATGAATCAAATGATGCAAGTACAAAATATCTAGTTTTCTACATCTTAACTATAGCTTTCTGATTAAAAGAAACTGCCGGCAAACTTGCCACTTTCTCGAGTCAATCACTGGTAAGGTCAAATGCAGGCTTAGCTAGTCATGGTGCAGAAAGCTCGACTGAAGAATTCAATGTTTTAGCGATGATGTCATCAGTTGTCCACAAGTTAAGGGCAAAACAAGTGTGCCCAAGAGTGATGAATGGAAGCAAGGTTCAAGAACTTTTTTTTGCAAATTCTTCAAAGGAAGAAAGTTTCGCTTTTCTTTTTTCTTTGCGGGGAGCTTGGACATGGGAGCCAGAGCCAACCGTAATCTGCAGCTTGCCTCTGGAAAAGCAGCACGGCCCTCCAGATCTTAATTATGGGAATAATGGAAACGCGCTAATCCATGCGGCCCAGATTTACAAATTCAATTAAGCGCCCTGGCTGTGAGTTTTTGTTGGGTAGCCCGTTTCATCACAAGGTCACGGCTAAGCGAACAGAGCGGCGCTTTGTCCCTGCCTCCCGGACTTGGAAAATCCACATGGCACCTCCGAGGCCAGGGCCTGCCAGGAGAGGGTCCACTCGGTCTCGTCACCGGCGCCACACTGTGTCGGGACACCGAACGTGTGCACACATGTGGAGATTCCATTTGCCTTTGTGGATGTTAAATGGTGGACTGCGCACAACGGCCGTATGACTTGGGCATGATGGAAAACATGTTTAAAAGCATGGCTACATGACCCAAGGCTGGTTCATTTTCATGGTGGACTTTACCTGTCTGTAGATAATATCTAAATGTGTTATTCATTTCCAATAGGCTCCATTGCTTTGCCACTGGATCACTTCCAAGTTGTTGACAAGGTTCCAGTGAATTTATCTTCCTTGCTGTTCTGTTCAAGGTCTGTGTTGTGAATATCTGTCAGATGAAAAGCCAAGTGGAGTCGATCTTTCCCAGCATTTAGATAAATGATTGCTACCTTCCTCCATTAGGTTCATGTGTCGGGCATTCAAAAAGTTCGAGGAACAAGACACTCAATAGTCCAAGTACTGCCATGGTTTATTTTGTGTGTGTGTGTGTGTGTGTGTGTGTGTGTGTAATTGTGTACATAATATGTATAATGTCATGTTAGTCATGCACGTGCGTATGTAACATGTGCATTATGTCATGTATAACGTTTATATAACATGTGCATTATGTCACATAATGTGTGTATATAACATGTGCAATGTGTCATGTATAACATGTATATACCATGTGCAATTTGTCATGTATAACGTGTGTATATACCATGTGCAATGTGTCATGTATAACATGTATATACCATGTGCAATTTGTCATGTATAACTTCTGTATATACTATGTGCAATGTGTCATGTATAACATGTATATTGTATATGGGCTGTTTCACAGTCATGGTCATTTCTGGTATTTTGTACCCTTGCATGCTAAATAGCTAAATGGAGAGGCTGTAGTATCTCTGTCATTAGGGCCAGTAGTTGGTACTAGTGATGGCACAACTTGGACCACTTTTTATTTGACAAAAAATGTCAATTTTTGGCAGAATGGCATAAAAATTGCCATTTTTTGACAAATATCTGTCTCATTTTCTCCAGGTACACTGCATTCACAGTGTATAAACAAATACAAGCAGAAATTGGGACTTTTATTTGTTGTTGCATCAATTTAATACTTCTTCTGTACTTTGTCCACAACATATTATTCATTTCAGACTATGAATATTTATTTCACCCTCAATAAATATGTCCTCACCGTTCGTCCATCAAAAAATGTCCTCTCGGAAATGCATATTGTAGAAGAATTTTTTTATATAAATAAAGGCTCCTTTTAAAAGTTTATGTTGTGTTTTACCAAGTGTGTATATACCTGCACATGATATTATGCTACAAAGTTTGAGTGTAACCAATAACCTTCATTTGCATGGCCTGCACTGATTGCCTTACATGTGTCCGTCAAAAATGTGTCCTCTCCGGAAACACCTAAACTGCCACGAGTTATAAGGAAACTACTTGCTGGCTATAAATAAACTATATCATTCAGATGCTCCAAAAATTTGGATTTAAGTATTGTAATTAACAATGTTGGATTTGGAGAAATAAAAATATAAAATATTGAGTTTGAATTTTAGTGGTTGTGAGACAAACTTGTACCCTCATTGTGAAACAGCCCATGTGCAATTTGTCATGTATAACGTCTGTATATACCATGTTTAATATGTCATGTACTACGTGTACATAGTGCAATATGTCACATATAACGTGCGTATATAGAAAGTGCAATGTGTCATGTATAACATATAATATATACCATGTGCAATTTGTCATGTATAACATATATATATATATACCATGTGTAATATGTCATGTACTACGTGTACATAGTGCAATATCTCACATATAACGTGTGTATATAGAAAGTGCAAAATGTCACGTATAGCATGTGTATATACCATGTGCAATGTGTCATGTATAACATATATATATATATATATATATATATATATTATATATATATATATATATATATTATATATATATATATACCATGTGCAATTTGTCATGTATAACGTCTGTATATACCATGTGTAATATGTCATGTACTACGTGTACATAGGCTGCATATGTCCACATTATAACGTGCGTATATAGAAAGTGCAATGTGTCATGTATAACATATATATACCATGTGCAATTTTTCATGTATAACATATATATACCATGTGTAATATGTCATGTACTACGTGTACATAGTGCAATATCTCACATATAACGTGTGTATATAGAAAGTGCAAAATGTCACGTATAGCATGTGTATATACCATGTGCAATGTGTCATGTATAACATATATATATATACCATGTGCAATTTGTCATGAATAATGTGTGTATATACCATGTGCAATTTGTCATGTATAACGTGTGTATATACCATGTGTAATATGTCATGTACTACGTGTACAAATGCAATATTTCACGTATAAAGTGTGTATATAGGAAGTGCAAAATGTCACGTATAGCGTGTGTATATACCATGTGCAATGTGTCATGGATTACATATATATACCATGTGTAATATGTCACATATAACGTGTGTATATAACATGTGCAGTGTCACGTATAACGTGTGTATCATCTATCCATTGGGACCATACTCTGTACAGAGCGTTGGTGCTGCTGAAGCAGTCTCCTGGGCTATTGGGCACAATCCTGGACAGGTCGCCACTCCGACACAGGATACTCGAATGGCTCAATCATCCCAGCAAGCTGGTACTCATATTGCCAACCTCGGAAGGATGACAGGCTGGGTCAACCCCATGATATTAATTCAATGGTCGAGCGGGATTTGAACTCAGGATTCTAGGATCCCAAGCCCTACCACCCTAACCATTAAGCCAACACCAGGCATACCTGTATTTAACATGTGCCCCATGTCACATATAACATGTGAATATACCTTGTGCAACGTGTGTGTAATATATCACGTATAATGTGTGTGTATATAATGTCACACATAACATATGAGTATATAACGATATGTTTAACATGTGTATGTGTAAATCGCGATTCATGTATGCATGTGTGCATCGCTGCCACTGGTCGTCATTTCCACTCGCGAGTCTAATAGGAAATCATGTCTCTATCATGCCCGTCGTGTGTGATGTGTGTGTGTTGTGTGGTGTGTTGTGTGTGTGTGTGTATGTGTGTGTGTGTTAAGATGGATGAGCAACAGAAATGAAAAACGAGGTGTATATCATGGAGTACGGGATTACTCCTTATCGAGGGATGATAGCGGAAGAAATGAAAAATGGCCACCCATGAAATGTGTACACAATTATACGCTCATAAACTCTTTAAGAGTGAAGTCATAAGCATTTAAAAGCCATAACTTATATTCTCAAGCGTTTTTTTAACTACCAAGACTTTAAAAAATGCCAAAATACATCACAAAAGTACCACATGGAGAGATCGCTAAATCCTCAATTTGTACTTCTTGTGGTTCTTCCGCTCACAAAACAATGTAAAACTGTAGCCAGACCTACCTCAATAACTGCTGAACCTATGATGGTGATTCCAATTCGAGGAAGTTACTTTGTCCCTGGGCTAGTGCACAGAACCCAAAATTTAAAAATATATCAAACATTAATCGTTTTATTAGGAAAAGAAATTGAACGTAAATGTGCACTCAACCAAAGCAGGCCAGGATTCGTGGGAGGGGGGAAAATGGACATTGGACAGAACTATTCCAAAAGTGATAATATCCAAACCATCCCTCAAATCAAATGAAACAAGATATTCTTAAATGATTTATATACACAGATGGATTTAATTAATACCAAAAATAACAAAAATATATAAACATTAAGCATTTTATTATTTTAAAAACGATTTCGCATCGACATTTCCACACATGATATGTGGTAATCCACATCGTGGACTGAAACAAAGCCAGGTTATAGGGGGACAGGGTAGAAATGTACCATAAACCAAATTTAATAACACAGATGGATTTAATCCATACAAATAACAAAATATATAAAACATTAAGCATTTTATTATTTTAAAACGATTTTTCGCATCGACATTTCCACACATGATATGTGGTAATCCACATCGTGGACTGAAACAAAAGCCAAGATTATAGGTGGACAGGGTAGAATGTACCATAAACCGAATTTAATAACACAGATGGATTTAATCCATACCAAAATAACAATAAAAAAAATGTTTTCTTTTTTGTTTCTTGCAATTTTTTTGGAAGTAATAAAATGCTTAATGTTTTATATTTTGTTATTTTGGTATGGATTAAATCCATCTGTGTTATTAAATTCGGTTTATGGTACATTCTACCCTGTCCACTATAATCTTGGCTTTGTTCAGTCCACGATGTGGATTACCACATATCATGTGTGGAAATGTCGATGCGAAAATCGTTTTTAAAATAATAAAATGCTTAATGTTTTATATTTTGTTATTTTGTATGGATTAAATCCATCTGTGTTATTAAATTCGTTTAGGTACATTTCTACCCTGTCCCCCTATACCCTGGCTTTTGTTTCAGTCCACGATGTGGATTACCACATATCATGTGTGGAAATGTCGATGCGAAAATCGTTTTTAAAATAATAAAATGCTTATGTTTATATATTTTGTTATTTTTGGTATTAATTAAATCCATCTGTGATATAAAATTAATTAATACTTGTTTCATTTGATTGAGGGATGGTTTGGATATTATCACTTTTGGAATAGTTCTGTCCAATGTCCATTTTCCCCCCTCCCACGAATCCTGGCCTGCTTTGTTGAGTGCACATTACGTTCAATTTCTTTTCCTAATAAACGATTAATGTTTGATATATTTTTAAATTTTGGGTTCTGTGCACTAGCCCAGGGACAAAGTAACTTCCTCGAATTGGAATCACCATCATAGTTCAGCAGTTATTGAGGTAGGTCGGCTACAGTTTTACATTGTTTTGTGAGCGGAAAGAACCACAAGAAGTACAAATTGAGGATTTAGCGATCTCTCCATGTGGTATTTTGTGATGTATTTTGGCATTTTTTAAAGTCTTGGTAGTTAAAAAAAACGCTTGAGAATATAAGTTATGGCTTTTAAATGCTTATGACTTCACTCTTAAAGAGTTTATGAGCGTATAATTGTGTCACATTTCAATGGGTGGCCATTTTTCATTTCTTCCCGTATCATCCCTCGATAAGGAGTAATCCGTACTCCATGATATACACCTCGTTTTTCATTTCTGTTGCTCATCCATCTAACACACACACACAACACACACACACACACACACACACACACACACACACACACACACACACTGACGGCATGAGGAGACATGATTTCCTATTAGACTCGCGAGTGGAAATGACGACCAGTGGCAGCGATGCACACATGCATACATGAATCGCGATTTACACATACACATGTTAACATATCGTTATATACTCAATGTTATGTGTGACATTATATCACACACATTATAGTGATATATTACACACACGTTGCACAAGGTATATTCACATGTTATATGTGACATGGGCACATGTTTAAATACAGGTATGCCTGGTGTTGGCTTAATGGTTAGGTGGTAGGGCTTGGGATCCTAGAATCCTGAGTTCAAATCCCGCTCGACCATTGAATTAATATCAGGGTTGACTCAGCCTGTCATCCTTCCGAGGTTGGCAATATGAGTACCAGCTTGCTGGGATGATTAGCATTCGAGTATCCTGTGTCGGAGTGCGACCTGTCCAGGATTGTGCCCAATAGCCCAGGAGACTGCTTCAGCGCACCAACGCTCTGTACAGAGTATGGTCCCAATGGATAGATGAACACACGTTATACGTGACACTGCACATGTTATATACACACGTTATATGTGACATATTACACAATGGTTATATATATGTAATCCATGACACATTGCACATGGTATATACACACGCTATACGTGACATTTTGCACTTCCTATATACACACTTTATACGTGAAATATTGCAATTGTACACGTAGTACATGACATATTACACAGTGGTATATACCACACGTTATACATGACAAATTGCACATGGTATATACACACATTATTCATGACAAAATTGCACATGGTATATATATATATAATGATATTAAATTATATATATATATTGACACATTGCACATGGTATATACACATGCTATACGTGACATTTGCACTTTCTATATACACACGTTATATGTGAGATATTGCACTATGTACACGTAGTACATGACATATTACACATGGTATATATATGTTATACATGAAAAATTGCAACATGGTATATATATGTTATACATGACACATTGCACTTTCTATATACGCACGTTATATGTGACATATTGCACTATGTACACGTAGTACATGACATATTAATCTCTCTCT
>CM068962.1:22473982-22489599 GCA_035128595.1 Eptatretus atami
GTGGGGGGATTGTTAACAGGGGTAGAAAAGATCATGGTTTTGGATGGGGGATGATATGAGATGGTGGTGAACAGCTGTTTTGAAGACCTGGAGGAAAGCATAAGATTGAAGTGATGGAGCACTTGGTTCTACAGGTGTGATAAAAAGGGGAACAAATGAGTGAATGTGAGCAGTGATTTTGAACAAACTATTAAATGTTTCTCCATAAGTGTTTCAACATAATTTCGCCCTGGCATGTGCAGCTGCACAATTCAGTGCAACTGAGACCAAAGCGAAAACATTTGCACCTTCATCTGCATTCTGTTTTACATTCACATTTTGTCAGCTCTTGACAAAATACTGTAATGGGTGGAAGAGTTGACCAGCACATGTGCCACATTTCAACTTGTTGGATGCATTCCCAGTCTGTAGGGCTCTGAGTTTCCGGCTGGCACACTGTGGACTGACTTATGCATCATGCTTGGAAGACAGCACGCTTGGAATGTTGCAGGAGAGCAACTTGAGTCAGTGGGAATGACTCATAAGGCCTTCACTTTCAGGCGAAGAGGTCCTACCATGCATCATTAACATTTGTAGCTGTGCTGAATCTGTCATACGCTGTGATCACAAAATTCTCAAGGATTGTAAGATCATCTTCTCCAACCGATATTGGATAGTGGCTTTGCTTTATGATGACATATGAGGCCTCAGGGAAACGCATGCCATGTTTGCCGTGCAGACTTCTTTATTTTGACAGGGAAAGCTGACACCATGTTGCAAACGCTGAGAGCATGGAAATAAAAGATTCCACTTGTCTTCTCAGCACCAATGGTAGATATAATGTAATTTATGGGAAACCATCTCTAATCAGATCTTTGGCCAAAAACAATCCACAATCGCTCCAAGCTAAGCTCATGCAGATATTTGATACAACATTTGCTTTGATCATGAGGACCTTGTTGCCTTCTGCTGCTGCATGCCTTGCATGAAGAAAAAATTCATGTATCTGCCCCTTTCATGGAAAGGAGGAGATGATCATTTGGTTGCTGAAAGCATTTTCTCCTTTTGTCACAATGACCAGGTTTGCTGTGCCTATCTTAGCCATCTTATCTCCAGGGAAGTGAGAAAGCTCTATCTTGTTTGTGTCATCTCACAAGAAGCTCCTCCAATTTTTTTGTTGCCTTGTTGGTTACAGTCACCCTGTGTCTGACTCCTCGCTTTGACCTTGTTTCAGAATTCAGTCTGAATGGTAGGTGGACAACGAAGACGATGTCTGTTCTTTTGTCCTTCATAGAGTATGTGTTTATTAGGAGAAGGATATCTTCTTTGGCATTGTTATCAAATATATTATTACATGTATGTGATGGAAGAGTATTCACCAATGCTGAGCCATCAATGATGATAGCTTCTGCCTCTGGTTTAATGTCGGGTGTTGTCACCTGGGCTTCAATAAGCTCAACAAGCTGAGATTTCTGACAAATGTGGAACTTCCTGTTGTCACCCAAAGATGAAGAAACTGCCTGGTTCTCATGTTGAAGTAACTCGTCTAAATCACACTGTGTGCTCTGACATGAGATGAAGAGTTTGGAGAACAGATGGAAGTCTTCCTTCACTACTTTTTGCTTTGTATCATTAGATACTGGTTCTTGATTGAAGAAGACCATCTTGTTCTTCTTAATTTACTGATGAAGCGAGCAATCATATTTAATTTATAGTCTCCATTAATTTCATGAATTGGTCTCAAACTCTTGGATAACATGTACGAATCATTTCAGAAACACTAGGGTGGCCAATGTCCTTGTTGTCGAGTGCGAGCAGGTCTGCTGACTCTTCTTGAAAAAGATTGCCCATATCCTGAATTTGACGACTTGACTATTTTCTCAAAGAACAATGATTTGGACTCACTTAATTTTTTTCTTCATGGTACATGCTTCTTTCTGTTGCATCTTTTGCTAATGACGCTGCTTCGTACTTAGTAACCAGGTGGGCAACTTTAGGGACAGCTATCATCCATCTTCTACGTGCTGAGGGATCCTCTGCTATGTCAGTTGCTCCACACATCATCATTGCCTTGCTCATGAGCTTGGTTTAATGGCAATTGCTGAAAATTGTTGGCAAGATTTATGTACACAAAATGCCCCTTTTGAAATTCCCTAGCCAGCTGTGGATGCATTTTCTCAAGGGAAATCATGTCTCTGAGGTTTATGGGAAGCCACCATGCCCAATTCATACTGTTCTTGGTAAAAAGGTAAGGTGTCGGCTCAGACAATGCCTCACAGGACAGTGCAAATTGGACTCTTTAGATGACCGTATCAAAGTGAAAATGATGAGCTCCATGCCTCCATGGCTGAGCACAAGGTACCAATCCTGAAATTGTGGGCTCTGAAACTTGCATCTCTTACACCAGTCTTCAAAACTGATAATTTCAACGATATTCTCAGTAGCCTTATAACATATGTGTATGCCACATTCATGAACTTGTAGAGACTGCATTCTCTTATCTGATGTGTGTGGCATGTTCTAGTGATACCTGAAGCTACCAAAAGGATTCTGCAGTACCAAATGATGCCACTCCAGCTTCATAAAGTACAACTGTCCTCTTGGATTCACAGGTGCACTTGCTGAAGTGAATCCATCCACTGTGAATCTGCTTGAATTGGCTGATCTACCACATTGACAGGTATTGCCCTGTATTTAGATTTTAGATCTAAATACAGATCACTGTATTTAGTTCACTGTCTCCCTGATTTTATCTATCACTTGCTTTATAGCGGCAATGGAATTGGCTTGATCCCGAAGAAGAGGCAACAGTGATGTGATGCGAACTTCAAAGTCGTGGCGTCTTTTCTTGGATGCATGGCGAGCTGATCACGTTATGCTGAATACATCATTCAGTTATAATCAACTTTTCAAGACAGTCATACTCTGGTGTCATATGTGGTCTTCGCAAGTCATGGCCCAGCGAAGATAGACTTGATGCTTTAACTGTGGGAAGATTAGGATTTTGCTTTGTGAAATAAACTGGTGGGATGTTGGTGAAGAGGCCTGATAGCTTTGGGATTGTCTTCACATCTATTTCTCTGACTTGGTATGGTTCACACATCTCACCTTTATTGTCTGACATTGGATGTTGGAAGATGGAAACACAGCAGGTGCCATGACAATATCAGCTTGCTGTTGTCGCAGTTGGGTTGTGGTCAATTCTGTCCATGACAGATATAAACAATCATTTTCTTCAGGTTGGTGGGCACACGACTCCATCTTCTACATATTTGGTGACTGCTGCATCTCCGAGTTATGCTGATACTTCTAGAACCTTGTCGTAGGAAATGCTTATGCCATATTCATGGAGCATTTCTACTATATTGATTGATTTTCTTGTTTTATTTTTGCAAACAGGGGCATTCTCAAATATACAGGAAGTGGAGTCTCATAATATTTGTAATACCGATGAATTGCTATTCCTTCTTTGTATCTCACTTAGCCGGTGTATTCTACAGTTGCACTTTGGTTAAATGGGTTTTAGATGCACCAAATAGTAGTTGTGACTTGATTTCTGTTCCATGTTCAATCATGCCCAGGGACTTATTATTATTATTATTATTATTATTATTATTGCATATGGCAGCTTGGCTGCCGGGGTAACTAACGTTTTGTTGGGGCACAACTATGCCACTGATGCTATGCCCCCTATACCAGTTCACTGGTCCTCATTTCACCAACCTCAGAAGGATGACAGGCTAAGTCAACCCCACCTGGTGTTAATTCAGTGAGTGGCCAGCAGGGCTCAAACTCAGGACCCGAAGATCCCAAGCCAGCCACCCTAACCACTAAGCCAACACCAGGCTTGACAACAGACTGAAGAAGTGTTGGTGGAATGGTTTGATCAACACACCCTTTATGGACATTTCCACTGAATTTTAACTTGTAGTCTCGCATGTGCTTGCGTATAATTTTGGCAGCTTTTACTTGAAGAATAGCGTGACTGTACTCAGACATCTGTGAAAGAACAGAGCCAACATCCTTTTGGAAGGCGAGAAGTACATCCTGACATTTGTTGTGCACTTCTAGCTCAGGTATTTCTGCTGTCAACTGATGCTTTAGCTGGGTTGAATTCTTCTTTGTTCATATGCAGCACAAGGCTGTGGGGGTAGCATCATTGGCTGAGGCCAGGGCTGTGCCACTGATGCAATGCCCTCTGCTGGTTTAGGGCAGGAATTTGGAATTTGTTAATGGTGCCGGCAATCGGTCACCTACTCTTAGCAAAGGACACCATGGGATCTTTAACATCCACCAACAAATGCTCACAGGCAGGACGCCCGTTTAACCTCCATCCATGGGATGGCACACACATTGATGAATCACCCTGCCTGCGAAACACCAGGGTGACAGTTTATAGCTGGGTTGGGATTCAAACCCAGGCTAGACAGCTTAGAAACGAGTGCCCACATCTCTAGGCCATCCTGTCAGCCCAACTTGATGGAATTCACAGCTGGAGATTTTGCTCACAGTTGTTGAAGTCCCTGCTTGAACATTTGGCCAGATCTGCAAACTTGATTATAGCAGGACCATTTACTAATACTGCTAGTTTTGGTTTTACCTCTGCAGATGACCATCTCAGAAAATGTCGTTGGATCGACTTCTTTGCTGGGAAACCTTGGGTCATCGTTTTCTTTTCAGACAGGCCCTCTCTCTGTAACATGATCTTACCAGGCAAGCAGGATGATATTTCAGCTCCTTTGCTATAACATCTTCACCACTGAGTTTTTTCCAAGTGCCTTCCATCATTGAGAGTCTTGGAACATTCATTCATTCAGTCTGTCGTTGAGTTGCATGGTCATGTCTTATCTCAATACAGACGCTGGACCTTATTTCTCACACAAGAAACAATCACTTGGTTGTGGACTCGTTCTTTGGATTATGCCATTACTTTCATCAGTATTACTTTGAGCAGTTGATGTCTGTTTTTGGCCCTTTTCAATCCAATTTGGTGTTGATATTCAGCATCAGCCTACATCTTTGATCTTCTCTTGCTTTGTTCCTTCTCAATGTTTCTTCTTTTCCACCATCTTCATCGAGTCTGGTTGGATCTAACTTTATTGGCAGAGCATTGATAACATGGAATAGAGGAACATTTGTTGCAATTTTGCTGTCGTCATCCTGTTCTTGACTGTAGGAAGTTTGTGGTTATTTGAGATCCTCTTTCTTGTCCATTTGACAAAGGAAACATTTACTCCAATCAGATAGCATTTTGGAACACTAACTTGCTGCTGAATATTTTGTGCAGGTAAATTATCTGATACTGAACCCCATTACATGCTGAGTTTCATAGCAGCGATTTCATCATTGTGCTCTGGTAATGCATTTAAATCACTCTTTTAATACAGCTCTTACTTTTGATGGGTTTGTTCTGATGTTATTAGACATCTACCAATAGTCATGTCTTTCCAGTGATGTACACGTATACATTGCATGCTGCCCTCACCTACTATAGTCTGCAAGCCAATATAGTTTCCCGGAGTGTGTTCATTGCAATAACAACTTTTTGTAGCCATAGGTGAGAGTTAGGTAAGTATAGTGTGGACCAATGCTGGTAGTCCATGTACAGGACGTGACTGGCTGCTGAAACAAAGATGATATCTCTTCTACAACACCTTTGCACCCCATTTAGCAAGCAGTATCAAAACAATCATAATCTGTATTTAAATATTTTAATCCAAGCTACCAAGTAATGATAAAAGAAGCATCCAATAGGCTTAACAGTGGTTAAATTGGTACTTGCATGGTCAAAAGCATGTAAATTGACACTAACATCATTCAACTTGAACATCGCTGTCAATTTCGATGAACACATTAAAATGAATTCACTTGTTTTATTTCCTTGGTTATGGTTTCAGTTGATGATGAAATCACCCATGCATAGAACGTTAGTGTAAGAGCAACACTACACTAATGGCAAATATGATTACACAAATTGAAATCTAATAGTTTATTGGGTTGGGTTGGTTTCCTGTACGGTATGTAGACCTGTCCTGTAAAGTATCAAATGGATGAGGCAGGTTAAGTGCACTGTCGGTCTTTTATTGTGCTCACAACACTGAAAACCAAAGAACCCTCTGGAAGCCCCGTCTCCGCTGTACGAGCATCTCGCGCCCGCACCCTTCGGCTGGCTGGACTTCCGGTTGATCCCAATACACCACTGTTGATAGACATGTCCAAAGAAATGTCAAGTTGCCGACAAACCTCAACATCTATAAAGGCCATCATTTGTCCTTCCCCATTAATGTGGTCAATTAGTTGCTGGGGGGAATCCTGGCCCAGTTGTTGAAAAGGTGGTCGACCTCGTCACAAAACAAAATGACGAACGTATCATTCACATACCTGTTTCAATAACGTGGCAAACAATCTCCATCAGTCCTCAGAATTTTACATTCAAACTCCTCCATTACAAGCTCACACACAACTGCAGGCCCATGGCCATGCCAAATATCTGTCAATAATATGCTGCGCCATATATGATTGTCGCGCTATCCAGACATCTCCAACAGATAGGAGACATCACCTGGTGTCTGCCGGCTGTTTAGGCTTCCTCTGACCATACCACATCTGCAATGTTCAAATAGGTTTTTGTCCACCACATTAACACTAGTCACGTGATCACTAACAGAAACATTTACCTCATTGGTTTACACAAGTTGAGTCGTTATAAGTTAGTAAAACGATGTATAATGACGATGAATGCTTCGGTATGGTTGTCGAAGCTGAACATGTTGAGAACTGGTGACAAGACTGGATTTAAAAAAATAAAAAAAATTGTCATTAACCCACCATTATTACATTAAGGTCGAGAAAACACGACGCTTGAGTTGAGTTGTGACACGTTGCGTGAAACAGAAAACAGAAGGCCACAGCACAAGGAAGGATTTACAGTTCTTGACAAGGTTTGGATGTTTCACTGACATTTTGAGATATCTCCAGAAAATAACATATAAATATGTCTCATGTTGATATTATGTTTTGTGAAGCTGTTCCAGACATTCTTCATTTGGAACATTCTGTTTTTACAGCAACAGATAAACGGGGCTGGAAATGAATATTTGTCTGTTTCCTAGTTACACAACATTATCTGTCCCGACAATGGGACACGAAGAACGCAGTTGTTTCATCTCCACGTGAGTTAGAATGTGAACCATTTAAAATGAGGATTTTCATGGAAATTTTAATACGAATGTAACTTTCAATTTTGTAACTGAGGAATGATAAATTTGTCTGTTTATTGCATGTTGGTCGAGTCAATATTCCTGCATTAATTTCTACAGGAGGACCAGACTCATGAGGGTATGTTCGTTCCTCCTGGAGGAGATCTGGAAGAATACTGCCATTCAAATTCAATTGTAGCGTGATTACAGAAAGCATATCACAAGCTATCCCAAATGGTTCATATCCTTAAAGTGTGCGCTGTCTCTGTCCTCGTTTCCGAGGGCTTTGTTATTATTTGACTCATCATCACGAGTTAGAATATGATGTTGTATATGTTGTGCTCCAGTGTTGAAGATTTGGAAACAAGGATGGGGACAGCCAGATAGGCAGGCAGCACTCTCTTCTTTCTCTGCACACCTTGATAGAATCAGGAGCTTTTCCAACATTTCGAATATGTCCTCCTCCTCCTCCTCCTCTTTCCTATGCAGCAAATGGCTGCAGGTAGCATCATTGGCTGAGGGCGTGGCTGTGCCGCTGATGCATTACCCCTATTACCAGTACACTGGTACTCATTTCGCCAACCTCAGAAAGATGACAGGCTGAGTCAACCCCCACCTGGTGTTAATTCAACGGTGGACAGGGACTCAAACTCAGAACCCTAAGATCCCAAGCCAGCCACTCTAACCACCAAGCCAACACCAGGCTTTGGAATATGTCTTCCAACCTTGACTAACCTGACACTATTGCTCTGTCTTTCCGAAAGTATCGTCTCGTGAACCATCCTTGTGTACTTGCTTTGCAAACCTCTTGAAGAAGTTCAGTCACTCAAACTTTTATGCCTCACCATCAGCCATGATCTTTCTTGGTCAAACCATATATCTAAATTGGCCTCCAAAGCAAGCTGATGACTGGGAACCTCCTTCATACGGTCTTTCCTTGCTAAATCCGAACTTTCATCAACTTAGAAAGTCTTAATCCAAAGGCCGATGCTGCACCCCTCTCCCATTTGGTGTGGTGTATCTGCCTCACACATTTCACTTCTTGATGCTGTATAAATCAAGGCCCTCAAAATCAATGGAATGACTCGCAATGAAGCTAAGTCTCTGATCATGTTACTATTGCATCGCAGACACGTCGGTGGCCTCGATGTCTTATATTGCCTTGTTTCTGGTCTTGCACCCTCTGCTCTTGTTTCTGGTCTTGCACCCTCTGCTCTTTCCATACTCTGTCCCTCCCCGCCCCTCCCCCCAGGTTTATGGAGGGTACACGCGGTCCAACATCAACCACCTTCTGGTGAAACTCCCTTTAGAATTACTTCTCACCTCCACTCATTTGTTCCTTATTGCCCCTCCCCCCCTCCACATGTGGAATCAATTTCCACATGCTCTTCAATCTTATTCTTCCCTTCAGGTCTTCAAGACAGCTGTTCCCACCACCTCAGCTCATCCCCCTTCCATAAGCATGATTCTTTTCACCCTCATTAACCCTCCACAAGCTCACCACTTCCTTTCAAGTTTTGTTTTTTTGCCGCCTTTCCTTCACCCTCTTTTTCGTTTTTTGTGTTCCATTTCTGTTTCATCCCCCATTCCTCTTTCTCTCCTTGCTCTGTTTGAGCTTATATCCAGATTCAGCCCCGATTTCCTATTATATCAGCTCAGGCTTCAACATCTATATCTTATCACATAAGCTAAGGCTTTTTTATCAGGTTTAATGATCATGGAATATCTGGAATACAAGTTGCACACACTCAAACAAGAGACAACACCAGACTTGACTTCAGACAAACACAGTCACTGCACTTTGGAGAATTTACATCATTTCCCAGAACACTCTGTTATGATGTTGCCTTTCTGTCTGCACTCAGTGGGGAAACTAAGGAGGGATTTCCTCCTCCCCATGGATACCAACTGATGAGGTTTGTCCGTACTCGGTCCTCTCAAATGCTGAGTGTCAAGCAAGGAAGCAGCAAAAGTACAATTGTTAAACTCTTTGACATAACTCTGCTTGGATTTGAACCGCCAACATCCCAGATTGAGAGGGAATGTTCTTTCTATCAGATAAGGCCTCAGCCTCGATATCTTGAGATATTACAAAAGGCTTCAGCATCTCTATCATATTATATTAACTTAGTAAGGATATTAATATTATTAATAGATACTAGTGCGGGCCCGTAGGTGCGTGCCAGTATGTGCAGCTTCGTGCCTGCAGTATCAGGTCCCCAGCATCAATTGGTGACGTCATATCAAACGAAGAAGAAGAATTGTGACGCCCCCTCTCTCTCCCCCCCTCTCTCCCCCTCTCTCCCCCCCTCTCTCCCCCTCCTCCCCCTCCTCTCTCCGTCCCCTCTCTTGCCCCCCTCTCACCCCCCTCTTCTCGCCCTTCTCTCCCCCTCCTCTCTCCTTCTCTTGCCCCTCCCTCTCACCCCCTCTCGCCCTTCTCTCTCCCCCCTCCTCCTCTCCCCCTCCCTCTCTTTTCCCCCCCTCTCACCCCCTCTCTCCCTCCTCTCTCCTTCTCTCACCCCTCTCTCCCCTCCCCTCTCTTGCCCCTCTCTTCCCCCTCTCTCCCCTCCTTCTGTCCCCCTCTCTCTCTCCTCCCCTCTCTTCCCCCCTCTCACCCCCTCTCTCGCCCTTCTCTCTCCCCCCTCCTCTTCCTTCCTCTGCCCCCTCTACCCCCCTCTCGCCCTTCTCTTCCCCCCTCTCTGTCCCTCCCCTCTCTTGCCCCCTCTCACCCCCTCTCTTGCCTCTCTCTCCCCTCCCTCTCCCTTCTCTTCCCCCCTCTCACCCCCTCTCTCGCCTTCTCTCTCCCCCTCCTCTCTCCCCCTCTTGCCCCCCTTCACCCCCTCTCTCGCCCTTCTCTCTCCCCCTCCTCTCTCCCTTCTCTCTCCCCCCTCCTCTGCCCTTCTCTCTCCCCCCCTCCCCCCCTCCTCTCTCCCTCCCCTCTCTGCCACCCCTCTCTCGCCCCTTCTCTCCCCCTCTCCCCCTCCTCTGTCCCCCCTCCTCTCTCGCCCCCCTTCTCCCCCTCTCTCCCCTCCTCTCTCTCCCCCTCCTCTTCCCCTCCTCTCTCCTCTCTCTCTGCCCTTCTCACCCCTCTCTCGCCCTTCTCTCTCGCCCCCTCTCCCCCTCCTCTCTCCCCTCCTCTCTCGTCCCTCTCTCTGTAAATGTATTCACAAATGTCTACCAAGCACAACGATTAATTCCAACCTTGGGAAAAAACAGCTTTCAAACCCTTGGGAAACAGCTGTTTCCCTCGGGAAAATTCAAACCTTGGATTAATTAATAATTTGAATAATAATAAAACCTTGGGAGTTTGGCACATACCCAGGTAGGCACATACCCAGAGAAAGGCACATACCCAGGTTCCCCAGTGTCGATTGTGACGTCATACCAAACGAAGAAGAAGAATTGTGACATCAATCCTTCAAAAAAAATAATAATAATTAAATAAACATTAATTGTGACGTCATTCGTGATGTCATAGCTCCGTGTCCTGTCATTGGTTCACAGATACATGGCCGTAACCTGGGAACCGCTCGTCCGATCGATATCAAACCTCGAAAAGGCACATCCGCGGGTCCCCGGCAATATTCCTGGCAAGTTTCAATGAGATCGGCCCGGCGGTCGTTGAGAAACGGCGGTCGCAGACAGACAGACACACACACAGACACACACACAGACACACACACACAGAGATTGCTGGAATTATAGATAGATAATAAGATATTAATAAGGCTAAATTCAAAGCACAGCTGAAGTGCTATTACCCCACGCTTACGAAGCAAAAAACGGCGTTAAGCAATTGGTTCACTTTTGCATGTCTGTTTGTCCTTCTGTCTATAAACGTGTTCATGATTGAGGAACAACTTAATTTAAATTGAACGTTATACTTTTCACACGAATCGGAACATGAATCGGAAAACGAACCTGTAGTTTGGCAGTACTTTGGCTCTGAATTTGACCTGATCTCACAAGCTTAGAGAGGAGTGAGATAATTTTTTTTTACTTTGTCTGCTTTTCTGGCAGTGAAACAAAATTAAAAATCATTCCAAACGGGAAACTTTTTAAAGGATGTCATAAAGGACACAAACAATGAAAAACTAATGTAATGTGTTAAGTAAGGTGGTGTAAAAGACAGCGGCGCTAAACCTCCGAATGGTTTTTTTTTTTCTCCAACCTTTAAAATATTTATTTTATTTCAATTGAATTATATACTTGAACACCGTAGAACACAAATCACCTTTTTAGCACTTTTAAAAACCCTTCCGTTAGGACTTAGAGAAGGTATTACGGAATTTTACATCATAACAACCAATCGAATTTACCGCTCGTAAACCCCGCCCACGTCCTTCTTTCTCAGGACAGCATGGGGTAAGGTGTTCTACAAACTCTAGTTTAATGACTGCGTTCAGTTCAGTGAGAAATATATCCATTCTTCCTCCAAATGTCTTTCTTGGGATGAGGCTGACTGAGACTGAGTTGCTGCTCTGCTCTCTCCACAACACTCCTCCATCACCCTCTATCACCAGCCATCTCTCTCCATCCTCCATCCACCTCCACCTTTCTGACTTCCCTTTTCACACAATCCTCCCATCTCAACCATGAACTATACCTTTTTCTCCTGCCTCACATCTGCTCTCTTCAGAAATCGAACTTCCTCCTTCCACACCAGAAGTCCTCCCTGCCCATTTCATCCGGCTCTTTACCAATGTTTCCGTCGAGCTCATCTGCACACCGATGTCCTCTTTGAGTTGGTCCATCCTCCTCCTATCCATCATCTTCTCTCCTGCAATCCCCCTGACCCAGTTGTTCTCATTAGTGTGCCTTGCCCAAAACAACCCTACTGATTATGCAGCACAGAACATCCTATGAATGACATCATGACATACATTGTGCAATTTGAAACCACTCTGGAACATTCAGGGTTGGATCATGCATCCCGTAGAAACGTTAGGCCTCATATCCAGAAAACGGCCATTGCACAGGCAAAAACGGATTGTCATCACAGAATACGCGTATTGTCTTCTTTTGTGAAATTTGTCATGATTTTATGACAAAAGTATGAATTTTTAACAATATTAATCATATATAAATCACATTTACATCTCTGATATAATTGTGCATAAAAGTATATTAACGAAAAACTCGGGATTTCCAATATTTTGTTTGAGTCGGTACGTCAGCATGTCACACTTCGTCTTTCCCTTCCTCATGCTGGAGACCAAACCTCAACAACAAATAGTCATGTAAATGGTGTGTAGGTATTTTATAGTATTATGGAGCAAAATTCAACATAAACATGCCCTACCAATCATATGAACTTTTAATACCTTTAATAATTATTTGTTTGTGCGATGGTATAAGAATGTATTCCTTGAAACATTCAGTTATGGGTCTCAGATTAGTATTCGTGGAAACACACCCCAATGCCTCAGTGAGATATAAACCAGACCCAGATGTCTGAGGCTTAACCCACCAAAGAGCTCATTAAGCTGCATCTAAACGACGCTTGTTGACGGGTTAAACATTGCATTTTGATTCCACAATAAGATCAAGGGAGAAAACGTATCTCTCAAAAGTTCATTTGAATCTCAGTTGATTGGTTAAGTTCAAAAGTACCCGAGATTATATGATGAATGAAAAATTTAAATATATATTCGGCTGTCAGTCGAAAAGCAATGTGGTGGTACAGAATTCAAGGTAACCACATGTCACTGACTCCTTACAAAGAAGGAAGACCTGTCTGCAATGCGCTCAGATGATTACAGTTGTATTTGCATTCACATTAATAGCACAGTCATGGCTGTACTAAAGTGGAACTCCACATTAGACCAAGCAAGGCCTGGCTAGAAACATTCACATGTAAGTTGTAATCAGAAATATTCAAGTTGTCTCCCAAAGCCAGTCACATGTAGGTGTGCGTATGAAAGATCTGCCTTCACGCCACTTTGGCCCTGCAAGGCAATTTCTTTTTCCTAAACTGTCAACAAATCTTCCTGTACACTCTTTCATTATAGAAGTCATCAATTCCTACTCAACTTGAATATTCCTTGCTGGTCCAAAGCTTCCAGTATCTCTTCCTGCTGCCAGGCCTACATTATCATTTTGATTGCCAACTTGTTTTGCCTGTTCTTGCCATGGTATGTAAATATGAAATTCCTCCACAAACGCTGCCTGGCTTGGTGCTGGAATGAGATGTTCACATCCTGAATTGGGCTGATTTGGCCATGGGAGGAAAAACTTGAAAGGGCACCAGAAAGTGATTTATTATTTAAGGTGAATTCAATGCTCTGGGTGATGACGATTGTAGCATTTCAGAAGAAAAAAAATGCAATTTCTTTCAAGTGAATCAGATTCTTGTCTCATCCCTTTCTCTCACTGAAAAAAAGTTTAAATAAGTTTGAAAACGTATGGTAAAGGTAATGTCCGATGCTTTAGCTGTCTATCTCCATGCAGATGGACGTTGTTTTTGCTCTCTGTGAAAGTCCTCGCATTGATCAAGTTCATTGCACAAGGGTGTTTCTTCTGCAAGATGCATCTTTTGCACTTTTAACGGAACCCCAGATGATGACAATATGTGGCTTCCGAAGATGGCGAAAGAAGCCCTCTTTCCCCATACACATCCTCCGTGGCCATTTGTTTAGGATATTGAATATTTTCCAATTTTAATTATCTGCTATCCTTTTGGCCAGCAAACCCTCTGGTGTGGATGCTCATGATTCTGAGCATTTAACCAAGACCAGGAGGGGCTATATGGGATAAGTAGGGGTTTTTCTTGCTCCACCTTATTCGGCTAATGGATACGTAGTTCATTTGCGAAATCATTCACTTGTATGTTTCACTCCATCCCTGGTTATGGTTGCGACCTAGAATGGCTCCAAATCAGGACATCGGTTGTCCACAATGTCAAGGCTAAATTTAAACCTATATCACCAAAACCATACCAACAGATCTGAGATGGTATTGAACGGCTTTCTAAGTCCACAACTGTGAGATTTTATGTTATCCCTATAGGGCACACCATCAGCTGCTACCTTGGTTTGATTACGTATCAGTGAAAAGGGAGCCGTGTCCGCACAACAACCAATCAGTGGACAACTGGCATTGTGCATTTGCAGACTTTGAGATAAACAGATGAAAAACACTCAGAGATTTTCACGAAGACTCTGCTCTTACAATAACCAAGATAGCACCGCTTTATGTACGTTGACAAAAATTTTCTGAAGCTGCTTCTTGCAAATAATTAAGATTTGTTTAATCATTAGCAGCAATGATGGCTGGAAAAGAGCACCTCTTAAAGTGTGTACATGTACAAAAACTGCAAGGGCTTGTGGAGCGCTGTGGCAGATAAAGGGGCAAGTCTTGGAAATTGGGCCACTTATCTTTGGGGAGTCGTTTACAGAAGTACACTTCATAGCAAGGACTCCACGGGCCGAACCTTCAAGGCGCCATCATCCTCTTGTGAGGGGGAGGGGGAATGGCTCCTGGATCACCCACCCCTGAATCTACCCATGGTGGAGTGTTCCATGCTTTGTCTATATTCAGATCGTTTATCTCTTGTTTCTGCTCCTTGATGGGACTGAAGTCCCAAGTGTCGAGTGACAAGTATCAAGACCATTGTTGAGCACCTAATGCTTGTTAATTATAAGGTGTACACAGAATTATCCTTATCTGTCCTTTTAGGTACACATCTATTTGCTAACCCACTCTATTCCCCCATCTTCATTGTCCCCCATCCCCCTCCCCTAACACCGTTCCAGTCTTTCACCCTTGTTGGAATGAAAACACTTGAATATTTTGAAAACATGGCCTGGATACAGTTTCATGCACATACAGAAAAATGGAGAATTTTTATTTTATTAATTAAGCATGAAAATGTGAGACAGTGTTTCACAAACAAAGCTAGTTGAGAAGTTTAACCCTTTAAAGACCATGGGACACATTTGTCCTGAAACTTTACAAGTTGTATACAGTGCTCCCTCGCTATATCGCGGTTCACTTTTCGCGGCTTCACTACATCGCGGGTTCAATGAAGTAGAAGAGTAGAAGTCACCTCCAGTAGAAGAGATTTAATGCTCTTCTTGGCTGTGCAGTACTACATTCATCTCATCATCGTCATCTTCATCGTCATCAGTACTGCACAGCTATCATCATCATCGTCATATCTTCATAGGTCAGTACCCATAATACGTTTTTTTATATTTTATAGTACAATATAGTGTTTTAAAAATTATTTTTGGTCTTAGGCTTTGCAGCCCCATGAAGTCGCATTTGCGATGAAAAAAAATTTTTTTTTAAATAACTGATTAAATGTGTGTGGGGAAGGTTAATAAGAGTGTGTGGATGCTGTATAATGCTTTAAAATACGTTTAAAATGTGTTTAAATATATTTAAATAATTAAATAAATGTGTGGTTTCTACTTCGCAGATTTTCACCTATCGCAG
>CM068962.1:22489609-22522793 GCA_035128595.1 Eptatretus atami
AACGCATTAACCGCGATAGGTGAGGGAGCACTGTATCTGATATTTTCCCTGCAATTTTAGATTACTTTATTTTTGTACATGAGCAAACATTGTCGCGAACACTGGATAGGAGCTTTTGTTGTTTCCTAATTTTTCTCTTTTTTGTTGAATAGAAAAACGTATTTTTTTGTCATGCATACTCTTGAATTTCAATTCATATTCGCAATTATTTTATCCAAACTAAATTGGACTTTATGTGAAAATTACTTTGAAGATACTTGTGGTCCTCAAATAGTGAAATGAAGAATTTCACTTTCATGACATTATATTTCGTATATTTCATATATGTCATAACGGCAAAGAAAAAAAAAATCTCAAGAGATCGAGGCAGATGTTGACTAAACACTGCCTGGGTACAAATTTTATGTCTGATTGAAAAAATTATTATTTTGTTGACGGTTTATAATAATTTAAAGCAGCTTTTACATTCTTCTCTCCAAGGAGTGTTTCCATGTTTCAGTAGTCGGACAGACAGTATTATCCATATATATTGTTACGGCTGTGGAAATTCGCAAACATCATAAAGGTCCCGTAGGTGAGATATATTTCTTAATTACTTGTAGTAGCCCAAAACCCGTTGTATAGAGGGAATTGATGTGATTCATTCGGGCTGCGATCCTTTGAGTTAGGCGTTTTTCTGTTCTACCTTATTTTTGAACCAACCACACTTCAACTCAACAACGCCAACAACAAACAACAACGCTAACCACGCCACCACTCTAACAACGCCAGCCCCGCCACCCTCACAACCACGCCACCATCTCAACCACGCTACCTACACCAACGAACGCCATCCTCAGCGGTCTACGTACGACGGTTTGAGCGTTGAAGGCCGTCGAACGGCTTCGCCTCGTCCCCCACAAGCCGCAGGGGAGGGAACGAGAGGGAACGCCCCCCTTCTCGAAGCGCCTCGAAGGAAGGTGGAGCCGAGAACGGGGGTGGCGCCGGCGCATAAGAAGCAGAGGCGCAGGAGGTTCTCTCTCTCCGGGTTCGTTGATGTCTCGTGGTTCGTTGATGTCTCGGGGTTCGTGATTCTTCTGTTCGACGCTCGCTCCTGCTCTCTTGGTTCGGTGCTCGTGGTTCGGTGGACTCGTCGGTGCTCGGTCCGTGCGTCGGGAGGCCAGCACGAGCAGGCGCGAGGCGCGCCGGAGAGCCTCGCCGACCACGCTCGAGCGGGGAGTCACGGCAGAGGACGGTCGCCGAGGACTCAACACCTAAGGAAGTCGACTTCCATTTCTTTTGGGTTCTGTGTGAACGTGTGTGTGGCGCCGTGTCTCGTGAAGTAGAATTGTGTAAGTGGTCCGTGTGTCGCGTAATCGGTCGTAGCTCTGCGTCTTTTGTTCTATGTGATATATGTGCATTTTGCTAATTGTGACTGTAAATACATGCTGTGTTTTATGTGTGCTATTTTGTGTCTGTCGTTGTAAAATAAATGCTTGTCTGTTGAATTCTTCCCCGTGTCGCTGCGTCCTTCCTTCGTTGGGTCTCCATCTTGTTTCACGTAAAGGGTTCGTCGTGGGCGTGGGCCGCCGATAATTAATCTGAACCGTCAAGGCCGACGATAACACCGCTCGGTTATCCCGTTACCCGGAACGAGCCGCTTAAGCGGATCGTGTCCGAAGTCGGCCTGTGCGAGGTACAACCCCTCGGTAGGTTACCCGTGCGGGTACTTAGGTATATCGACTTTCGGCGATTCACCCTATTCCGCGCGGTAGAATGCGGACTGGGTTGTGGTGAGGCCGAAAGGTCCACCCGTGACTGGATCCGGCGTTAGCGGGGAGGGTCACGACTGAATTGTCCGTCCGGTGGCGAGGCGGTCGCGATTCGAGTCACGTGGCCGATCGCACGCCGACGGGCGCGAATTCGCAACACTGGTGTACAGGAGTGTGATTCTAATCCCTCCGTCTCCAAGCTAAATTCACAGGGAATCGGTCCAGGGGTGAGAGGAGCGACCCCCGATTCCCTCTAAATTACGAGCGAGCTAAATTAACCCCTTACTGGATAAGATGGCGTCTCAAGGCGAGCGGTCCGGGGTAGAAATGTATATGTGTAGTAATGTAGGATCCATGGCCCGGGATGGTACTACTTGTTGTAATGTTGAATCACGAGGGAGCTCACCCTCATACTCTGAGCACGGACTTTGCCGGCAAAGGTCGCATAATGGCGGCGCGATCGCCCCTCAGCGCAGCACGAGCAAGCGGCTATTTATGGCTCGGCGAATGGCGCAACGAATGGCACGACACGGGGAGTGGACTCTCAACCACCAATTGAACCTGATGGGCGAGAATCAGGAAATGGCCAAGAGTATAGATAAAACGAGGAAGGAAGAATGGAAAAAGGTGTAGAGATGAGAAAGGAATTAGAAAAGAAAGCTTCTGAGTTACAGAAACACCAAAACAAATAGACGGAATTACAAAACGAGTTGAGGATGTTGAGAGAGGAAAGGAAGAGAACGGAGAATGAAACGTTAAGGAACCACGCTGTACAGATCGAACAGCTGGAAGCGAAGGCCAGATTGCAGAATGAGGAACAAGAAAGAGTACTGAAAGAACAAGGAATGAGACAGGAGAAAGAAATCAGTCAGTTGAAAGAAATGACGAGATACAGAATGAAGAACAAGAGAGACAGTGGAATAAAAAACTGAAAGAGTATGAATTTGAAACTGAACGACAAAAGGAAAAAAATAGGATGGAGTACGAGGAGAAGTTGAAGAGCAACGAATGAAGCAGGAAGGAAATGAGGAGATTGAAGGACACAACGAGATTGGAGAGGGAAGAGCGAGAGGAACAATGGGATAGAAAACAAAAGGAACATGAAGCCGAGGTTGACCAATTGAAAGAAAAGGCGAGCTGGAGTGCGAGGAGATAGACAAAGAACAGCGAATGAAACACAAAAGGAAATTAACCACATGAAGAAAACCATGAAACTGCAGAAGGAAGGACAGGAGAAGAAACAAGGAAGAATAATGAGACAGCAGCAAATGAAACACAAGAAGAGATTAACCAAATGAAGCAAAAACGAAACTGAGAAGGAAGGACAAGAGAGGAAGCAAGGAAGGGTAATGAGAACAGCGGATGAAACACAGGAAGGAAATGACCAAATTGAGAGAAACAATGAGATTGGAAAATGAAGAGCAGGAGAAACTGTGGGGTAGAAAACAAGAACTATACGAGTTTGAAATTAATGAACTGAAGGAGAGAATGAAATTGAAGTCCAAGAGATGAAAAACTCCAGAAAGAAACAGAAACTAACAAATGTATAGAGATGCGGAAGAAAGAGAAAATAGAGGAGAGACTGCATGATAATGACGGGGTTAAAGGAACAAAACACCACACACAGAGGTAGTGGAGGATAATGGGGTGAGCTCGCGGACTGGGTAGAGACCCGGTGTGAGCAGCTGGATGGCTGCCTCCAGGAACGAGGGGAGGAGTATGCCCCCTTGAAGCGGATCACGACCAGTGGGTTCGGTCGTGTCACGCGAGTTGAAGGACGGGTGCTGTGGACAGATGCACGTGCAGCTTGGGGGGTATAGAGGCCCGGAAACCCTTGGGGTGGCACAAATCCCCAGTGTGGTTGTCCCAGTGTGTGTGGTGCAAGGTGTGATGCGGCCCCGTGTGCGAGTGGTGTGGTGCAAGTGTGCCAGGATGCGTGCCTCCAGCACGCCGTGTGTGGATGAGCACCGTGTGGGAAGGAGCACGTGTGCAAGGGAAATGGCACGAGTGAGTGAGCGGCCGAGTGTGAGGGAGACCGTGTGTTAGTCTCTGTGTGTAAGGGAGATGTCGGTCGGCATGCGTGAGCATGCAGCCGCGTCTCCCGGTGTGAATGTGAGTTTATTGGAGTGGAGTCTGTGCGTCGTAACACGCAGGGGTGCGTGGGTTGAGTGGCGACGACGGCGACAGAGGACAAAAGCCGGTACGGCTGTAGCTGTTGTGGAACCGTGCCGGGTTCACCACAGCGAGCGCGAGGTCCTGCTGTGCAGCGCACGAGACCCCCACGTGCTCGCTTGCGGAGTGAAGCCCGGTCCGGAAACGCCAGCGTGGATTTGCCGATCCCGCGGACGGACAAAGTCTAGGCAGGTAGAGGATTTGGACCGGATGGGTTCTCCACGCGAGCTTGTGTTAGGCTCCAACGGGCAGAGCACATGTGTTCGCGTGGGAGCCCCTCGGAGTGTGAGGTTGTTTTTGGGGTGCGCAGGGTGACGTCATGCTGCACGTGTGTTCGGGATCCGGCAGGAGGTGAATCCCTGCCGGATGTACCGTCCAAGAGGGACGAGGTACACGTGCAGCTGCATGACGTCACGGGCAAGGTGCAAAGTGCGCGAGCTGTGTTGCGCCGCTGGTGCTGCGCAGAATTTGAAAGAGAAAAAAAAATTTGACGAAAGCAAGCCTCGCTTTCGGGTGAAACAGGATTCCCGGTAAGGGTGGGAGACCCCTTACCTGGCACAGGATGAACACTAGTTAGGGGAAGGGTTAGTGTGAGTTAGACCGGCTCCATGGGGCAGGGGTAACCCTCAGGGGCCCGTGGAAGGATATGTTAGAGGGATGTTAGTGCAGAGTTAGGTTGGGAAATGGATTTTTTAGGATTTGGAGGACAGTGACAGACTTTGAATGTGTAGAGGGACGTAGCTTAGCTACGTAGTGTTAAAAGGAACGTGTTGTAGTGTAAGGACGACGTGGGAGCACGAGTTAGTTAGGGGAGGTAGTTAGAAGGATGGCAGGATTCAGCGATGTGTGTGTTGAAAAGCTGTGAGGTGAGTACATGGTGAGTGAGTGAGGCCAGCGGGTCTGTGTGAGTGGAGCGAATGGGGAATGCATGGTGCGATGAGTGATTGGGGAGGAGTGACTCCCGCCCAAGGGACCCCGGGTCAGTATAAAGTGAGTTAGTGGTTAGTTAAATTGACAAAATGGAGGTCGTTTTGTGTGGTGGGAATGTAGGCTCGATACCCATTTGGAGGGTGCAGGAGCCCTGTTGACGGCTGGGAGCGTGGCTGCAACGTGAGTAGTATCGCTGAGTGGTACCCGGCACCGGCTAGTCGGCCGTGGTAGGCCAAGGGCACATGGGGGCCGGGTTAGTGTAGTGGGCACGGGTGCCCCGCTTGGTGCGGGGGCCCGGAGCGCCGTTAGCCGCGTGGGCAGTGTCGTGGGCACGGGTGACCCTCGAAAGGGCCCGGGCGCCAGCCTGCACGTGTGCGTTCAGGGGAGTTGCCATGGGGCACTCCCCAGTGTTTAGGGAGCTGGTAGGCTCGGAGGCAGTGTAGTGCCCGGGGGTGCCATCGTAGGAGAATCGCAGAGGTAGTGCCTGCCAAGGGAGCCACGCTCCCAGCCATGAGACCGTGTGGGCACGGAAGAAAAATTGGGGGCGAGGCCCGAAATTGTGTGGACACCAACACAGGCGACGGGAATCTGGGTTGTTAGAACCAATAGATTAAGCAGAGGCGCTTGTTTAAAGCCCCGGGGTAGTTTAACAGTTAAATGGTTAGGGTAGATAGGAAGTGTACCCCTCCGCACCATCCATCCCTTCGCTCTCGTTGTGGGCCGCTGGACCACTTGTGTTGAAGATCGCTGAAATCTGGGGAGGCCATCTTGAGGCTTCATTGGCCTCGACACATGACGCTAGCTCTCCCTTATTCCCTCCGGGAAGGGAACGTAGGGTTGGGAGTAGGCTAGGGACGATAGGTTAGCCGAACAAAGACGATAAAAAGGGGTTAGGGACGAATTATAGTGGGAAGTAGGGAAGTAAACATAAAACAACAACAACAAAAAAAAATTAGTTGGGGCTAAATTGTTTTTTTTGACAAATTAAGGGGGTGGGTATGGACAGTGACAGCAAAGGCGATAGGTGGGAGGGAGACAGTAGGTAGGTCCGAGCCCACTTTCCGAGTGGCCAGCACCACCGCACTCCCTCCACCAACCTGCACTGCACGGCAAAGGGCCGGCCAACTTCATCGGCAGCTGTGTGTTACTGCAAGGCCTGTGCCGGCCGGATCGCCGACGGCTGTTTTTACTGCAAGGCCTGTGCCGGCCAGTTCGTCTGCCGGCTGTGTTCGCCTGCAGCGGCCTTGTTCTGCAGCGTGTTTCCTGCAACGGCCTTTTCGGCAGGCTGTGTTCGCCTGCTCACCTTTGCCATGCCATACCCACTGCCCACATCTGCGTTTGCCCCGTTCAATTTTGCTTTGCCCCCCCCCCCTTGTTCAATTCCATGTGCGCCAGGATCGCAAGCAACAGTTTGCAAGCTGCAGAACTGCCCTGTTGGCAGCTACAACACGGGCCTGCAGTGGCGCCCGTGCACCGTGTTTGCGTTCATCCATCCATCTGCACCGCGGACTGCATTGAGCAGCCCGTGCACCGTTTGTTGCATGCGTCAGTGCCCGTTCAGTGTTCTGCAGGGACTGCCTTGCAGGCAGCCGCACCAGGAGACTGCATTCGCGCAGCCCATGCGCCGTTATTCACGGGGTTGATTTAAAAGGGGAGGCCTAGGACTGCGTGTTAGCAGCCGGCCCGTTCCCTGTCACTGCATCGTTTTGAGCCCGAGACTGCATGCGAGCACCTGGCTCCCTGCTGACTGCTTTTCTTTTTGCAGAGTCCATTGATCCTGGGCCATTGTTAGTGTAAATTTATAAGGTTAAGGTGTTAAGTTGTGTATTGTAAATTTGAGTGCGCCCCCGCATGTCTGTCTAGCGCCGGCAATTTTATTTAAGTCGTCCGTATGAGTGAGTTAGTGTTTTTTTACTCACCCTCAGGTTATTTATTTTTGGACACGAATACCATGAATGTCGCACTCAGGATCCGTAGGTAAAACGTACTAGGGGAGAACTACACATGATGGCACACGATAATTTGACGACTCGGGACGAGTCTGTAAAAAGGGAGGGGTAGTGTACGGCTGTGGAAATTCGCAAACATCATAAAGGTCCCGTAGGTGAGATATATTTCTGAAGTACATGTGTAGTTAGCCCAAACCCGTTGTATAGAGGAATTAATGTGATTCATTCGGGCTGCGATCCTTTGAGTTAGGCGTTTTTCTGTTCTACCTTTATTTTCGAACCAACCACACTTCAACGTCAACAACGCCAACCAACAACAACAACGCTAACCACGCCACCACTCTAACAACGCCAGCCCCGCCACCCTCACAACCACGCCACCATCTCAACCACGCTACCTACACCAACGAACGCCATCCTCAGCGGTCTACGTACGACCGGTTGCGCGTTGAAGGCCGTCGAACGGCTTCGCCTTGTCCCCCACAAGCCGCAGGTGGAGGGAACGAGAGGGAACGCCCCCCTTCTCGAAGCGCCTCGAAGAAGGTGGAGCCGAGAACGGGGGGTGCGCCGGGCGCATAGAAGCAGAGGCGCAGGAGGTTCTCTCTCTCCGGGTTCGTTGATGTCTCGTGGTTCGTTGATGTCTCGGGTTCGTTGATTTCTTCTGGTTCGGCGCTCGCTCCTGCTGCTCTTGGTTCGGTGCTCGTGGTTCGTGGACTCGGTCGTGCTCCGTCCGTGGCGTCGGGAGGCCAGCACGAGCAGGCGCAGGCGCGCCGCGAGAGGCCTCGCCGACCACGCTCGAGCGGGAGTCACGGCAGAGGACGGTCGCCGAGGACTCAACACCTAAGGGAAGTCGACTTCCATTTATTTTGGTTCTGTGTGAACGTGTGTGTGCGCCGTGTCTCGTGAAGTAGAATTGTGTAAGTGGTCCGTGTGTCGCGTAATCGGTCGTAGCTCTGCGTCTTTTGTTCTATGTGATATATGTGCATTTTGCTAATTGTGACTGTAAATACATGCTGTGTTTTATGTGTGCTATGTGTCTGTCGTTGTAAAATAAATGCTTGTCTGTTGAATTCTTCCCCCGTGTCGCTGCGTCCTTCCTTCGTTGGGTCTCCATCTTGTTTCACGTAAAGGTTCGTCTGGGCGCGGCCGCCCGATAATTAAATCTGAACCGTCAAGGCCGACGATAACACCGCTCGGTTATCCCGTTAGCCCGGAACGAGCCGCTTAAGCGGATCGTGTCCGAAGTCGGCCTGTGGCGAGTACAACCCCTCGGTAGGTTACCCGTGCGGGTACTTAGGTATATCGACTTTCGGCGATTCACCCTATTCCGCGCGGGTAGAATGCGGACTGGGTTGTGGTGAGGCCGAAAGGTCCACCCGTGACTGGATCCCGCGCTTAGCCGGGAGGTCACGACTGAATCGTCCGTCGTGGGCGAGGCGGTCGCGATTCGAGTCACGTGGCGATCGCACGCCGACGGGCGCGAATTCGCAACATATATATATATATATAATATATTAATATATATGTATATGTATATGTATATATATATATGTATATGTATGCATATATATTATATATACACAAGTATACATAACAGTATATACATATATATGTATATATTGTTGGGGCCCGGGGATCAGGAGCGAGGAAGACCATGAGGGGGGAAGCTACCTCGGGTTCCCACCAGACTCTCCAGAATCGCAGGCCGTCGCACACGAATAACCTTGTGACGCGGCGGGTCGCTAATCGATCGTGAATGCCAATAATTCGACCACGTGACTTAGGGTCCTCCGTCTAATAAATACCGTTTACCTAATGGTCATGTGATCTAATTAGCGGGGTACACGTCCTCGGTACGCCTTGCTCAAACCGGATCACCTCACCGGATCAGATGCAGCCGAGCATAACTGTCAAAGACGTACCGGCTAGAAAAACAGATTGTTGGGGGATAACGTCCCGGCTCGGCTAGAATAAGAACCATGCTGGACTAATGAAGGAAAAGACGAAAATGAGCTGGGAAAATTTCTGTACAAGCATTTATTTACAATCAAGCGAGGAAAGGTATGTGGCACAGTAAATTGGATTTATTGGTTTGTACAGCAGGGATAGGAAGGAATTTGTGGGGTGCGAAAAAAGGCAAGCAGTCTTACAAAAGCAGACACAAAGCAGACTTATCCCGTTAGAACTTCTACAATCTTAACTTATGCTAGTACGACAGCGTCATCACACACACCACACACACACACACACACCACACACACACACACACACACACACACAACACACACACACACACACACACACACACACACACCCGAAGAAGATTAGATAGCCAGAAAGAAAGAGAGCAGATGAGGATATATGGCCTCGCAATACCTGGCGCGGTCGGTCGACTAACGCAACCAGTACGCTTAGGGGAAGGCAGGGGGAGGAATACTGGTGTCTAAGGTGTGGGAGGTGTGATGGAGTGCAATATGGGTGGGGGGGGTGCAGTGTCATGCCAGAGGTAAATGGGATTGCAAGTCGGTAATGATGCTCTTTCGTGCATCCAAAGGACGAGATAGAGTGGTGGAAATAGAGGAGAGAAATGCGTGATGCGACAGATCCCAAACCTAGTCATGGTTAGGTCTGCTAGCAGCTAGTGTATCGTGTACCTCATGGGATGCTCCACTTGAGCTTTCCCACCTCGAGAGTTGGCGGGTTATCTCCGGCTTCGTCACTTTGCCAGAGCTCGTGGCAAACATGTGGTCCGCACTGGTCCTCCAAAATAAACGTCTCAGTCGCAAACCAACTGCGAGTAGAGAGACAGTGGAGGCAACGGGGAGCAGCTAACACAGAGCCGAGAAAAGCAGTGAAGAAGGTGGTGAAGAAGAGAGCGAAGAAGAGTGTGAGTGCTCCGTCATCCGCCTTTTATAAGCCCGGGCGAAGGGTGGGGGTGACGACCCGAAGCGGCACGCTGTGACCCGAAACCCGCTCTCTATTGGGCCACAGCGCCCAAGCCACACCCTGCCAGGCTTCTGGGGCCGGAAGCAGTCTCAGTCGCACTCAACGGCCCTAACTCAACATAGTGTATAAGCTGGCAACCTGGCCCCAAACATGCTCCAAGTGCAGTCTGAATGCAAAATAGCAATGCACACCCCTATCCACCCCCCCCGCCCCTAAGAGGCCAAAATGCACATCCGGGCCCTGTATCAAACTCCCGGATCGCCCTTCCCGCGATCCCTCCTCGCCACCTGAATTACCATGTTCTGGCGACTGGACGAGGGTGGTATCAATCCTGCGTCCTCACCCGGGACATTCCCGGCTAGATGTGGTTGGTGCTATTGGCATCCGTTGCTCATCCCCGCATCATGCTGTTTGAGTACAGCCTGAGTTATGCAGCACGCCACTATTTAGTGGTGAATTGTATCGATACAGGGGTACGAGGAGGTGCAGGAATATTTTTCCCGTGTGCGGGAGGTGTTGGTGGTCAAAGTGGTGAGTTTTTCGTGAGTGAGGGGTGAGCAAGGTGAGATGTCGTTAGGAATTGGCGTGCAGATTTGAATGAAATAATGGCACGCCATGCATGTGCTGTACAGCGTGTAGTGTTTATAGTGGAGGAAGTTTGTTGGTTCCAAGCCATCGTAGTGTGCTTATTAATTATTCATCGTATTTTGCATGGCGTGTGTGCTTGCTTGCTTGATTTGTACCATGCATAAAAGGAAAGTGTTGGAATAGAAATCAGAATAGAAGATAGAGGTATAATTAATAGACCAAGCTATAAGACCCACACAACACACTTCGTCCGGTTAACCCACTAGACATGAGGGGAAGGTCTAACTGCCCGAAGACTAATGATATAACTGCCTGGGGATCACTGTATGCTGGGTGCCATTGCGTTAGTGGCATGCGGTCTTGTAGAACCACAACAGTATATATAAATATGTATATATATATATATATCCAGTTAAGGATGCAAGGTTTGAGTTTCGTCATGAGGGGAAGCGCTCTAGTTCCTCCTGAACACCCAGTTCTGAGGCCACCGGGCATGAAGAAACTTCGTGCTCCAGTGAGTTATTGAGCAACCACGAACATCGATTGGTACTGCCAATTCTGGCATGGTTTCACGATTTTGCGTGGTGCTTTACCTGTGGACGGCCGCACCAAAAGGGGTGGTGGTGGGGGGTCTCGTGCCATCGATGCGTACTTGTGTGGAACTTTCCGTATCAGGTGCAGCCGAGCAGAGCTGCCAAGTACACACCGGCTGACAGCCAATCGGAGGGGTAAAATTTCCCGGCTAACTACGTGTGGGTAATGCTGGACCAATGGAAGAAAATACTCGATGAGCTGGGTACATTTATAACACACAGGTTTATTTATAATTAATGTGAGGAAAGGGCATGTGAAACAACAATAGATTTTATTACAAAAGCAATATATACAGCAGGGAAAGAAAGCAAGAATTTGTGGGGTGCAGCAAAAAAAAAAAAGCAGTTATATACAAAAGAGAAGACACAAGTCAGAGCTAAACCGATACGAAACTTCAACAATCTCAAATTCTGATTGTGTGTCCCGTCCATGAGCGCATCTCCTCGTTCCTGCTGGTCATCATTGGCAGTGGTGAGTGCAGCGGTGAGCGTAATGGTGAGCTATGGTGAGGTGGTTGAGGCGTTGTAGCGGTTATGGCAGGGAGTTTGTGATGGAGGTGGTTGTGGTTTAGATTGTGCTGTCAATGCAAGTTTCAGCTGTGGTTTGTTTTATGGGGAGTTTTATGAAGGCATTGCGATGGTGTGTGAGATGCTGCAACATTGAGGTCTGAGTATGGTGAAAGTTTGAGGTGATGTGTCTTTGGAGAATGGCGTGAGGTTTCAATGGGTTTTAGCAGCATATGATAATTAGTTGTAGCTATGCGTGCATGCATGCGTGAAGAAATGGGAGTGATATGTAAAGGATAAAGCATAACAAATGGGAATAAAGACCTACCTCAAAGCCCTCCAACACATTTTGTCCCATAAACCCAATATACATAAGGGAAGGGCTATCTAAAATGAATACGAATTAAATAACTCTCTCGGGACCGCTACATGGTGTCTGCCATTGCCTTGGGGAGTGACGGTTTCACAGAACTGCAACACTCTATCTGCAGGGTGTTTCAAAAAGAGTGATGCAACTTTAAATGTTTATTTACAAAGAAACAGAAACCTCAGGAACGTGAACCAAACTTTTCTTGAAAGCTTATAACATGGTCTTTTCCATCACTGATTGCTGTTGCAGGAGGTCACTGCGAGAGTTAGTGAGACACCAAGGTCTGAAATTGGCATTTACGCAAAATCCTTGGAATTGACCTACTCGATGTGTGCCTCTCTGCGGTTCAGACAGGCATTGATCCTGACTCCATAGTTCTGTCCATCTTTCCTGTAGGTCTCATGTAGCACTGCCGGGAGGTAATCTGACACCTCCTGCTTCAGATCATCCAGTGTGGCAGGGCGGTTGGCGTTAACAGAGTCCTTGGCAGCCCCCCAGAAACAGTAGTCCAGAGGGTTCAAGTTTGGGCTATGGGGTGCACAGTCATGAGTGGTACCCAAGGCAACAAGGCGGTTTCTGAAGAACTGCCGCAGGAAAGTGATGGTGTCACCAGCTGTTGGTGGGGGTGATGTGATGATGGTGGGGGTCCACCATCCTGCATAAACTAGGTCATGCTGAGCTGGTTTGGGGTGACCTTGTGGGCTAGATCATTATGGAACTTCTGGAGCACAGCCCAGTAGCGCTCACCGTTGATCGTCACCGTCCTGCTGTTGTCATTCTCAAACCAGTAAAGCCGTAGCGTTCCCCTTCTGGCATTGAAGACGCAGAAGCATGTGACCTTAGGCCCTTTCAGGTACCTATCAGTAATTTCCTCAGGTGGTTCTGCCCCCCAGAAAATGTTGTTGTGGTTGGTAATGGCACCGTTCAAGTGGAAATGGGTTTCATTACTGAACCAGATCAGGTTTGTCCAATTTGGGTACCGCTCTATCCTGTCAATGAGCCAATTGCACATATCAAGTCTCCTTCTCATGTCATCTGGACTCAGTTTATGCCTAAAAGAGATGATGTCTGGGAAAAGCTTCAGTTAAGTGAGAGCCGATTGGTTATTCTCTCCATTCACAAGTGAGAGATGTGCGTGGGTCTTTCTTTATTACATATATATTGTCGCGGATCCGGGGTTTGAGGCTTGCCACGAGGGGAAGCACTTGGGTCCCTCCCGAACGCCCAGTCCTGAGACCGCTGGGCACAGATAACTCCACACACCGGCAGGTTGCTCAGCAACCACGAACGCCAATTGACACGGCCAATCTTGGCAGGGTTACACTACTTCGCATGGTACCTTACCTGTGGACAACCGGCTAATTGGGGTAGAACGTCCCGTCTAACCTGACTTGTGCAATGCATCAGACTAATAAAGGAAAAGACAACCGAGACAGATTGTAAATAACAACAAACAATTATTTATTACAAACACACAAGCAACCAATCATTTAAAAGGAAGTATTTCGAAGCAATAAAGGAAAAAGACACATAATAGCAGATTTAACCAGAACAACACATATTCTTATTCAATCTTACTTAAACAAAAGACTTGGCCATCATTCTCTCAGGGGCAAAGAATAAAACAAGGACTTCAAAATAAAATAAAAGTAATGAATGGAGAAAAGGAAAGCAGTCTTTCCTTCTCTCCCTCACCTCACACAAATATACAGGAGAATGCAGAGGGATATGGATGTGGAAGATGGGCAGTGGTGATGTGAAGCGATGGGGACATGCAGCCGCGTCCCTGAGGTGCCCAGACCCAGTCGGCGAGTCTTCTCCGGCATCGCAGATATGTGAGCTACATGTGCGACTCACCCTCCTCTGCCTCGGATTCTTCCTCCTCAGGGGAAATCCTCCTATATTTGAGTGGGAAATCTATTGCAGATGTCCAAAGAGTTTTCATGATGGCCTACTTTGCATTCCAATCTGAGCACAAAGCTCAAAATACTGCGATCCCAGGTTAAAATCGGACATAACTTGTTGATTTTTTTTTTCTTTAACTGCAAAGGTCATTGTAATTCACGTAGTCTTCATAGTCCTTGTCCTGCGTCTTATACATGTCGGGCTGTGTGCATCAAGAACCACAACACAACTATTCTCCACGGGCCACTGAGGATCTATTCAATGATTTGTTCTCCGAAGGAATCCGATGCTAATAGTTAAACCCTTTACCACTGGGTATAACTTTTTGGTGAAGTAATTTTCTTTCAAGTCAAAGCACTGATGATACTTCTGTTTTCCAGGGTTTTCTGATAAGTGATTGCACACATGTGGATGGCTTATTAAGAATAGCCTCACGTGGGTGCATGCTGTCTTAAATGTAGCTGCGAGTTCAGGTGACATCTCGACCAATACACACTACGCTGGCTTGGGTTTGATTTTGTATCAGCGAACAGGTCAGGAAAGGTGGAAAATGATATTTAAAAAGCTTTTCCTTAATTGTTCTACATGTTGTAGTTGGGGCACCCTTGTCGTGCACATCCCAATTTGCTTCAAACATTCATCAGTCAACAAAGTATGGGCGAACGCCACATGAAGACCAGATCAAAGAAGGTAAGATCACTCTATCCCTGAAGATCAATAGTCAGCCATCTGGGTTTTTACCTTAAATCTCCTGAGATCATCACAGTTTCCCAAAGCTTATTATCCAAGTTATTATTATTCTTGCTGCCTTATTCTCCACAGCCCCTGGGAGAAGCCTTTTCTCGTTACGTCATAAACGAATCCATCGACAACAACATCCGAGGTGGGAATAGCTATGGCTTGAAGTACTTCCTCATCAATCCAGGTGAACCAATTTTTATTGGAACATATGGAACATTTACATGGAGGATATATATAAACTCAGCTCTGTGACTGTAAAAGTCACCTTGTACAGGTGATTGTGTTTGTTGATCACAGTGAAAGTCATTCGTAGCTTCACTTGATACAAGCGACTCTTTAATTATCTTGTAAATATTTTAATGTTTAGGACAGACATGTTGATGTATGAGAATGAGACGTCGTTTATTAGCCCCCCGTTGGACTTAGTCCGAAACGGGGACTTATGTATTCGCTGATTCGGTCTCGATTTCCGTGTCCGTGCGTATGTGCGTGCGTCCGCAACCATATCTCGGAGTTGTATGGACCGATTTTATTCCTACTTGGCACAAAGATTACACATGATGGTATATATATATATATATATATATATATATATATATATATATATATATATATATATATAATTGCACATCATTTTGTTTCACGATGTGATCAAAGATGGCCGACTGGAGGTCATTTTCATTTTTTTTTTTTTAAACCTCGATGTTGAACACGTTCTCAACCATTTCTCGACATGGCATTTACCAATGTTGCTCAAGCTTGGCACACAGATAATTAATGAACGATTGTTTACATATGCACGTCATTTTTTTTTCGAGATCACATCCAAGATGGCCGACTGGCTGCAAAATTTTCAGCATTCCTTCGACAAAATTGCTCTGTACAGCAAAATTGCTGAAGCAACAGGGACTATGACACTTCATATCGTTTTTTTTTTTTTTTTTTTTTTTCCTTGTTTCCTTCTGTTGTGTGACTGAAGGGGATCGTTGGATTATAGTGAAGTGGTGTATGGAACAAATGATCATATTTCATTTGCTCGTAATCTCCTGGGATACACCGTTAATCATTCAGCCGACCTGAGAAAATCTTAAGGGTGTGCTTCCAGCCTAACAATGGTGTCTGCCGAGAACAAAGTCCTCTTTGGTCATTTCATGTTTTATTGTCAAACTAATTTTCCTACTGTACGTCATTCACCGAATATGTTGCTGATGCCCTGTTGTTTTTGCCCTCCTGGGCTGTATAGCTTGGTTTTGAATCTCAGCCAAGTGGTAAATTGTCATCCTGCTGCTGTTTCGCAGGCAGGGCAGGGCATCAATGTGTTCTCCATCCATCGGATGGCTGTTAATCTGGGCGTACCGTCTACTAGCAATAGTTGGTGAACATTATAGATCCCACCGGTGTGCTTCGCAAAGCGTGAACGAGTTATCACCGGCACCCTGGACAAAATGCAAATCTCTGTTTGGACTGTGGGTATCAAGCAAATGTTCTTCTCTTCTTGGAGGTTCCTTGACTCCAGGATACACGACTTGCTATCTTACTTAGAGTGTGGTTGCTGTTTTGGGCAGCAGCTCTTGCACTATAAACAAATTGGGTTGTTTCATGCACGTTTCGTGCGAATCACCTTCGTTGGATGTGAAGAGCCACTGACACACACACACACACACACACACACACACACACACACACACACACCGTACACTATTACTTTTATGGAGAGCAAAACAATAGACATTCCTTCAACAAAATATTCATTCATTATTAAGTACAGGACTGCTCTCAGTGATCGCATTCTCTCCTTTGTAAAGGTTGCAACAGAATTCAGGAAAAGCAATTTTACTCTATTTTTGCTATCACACGATATATGTGAAACGAATGATATCAGCCTGAACACACCTGATTGCATTCGGCCTACCTTGCTGTTGGTGTGTCCCACTCCTTCACCCCTTTTCCACTGTTATTTTTGCTCCATTATGTTTTGGTCCGATCTGTGTTCTCGCTCTATCATGAGCCTCGTCTTCTTATACCAAAACATGGGATTGTCCACCGAAATTGTTGTTCGTGATAACAAGTGCTCCTTATAACAGGATTCCACTGTAATTCATGGGAGAGCTCCATTGAAGGCTTCTGAGCTGTTTGATCCTAGATAATTTTTTTTACTCATGTAATGGACTCAAATCGGACAATGACACAAACAAACTTCTACATTGGTGCAGTACCTACAACGTGGGAGGGAAGGAGGCTCTGCATCTCATTGCATGGTCCCCTTCAGATGGAAATGTTAAGCCGGCTGTCTGGTTTGCATATCTGAGTGGATGTTGTAAGAAGTGGATGTTAACTTTGGTTTGCATGACCATAATACTATAGCCCCAAGGACTATTCTTGTTTTTTAAAAAACAAATTGTGACTAAGTGCAGGACAGTTGCATTGTTTCCCCTCAAGAACAGCAGAAGCAATGATGTGCTGATGTGATTTAATGACTCGGTGAATTATACTGAAAGATATGTGACTTCGGCTCCTATTTCATTATTTATATATACAGTATAGGTGTTTTGCTCCTGGCAATTGGAAAAACAATCCTTGGAATGACACTGTTTTGAAAATATTCAACAAGGGCTTGCACTGGAGCTACATTTGACTGGTTGGTTTGCCCATCATGTTTAATAGCATCGCTGCATCTCTGACAAGACCATGGCATATACTGACAAAGTTGAGAATGCCACACACACACAGACACACACGTACACACACTTACGGAGGTGGATACTTTGAGACGGGATAGGTTTCCGTTCCACCTTTTGAAACCCGCATGGGGAAAAAAACCAACAACAACAAACACCTCACACACACCACACACACACACACACACCACACACACACCCACACACACACACACACAATATGGAGATGGATACTTTGAGACCTGGGAGGACTCCGTCCACCTCCTGAAACCCATATATGGAGACAACACACACACACACACACACACACACACACACACACACACACACAACACACACACACACACACACACATATGGAGATGGTTTTGAGACCTGGGAGGACTCCGTCCCACCTCCTGAAACCCATATATGGAGACAACACCAACCACAAACACAACACACACACACACACGGATACTTTGAGACCAGGTAGGTTTCCGTTCCACTCTCTGAAACCCGCATATGCAGATAACAACCACAACAACACACTCACCACACTCACACACCACACACACACACATGAAGATGGATACTTTGAGACCTGGGAGGGCTCCGTTCCACCTTTTGAAAACACATATGGAGATAACACACACGCACACACACACACACACACACCGCCATTTCCAGTCAATTTGACCCACAGTCCCTCGAGCTTGTCCAGAGTTGTGGGAGCAACCACTGTACTTGCAGGGCCATATTCATGAAAATAACTCGCAGGGCCGTATTCATGAAAAGTGTTGGGTGATAGCCCTGAGCCAGTCAGCATTGGGGGATGCTCCCGCTGTCCCTCACTACATACACCCAGTGAGTGACACACCATTCCCTGGGAACCTGTACCCTGAAAGCAGTAAATTTTAATTTTGTTTGAGTATGAGCATAAAATATTCTTCCACTACAAAAGTGAAAAGATGCCTTGGAAACTTTTTAATCTTCAGGACCCATCGGACAAGTCGCTATAATATAACATTACGAATTACATGCACGATGAGAGTTTGTAGTTGCCTCCATTTTATCGTGTTTGAAAGCCAGACCATGAGCCAACTCAAAGGTGAGTTCACGACCTCTGAGCTCTCCAGTTAGTCCTACCTTATTGATAACAAGAACATACAATCCGTCGCTTCACTGGCAGGAATATTAATAGGGGGGGGAGAGAGAGAGATTTTGCTGTCTAGAAAGGGTTAGAGAAGAGGGAGGGGGAGAGAGGAAAGAGGGTGGAGCTGAGAGGAGGAGGAGGAGAGCGAGGAAGGCTGGGAGAGTGACGCCTCACCACATGTCACTATATGCTCCAGGATGGGATGAGAGCGAGGTGGATGAGGAAGAGAGGAGAGGAATTGGGGAAAGTGGGGAGGGCAGGGGGGGTGATCTGGACTTGTGTTTGGAAGGGGGAAAGGGTGGGGGGGGAGGTATTCTTGACTTGCATTTGTAGGGGACTTGAGGGGATGCAGAGAGGGTGGATGGTTCCATCCACCAGCATTACACAGGATTGAATGAAATGGGGTACGTTAAACAGCACATTCAAACAGGTCATCCTAAACACCACCGGCGCGGACTGTCCGGTGACGTCCATGGGGGGGGGGGAGGGGTGAATGGAGGAGGGGATTTGGGATGAGGTAAGAGCATGAGTTGAGGGGAGGGGGAGGGGGAGGGAAGGAAGGAAGTTTTCCTTCAATCGTTGAAAAGCCGTGCCAGTATTCACGCCTTTATTTAATTTCCGCACACATTTTACAGTACAACGAAAATGCAATAAGCTCTAGAATATCTTAACCTACCAAATTTCAAAATTTAAACTGCAGAATTGATCCTAGCAGCAGTTCCCACTGCTAAAAGTGTTCATTTGTCCAATTCTCACATTTTTGACACCCCTTCCTCTCCTCGAGAGTTGTATGGTGGTGGAGGGGGTTTGGGAAGAGGTTGGAGTAAGGGGAAGGGAAGGCAGCATGAGGGGAGGGGAAGGGAAGGCAGCATGAGGAGAGGGGAAGGGACCTTTGCCCCCTCCAGTTAGCTCACTATAAATCTGATTCATACATGCTACACTCTTGGGAACCGTTTCAAATTCAATACCAAACCATCAGTCCTTAACAATCCTCATATGCATTCCTCCAACCTCCTCACATTCCACGTTAACCGAGCACACACACCGGCAATATACTCATCCTTTCACTCACACACGTGCATGAATTCTCACCAGCACGTTCAACTTTCCCCACACCCGCATGGCACGTCCTGTTGGCTTCGGCACGGGAGCACATCTACTCCCCATGTGCCGAAGCACATGGTTCACAAGATGGCCATGTAACCTCCACTGCGGCACCATGCACTGCGGACCCGGGTGCAAGTTCGGTCTGTGCACCCGTGAAACCCGTGCACCTCACAAACATAACCATGCATGTCGGCATGCACAACCCCCCGTGGAGAGTACAATTACAAATCCCAATCTCCCCATTTGCACCACATCCGTGTGTGCTATCTACATACCTCTTCGTGCTTGCAGCAACTGCCGACTGCACCTCCCGATCAGGACACGCCACTGGCTCCCGCTGCACAGATGTGCTTTCCTGTGGGGTCATGTATGCCCTGCATGCATTCTCCCCCCACGTGCCCAGATTTCCTCCTTGGCGGAGTTCCGAAGACGAGGTTCAATTTGACGTTGGAAGGTGTTTTTTATAGGTAGATTCAGCAGGCGAACCGGATGACACGAACTGCTTATGCAATGCTGCTATTGACTGTGGGTCACTCGCCAAGTGGCTTCAGCACTCAAGCAAGCACTTCAATGAAACAGTTGATAAGGAACGGAAGGCTTGGCAAGCGATTCGCGATTGGCCTTACTAAACACCGCCCGGAGTGTCAAAGAATGAACAAATTGGACAAATGAACACTTTTTTAAAGCACTTCAGATCCGCTTCTAAGGTTAATTCCACAGTTTAAATTTTGAAATTCATCTCGGATTAAGAGATCCTCGAGCTTATCACATGTGTGGAAATTAAATAAAAGCATGAACACTGGCATCTCTGTGCACTTCTTTGCGTTACGCTGTCGCAGCGATTCGTAGGTTTGAAGATCAGTGATCAGCGATGTATACAGCGATTCGTCGGGATGAACCTTTATCATACAGAAACTGACCTGTTCCAAGGCAAGACATTTTTGAGCTGAGCAGACAACATGGTGCATTGAGACCTTGAGTTGATCAAGCTAAACACAGGCTAACCAAAGGTAAGCCTTTTTCTGATTTTACCATTAATTATCTTCAAAAGGGGGTGTTTAAATTTACCCAAACACCCAGTTTCACTCATGCACTCCCTTGGATTTCCCTTCGTATGCATGCAAAGTTTCAGGTGGTTCGGTTTCATGGTTTTGGTGTTATGGAGGACACACACACACACTGACAATTATTATTGGAGATGCAACTGATTTGATTTGATGTTTATAAACAGGAAATTAATTCAACACTGGTTAAACCATTCAGGGTGAAACATAAGGTTCCAATCAACATCGTGTGATATTCTGTGGAACAGGTGTATCATCAAGTTCCTTGTAAAGTAGAACATCAAACCGGTTGAAATTCACAGCAGACTGTCTGCACAGTTTCGTGATCAATGCCTTTCACCTAGTTGTGTCCTAATTGTGCAGCAAGTTCAAAAGCACCTGCGAATTGTTGCGTGATATTGAGCGTTCTTACTTGTAAACAACGGCTGTCACTCAAGCAAACATTAAATGTGATTAACATCTCATTTTGGAGAATCCTTGAATTGCTACACATGAAATTGCATTCAAATTGAATGTCAGTGTCAAAAGTGTGGAAACAATAATTAATTCTCAATTCTTATTTAATCGGTTCGTGCAAAGTGGTTATCAAAAGGCCTAATGTTTACTCAAGCTGTAACTCATGTGGCCATTGTAACTGAGACCCTTGAATGCTACCAGAGGTAAGAAAATGACTCGATGAAGTAGGTTGTGACATGATTTCTGGGTCCATAATTTCAGGCCGGAGTAAAAGTGAGCCAGCATGGATTGGAGACATTCTTGGTTCCCACCACCACCAAAAATAAATCAAGGTTCAGATATCAGCCAGAAACCTCATAGCAATGGTGTTTTGGGACCTCAACAGTTTCATTTCTGCAGTGTACTTTCTTGGACATGGGAAAATCATCAATGAAGAGTACTCTCATGTTTTGTTATGTAATGAAGTTAGACAAACAATATCCAGACAAGAGCCATGTTTGCTGGATATGTACCCTTCCCTAAGGATTCCATGCAGATTGTCAAGGCGGCGCTACCACATTGATGGGATAAATGTGTACATGGAGCAGGGGAATTACCTTTAGAAACAGGTGAGGCGTCATCAACTTTCCCTTACTTTTGGATTTTCCAGAATGCAACTTCCATGCTAACATTGAACTATATTTGCACAATGTTTGTGCTTTTCATGATCTGGAAATAGTTTTCGTTATGTCTGAATCTTTACGAATAGTTTTCTAACCTTACCTGAATATGCTTTTCATTTTGGTATGGTAAGAATCCCAGCAATGGAAACATCCTCTTAAGTTCTTCACGGCTACTACTTGGTGCTTGTAAAACCTGCAGCCCTTCCTGAAGCTCACGTTTGCACAGATTGATACTGCTCTGTAAAGGAAATGAAGACCAGAGCCAAGGCCCACACCTACCCATGTCCACTTTTGCAGTGAATCATTTGTGCATATGTTTGCACTTTCAAACAGGGTGCGGGCATATGGCCAGGCAATAACATCCGCCGTGGAACGTCTCAGGCACAGCTGCCATTGCTGCCATGATAGTGTTTTGCCCTGTGTGCTCCTTCCCGCTGTTCTGCCATGACTACATGGTATGCTTGCGGTGCCACATTAAGGCCATTAAAAAAAAAATTGGTATTCCTTTTATTTCAGAAGAAACCAAAACTGTGGCTACATCATGATGCAATCATGAAAAAAAACCTTGGAGGATTTATCCTGCACTTGTTTTGAAAGTTGTGTCAACCATATTTGTTTGTCAATTTCAGCTCAACATAAAAGGGAAACGAAAAGCAAAAGGGAAGGTTGCCAAACATGTGTCAGCACCCAATATGGGACATTGTAATTGTTCATTAACAATCACTGAAACTGGAAGAGCATGAGGTTTAGACTTAAGAAGATAGCATTAGCATGACAGCTGGATCTTCAAACATGACCCTTGAGTCCCGTCACGACAGACACTTCATTGCACTGTCTGGGTAGTGCAGGTCTTGGTAGTAACGACTGCATATGACTCCATTGACCCCACCAAAGTCACTTGCGACAGGTTTATGGCAGGAATTTGCAATTTGTTCAGAATGCCAGTACACAATGGCCTACCTTTGCAAAAAACCATGGGATATTTCACATCCACAGGCAAATGCGAACAGATGGGACTCCAGCAAAAAGTCCCATCCGATGGACAGCGCACTTTTTGTTGCAATTCTCTGCCTGAGATACACCAGGGTGACAGGTTATAGTTGGGTTTGGAATGAAACCCTGATTTAACAGCTCAAAGGTGTGTATGGTCAAAGGCCTCTGAGCTATGTTTCAACCCCGATTATATGATGTCATTGAGAAAATAGATGCCTTTACATTAAATTTTTAATCTGCGAGCTTTAAATGAGTCAAACACATTAATATTCTTTCAATCCTATTTAGCTTTTTCCTGTTGGAGTCAAACCCAGCGATAAAGTATCATTTTGCTGTGGTTTCTAGTGTTGACATGGGGGAAAGCAGGCTGCCCAATTCTGTGACTACATCCATCATTGGCAAGGGTCATAGAATGAATGCACATTGAGAGAGACAATATCACGAGGACATCACCAGATGAAGCAGTCATTTTAGAGGCAATAGACTGCTCTTGGTGAAGACGAGCCCAGCCAGACTGGACATTGGGGTATTGCGTACTCAACCACACTGAGTGGACGAGCAATACACACAATTAAATTTTGGTAAAAAGTGTTGAACAGAGGCCAGTGCTATAAATCTGTGATAATTATTCATTCAGTCTCATCTAGAAGGAACCAGAATGAACAAAGTACAATGTTCAATCCTTCAGTCGAAAGAGAGATTCACAAGAGCTGCACTATCCAGAATATTCCTGCATGGGTCCAAGTAGGCCTTCCTATAATCACATTCACTCTTTACTAATTGCCATTTCACTGGGTTCTAAGTGATTATTGGTTGGTTCACACCAGGATTTTGATGTTGACATATAACTGAACGTGTTGTGCCTCATAGTTCGGATAGGAAGTGATGAATTTTGTTGGCTTGATTTTCAGAATCATTTTCAACATTCAGCACTCAGGCCATTATTGGAATCAATTTGTTTGCTTGTGTGAAACAGATGCCAACATAGCAAGATGACGCAGAACAGGAGCACTCGATTTTATTTAGAGAAGGTAGAATATAGAATGTTTGGTGCCTCATCATAAATAAACAGTAAAAAATACATGCGCAATTGTAAAAAATAAAAATAAAAAAACGACAAAGCAGCTGAAAATGCATAGCCCCTCCAAATCTGAAAATGTCCGCTTTGTACTCAAACTAAACTTGACGAAAACGAAGATTAAAAAAACAAAATTGTACATTTTATTCATTTGTGTTCTCCACAATCTCATAATAGAGGTTTGTTGAAGATTTGATGACAAAAGCTCAATTGGTAAAAATTTTACGGCCTGAACATACACACTGAATTTCGATGGTAAATAAGGATTTCGAGCAAAACATTTATGGCTGCTCTTCCACTTCACCGATGACGTCATCCTTACAATCCTTTATTCTGCATCAGGAGTAGAATGATATATGCCAAGTTTCAAGTCTTTCCGATCAGTGGTTTCAGAGATATAATGTTTTAATGTTTTTTGCATTTATTCCAAGATTTCTGCCATACCACTTGACCTATAACGTCACAATTATCATTCAAATATTCTCCATGGGGAGTCGCTCCTACCCTGAAAATTTTGTTTCAATCTGACAAGGGGATGCGAAGAAATGAAATGTTAAAAAAAAATAATGACCTCCACAATTTAACATCCCTACCCTGGCATAATGTTGTAACTTAAATTTGGTAGCATTCTGACTGTTGGATCTGGAGAAGAAGATTTTTGAAGGAATTTATGTGATTTTCTCAAAAATTTACCAAGTCCACCATTTTGACACACTTCTGGTCACGTGATCGGCATAAACCTCACAATTTGACATCCCTACCCTGGCCTCATGTTGTAACCCAAATTTGGTAGTATTCTGACTGGACGGTCTGAAGAAGATTTTTGAAGGAAGTTACTATGTCTGCCATTTTGACCGACTTAAAGTCACGTGACCGGAACGAGCTTTGCAATCCCCATTACCAGTTGGGAGTGGAATGTTGAGACCAAATTTCAGCCGGATCGGCAAAGCGGTTTGGCCGGAGAAGTCGAAATCTGAGATGGATGGATGGATGGACGGTACACAATGACAATACCTTATCTGGAATTATAATTCCAGAAAAGCTAATAATAAATGTCAATCACTCAGTCAGTTTTTCTTCTCCATAACTCCAAAACCATGAAACCTCACAGCCCCAAACTTTCCATGCATACGAAGGGAACTCCAAGGTAGCGCATGAGTGAAAACTGGGTGTTTAGGTTAATTTAAACATCCCTTTTGAAGATAATTAATGGCCTTATTTAATTATCCTTTATCAAGGCGTCATCCTTGGTCAGCCCCTGGGTCAGCCTTCTGTTCTGTCAGCTTGCTGGGGTCTTAATTCGCCATTTTGTTCGGCCTGCCCAACAATGCCTTGACTTGGAACAGGCCGTAACGGTTTCTTAACGATAAAACGCTTATGAATATTTTTTTCACTTTTCTCACTCATATCATCGAATGCCTGATCATCATACCTGTGAATCGCTGGATATATTGCAATGCTTATAAACGCCCAGAAACGTCAGTGTTCGTGCTTTATTTCATTTCCGTACATGTGATAACCTCTAGAATCTCTTAACGTGAGCCAAATATCAAAATTTAAACAGCAGAATTTACCCCAGCAGCAGTTCCGACTGCTAAAAAAAAAGTGTTAATTTATCCAATTCAAACATTGTTTGACCCCCTTAATATTCCTGTCAGCGAAGTGATGGGTTGTCTTTGCTAGTCTAGTAATAAACAAGAAAGAGCATTCGGTCTCAGGTGACATTTCAACTGCTTCCCAGCAAGCCTCCTCAGGCAAATGGACCCCAAGCTTCGACATGTGTCAGTTTTTATTCCCGAGGCGACAATTTGTTTCCAGTCACGTGCCGGCATGAGGGGTCAATTGAGGAGCGTTTTAATTTTTCACAATCTCAAGCAACAAACCCAATCACATATTGGATGATCTGCTCTGCTCTTTTTAATTATGTAGTAATGATTTGGTATTGTATGCGTGGAGATGAGTGAGTGTGTGTTCTAGCTCTTGTTTTTTTTGTGTTTCTGGGGAACGGAAATGGTTGGGTCCACTTCAAGGTTGGATGTGGTAACGTGGGTTGCATGATTGGTGGAGTTTTCGTTGGGTGTTGTACATGTGTGGGCATGGTGTTGACGATCAAGCATTGTTACTTTTTTTCTCATCTTGTCCAGCTGTTTATACAAGGTGAGTGACTGGGTCACCTTTCCGAACCTATTAAAAAGCCTGACATTGGCTTAGCAGTTACGGTGGCTGGCTTGGGGTCCTCAGGTCCTGAGTTTGAGTCCCGTTTGGCTGCTGAATTAACACCACGTGGGGTTCACTCAGCCTATCATCCTTCTGCGGTCAGTGAAATGAGCACCAGTGTACTGGTAGTAGGGGCACTGCATCAGCGGCATTGCCACGTCCTCAACCAATGATGCAACCAGCAGCCACAAGGCTGCACACGCGAGTGTGTGTGTGTGTGTCCAAGTCTCTTTGCTCTATCATGTTCATCTCGCCTTTTTTCAATTTCCTTCCAGTTTCACCAATATATAATTTGTCACAGTCTCTATTATGAATGGTAAACGACTTCTGATTTGTCACCAGTTCACATCCAGTCCTTTAGCTTTGAAATTACATTATGGATGGACAGATAGCTGTAAAAAGTTTGATTTAATTTCATCGGCACCTGGTGCTTTTACATTTGCCAGCTCTTTCAAGGCTCCACATACCTCACTGCATATACAGGCTGTTCCAAAAAGACACGGACAACTTTGGTTGTTAACATATTGAAAACCACAAATGATACAACAATACCTTTCGGTTTATATGACACAGAAACTCATAACATTTTGTGCATACCATCAACACATTTCAATGTAAGCTCAGTTTCTCATGCGCAGGACATCAAGGTGGTACACGAGTTCATGCCATGTTCAGCTCAGCATGTTTGCATCCACCAGTGTGCATGCAGATGTGATCCAAGAACGAAGATCTTGCAGGTTTGCCACCTTAGTGTTGTAGACAACATCATTGATAAACACACAAAAAAAAAATCAAGGGGGGTTATGAATGGTGATCGTGGGGGCCAGGTGGTTGGTCCGTCTTGGCCAATCCAGCGACCTGGAAATTTTTCATTCAGGATGGCTCGAATGATGAATGCCAAATGAGGAGGAGCACCATCCTGTTGAAAAACGATATCAGGTTGCAGGTCTTCATTCTGTGAGAAAGCGAATCCTTCCAAAATGTTCCGATAAATTGTTGAGGTCACTGTATCCTCCACAAAGAAAAACAGACCCACCAAGTGGTCATGGAGAATGCCTCACTACACATTGACCTTTGGACTGTCACTTGTTTGTTTATTGACCACATGGGTTTTTTTCGGAGCACCAGATCCTCACATTGTGCTGGGTGATCTTACCTGATGCATGGAAGCAAGATTCATCTGTGAACGTGATCTTTTTCAGGTAATTTTCGTCATCCTTTATGTGACTGAGCATTAACAAGGCAAATGCCTTGCGTTCTGGTCCGGCATTTGGTTTGAGTTCCTGCACAATCTGCACTTATAGGCATAAACCTTCAGTCTTTTATACAAAATCCTGTGCACAGTGGTGGTTGGTTGTCCCAGTTCTCTGGATGTGCATCAAATTGATTTTCTGGGACTCTGTTGCAATGATTCATGCACACGTTCAATGTCTGCTGCACACGTAATTGGTCGACTGGTAATTTTCTGTTTCTGACCACTTCCAGTCTCCTTAACCCTTTGCATCTCTCTCCGAAACAAGGCCGTGGTGGCAGATTCCTTCCATACCTTGAACGGAAATTACACTGAACTTCCGTGTTGGATCTTGTCTCGATGAACCAATCAATGCACTGAGCTTTCTCCTGTGGAGTCGCCATTTTGTTTTAAATTAAACCACCAGACCTGAAAATAGGGGAAACTCTATGAGTTTCTGTATCATATAAAACAAAGTGAATCATTGTGTCATTTGTGGTACTTAATATATTAACAACCAAAGTTGTCCAGGTCTTTTTGGAACACCTGTATCTGTAATAACAAGTCAAGAAGACATAAAATGTCATAACTCTCGTTGCTTTAGTAATTTTTCTGCATGGAGTTGAAGGGCTAACCGGTATTTATGTACAAATAAAATGGCCGCCAGTCTACCAGTTGGCCATCTTTGATCAGATCCCAAAATAAAGTGAGAGGCACGTGTATGCCATCATGTACTGTGTTTGTGCCAAGTTTGAACAAAATCGGACCATGCATGTCTGAGAAATGGTTGGAGACACATTGAAGTAACAAAATAGCCACCAGTTGGCCATCTTGGATCTGATCTCGAAAAAAATGTATATATATATATATATATATATTGTCGCGGGGGTGGCCGGCCCAAGTCAACCCTACGACCCAAATTGTGGTGATGGGTGGTTAACACCGACCAACGTCCCAGGACAGCCGAGTGGTTCCTTAAGAGAAGGCAGACACATTGATCGACGGAGATTTTTACACATGCTTGAAAGGTATGGCGGAGGGCAACAGCGGACGGCGTAGGAGTACTGGGAATGGAACAGTTACACAGGGGGTTTAATCCGCGAACCCACGACAATTACACAAATACAAACTCTTCAAAATATCCACATTTAATGCACATACACAAATATTTACAAAGACAATAATGTAAAAGGAAATAATGATACTAATAAATAAATAACTCCAATGGTCGAGGCCTCGCACATGGACGCAAACACAGACAAAGGGTGACAAACTGAAAAGAAAAAGCCCTTTTGTAGTACACTGGTACTTAGATTGGGCCAGAGCTAATCTCCGTCGAACCCAGAATGGAAGCCCTCCACCAGCACATGCACACACAGGCAAAATGGCGCCGTCACTCGGAGCCGGGCCTACGTACACCAGGCAATCCGCACGCAGCTTTTTCCACACGAAGGCTCCAAATGTCCAAGCCTTCCTCTTTTCAAAGGTGCCACCTGCCTCGTGCAGTCCTCACACCGACCTCATGTGTGTGTTTTATGCCGAACCAGACAGGAGCCTTCCACAATCCAACCGTGAGATGCGTCAGCCTCTCCTGTCCTTTCGATCACTCCCCTCTCCTTCTGCTCTTTATATCCTCCGCATCAGAGGCGTGGTCTGCTCGCCCCCAAACCTGGGAAGGCGGGGCATCTCCTGTTTGTTGTCGTTTCAGGGACGCGTTTCCCAGCTTTACGGCCTGGCTTGAAATATATATAAAAAAAACAGAGGGAAAATCATAGAGGGCAATCACGCCCTGGGGAACTTATTTTTTACTCCCTAGGTTAATTAACACCGCACCACCCCTCGTGTGGTGACATGTAACACTTAAGCTTACAGATTCCCTAACTTAGTTCCATTGAGATCGTTCTACATATCATCCATGGACCAACAACTCTACACAATGCCAAACTTCCTCATTGGATCCTTCCATCTACTACCACACCCGTAACAAATTATATATTATATATATTTATAATATTATATACTGTGTATATATGTTATATTTTACGAATTTCGGTCCGCCCGGCGTGCGCGTCGCACGTAACTAAATCGCGACCGCGTCGCCCACCGAACGGACAATTCAGTCGTGATCCTCCGTGGAACTCCGCCAGGAGCTAGTCACAGGTGGGGTCTTTCGACCACACCACAATCGTGCCATCGGCCCCGCGCAGGATAGGGTTGTTCGCTAAACTCGACCTACCTAAGTACCTGCGCGAGTAGATTAACCGGGCGATCGTCACTCGCCGCTGGCCGGCCGAGGACACGAACCGCTTAAGCGGTCCGTTCCGTGCTTCAGTGAATACCGAGCGTGTTATGCGCCCCGATGGCGTGATTATTTACGCGTGCTTGCACCCCTCCTACCAATTCTTCCGTGATGCAAGATGGAACTTTCAAACAAAGGGAAAGGACGCAACGAAACGGGAACAGTTCAACAAGCACATTTATTGCACACTCAGACAAGGCAAGCACGTATTCACAACCATACAGTAAGAATGCAATTTACAGAGCAGTGTACACCGAATAAAGCAATGTTTATTTACCTGCACTTAACAGTTTCTACTTTACAAGACACGGCGCCACAACACGCATTCAAAGAAAAAGCAGTAAAGACCCCCTCATAGACAAGGGAATCAGACTGGGCCGCTGGGCCTAATGCGCGGAACTGGATGAGCGGCCAGGTCCACGAGAACGAAGGGTCCTACCCGCGCCCTCGTGGCGCGATGGCGGGCAAGCCGCGATGTCAGCGTAGCTGCGCATGGCTTGTGCCCCTGGCGTGGTCGGCGAGCGCTCTCCGGCGCTCCCCGTCTGCCTTTCCCGTCGGCTCCGTCCCGACTCGACTGCCGCCGTACAACTGCTGACTTGACTGCCCCGCCGACACTCTGCTGCCACTCCACTGCTCACTTGGTCTTGACTTTTTTGCCGACATACTGCACCGCGAGCTGCGTCTGCAGCTCTTATCCAGAAGTTTAAAAAAAAAAATTCCTCTTTCCAGATCGGAATCCATTTCTTCATCAAAAATCTAATCAATTTGTCCTTGTCAGACACCCAACTTGTCCACCAAGTATTCTCTGAATCCGTCTATAACTTTGAGATATCCTGCTCAGAGACCAACAGACAAACATGGGTGAAAACATAATCTCTGTCCACCTTTGGTGGTGGAGGTAATATAATTAGAGTGACGAACAAGCAACTAAGAGTGTGCTCGTGTATGCTTACAACAGGCTATCCATAAAGTCCTTGTGCCACTTTGAACTTTAGTTTTTAGGCTGAAATACAAGGTTCAAATTTTTAGGCTTCAACAGAATCGCCATCTTTCATAATAGATCGTTCAATCCGATTTTCCAACTCGTTTTACACATTCTCCAGTTGCTGCTGAGTAATTTCATGAATTGCATTTGTGATCACAGCTCTAAGTTCAACCAAAGAATGTGGTTTTGATGAGTAAACAACAGCTTTCAGGTGAAGGAGGTGGCCAAGCAATTGGTCCACGTCTTCCCATCCACTTGTCTGGGAAGTCGTTATTCAAGAATCGTCTCACAAATGAAGCATGATGGCAGGGAGCACTGTGTTGTTAGAAGAAGGTGATATCTGAAAGATTAAATTGTCAGCTTTCAGGGAAAATAAATTCTGGAGCATTGCAAATTAACTTCCCCATTGACTGTTATTTCTTCAAAAAAGAAAGACTCAATGATGCATGACTTCTTGAGAATGCACCAGACATTGATTTTTTTGGTCTATTCCTTTGATGTGGCCAGACTTCCTGAGGTTTTTCTGTTCCCCAAATGTGGAAATTTTGCCGGTCGACTTTGAATGTTGCCTTCTCAAAAGTTGTCAACTCATCAAGAAACCCAGTAGATTTGTAGATTTAACAACAACAGTAGCAACAACCTTATACCAGCCTCATGAGGTCGTCGTGTAATGATATGTGTAAAAACTCGAATCCATTTTTGTTTTACATTTTGAAGGTCAATCCTCATTTTGAAGTTGTTGCAAAGTAGGCAATGTGACTCCATTTGAATATCCTCTTGAGTGGTTGTGACAGTTTTGTGTTCTCAGTAGTGTTGCCTGTTAGAATTGCTCCTAATTAGCTACAGACTCCACCTACAAAACACCAATTTTCTCGACAATAATCAAATGACATGATTGTTGATTCTCGTCATTTTCAAGTATTCTGATGCCAAATTCTACTCAACATTTTCATCCAATCTATCATTTGTTTCTGAGCAGTTACATTTAATATCAATACGGTTTCTAACGAAGCACACTCATATGGACTGAGTTTTGTGTGGCCACTGCTCTGCTTTCAAAATGAAGAGGCAAAGCAAACAATTTATACTGAGCAGGGTCTACTGATCTACAATAAAACATATAGATTGCAAGTTGACAAATGAGTGGAATATCTGTTTCCATGGAGTAAGGCGGGACTAGGTGTCTATGTCGTTGATAGGTGGGACAACATTACCACCTGTAAATATGCACCATCCTCCTCTGTCCCTTTGTTTAGGAGACTGAACATGTTTTCATTTGAAATTGCCTGCGACGCTGGTAGCCAGAGAGCTCTCTGATGCAGATGCTCAGGATACTGAACATATAACTATGACTGAGGAGGTTATAAGGGTGGAGGGTGGGAGGGGTCTTGTTATACCTTTACTGACCTTAGTTGCAGATTCAAATTTGGTTCCCCTAGCACTAACATTTTAAGTTGACCCAGAACGGTGACCTCTTTAAATAGTTTGGAAGTATTAAAAAAATGCGACTTTCTTTTGTTCTTTGTCATGACTACAAGCAAGCTGAGGTTTTCATGATAAAAAGGTGACCGTGAAGGAAGATCTTGTGGATTAAAGTGGTGAATCTTTTCATGATCCTACCATATAAACTATGAGGCTACATTCCATCCACAGAGACCACATCATAATTAGCCTCCTGCAGAGCTTGACACTCTGCCTATTGTTCAATATAATTGCATCTTTCAACGTGAAATCGCCAATGTCTGCTTGCTCTTTCTCTTTTGGGAACTGGGTAGGTAAAAAGAGAGGATGCTTCAGAGGAAGGAGAACTGAAGCAAGATTCAATCCATTTTCAGAACAGACTTGAAGTACATCTTGTCTTCACGTCAGGAATATCAGCAAATGATGATGTTTGCGGTCGTCAGCTGTATACATGTTAATTTGTTATTACATCTGAATGCATCGATGTGTTGATTGATAAAACAGTTGGGATAGACCAGCCCACAACCTCTTTGGAGAGGGAGCATGAATGAACCCACAAGGCAATACTACCACCACCATTCATGGGATAATGACTGGCTGGGTATCAAGGATAAGATGGTGTGCATGTATATGTGTATATTTTGTATACATATAATATATACATATATATATGCAGACTATACATATATATATACATATATATACATATATATAACACACATATATCATATATATATACACACATATACATATATATATATATATACACATATATACATATATATATAAACATATATATATATAACGTATACACATATTATAATATATACATACACATATATATATATATATATATAATATATATACACACATATACATATATAATATACACATATATCATATATATATATAAACATATATAATATATACAAACACTATCACATATATATACATATATATATATATATATATATATATATATATAATGTATACTATATTATAATATAAACATATATATATATACATATTGTTGCGGAAATGGCCCTTATGTGTATTATATAGGATTAGCCCAGATCCCCCATTAATGCATGTTTAGCCAGGTTGTTCTGTAAATGGACGTTACATGTGTGTCGGGAGGTGTAGGAGGCATGTTTTTGTTCATGCAGTGGTGGTGTACCGAGAGGTTCTTCTTCTTCCTTCCCCTCTCCGGACAACAGTCCCCGTCCAGCGCTCTGAGAGGGTGTGGCCTGGGGAGCGAGTGCCGGAAAGGAAGGTGGGACTGAGAGCGCAGAGGTGGCGCCGATCGGCTGTACAAGGGACGGCTGTGTCAGTTTTGCGATCGGCTTTCGTGAGGAGTGAGCCGAAAG
>CM068962.1:22553497-22565499 GCA_035128595.1 Eptatretus atami
TTTGATCAATGCAATCAACCTCAGCGGTATAGTTCGCTGGAGCTATCTGTTTTTTTTTTCTTGAAATGATTTATTTAAATATCTCAAACATTTAGTCGAGACAAAGAATGATTTATTTTTAAGCATAAAATAAACATCGCCATTTTGATCTGACACTTCCATGTTCATTCATAAATATTCATTCATAAATTGATTGAAATGATGTAAAATGCCTATTTTATCCAAGTAACTTCTAAACGGAAGGGTTTTGAAAGTGTCAAAAAGGTGATTTGTGTTCTACGGTGTTCAAGTATATAATTCAATTGAAATAAAATACAGATTTTATCGAAGAAAACAATTCTGGAAGTTTACCGCTGTTACTGCAGCGTCTTTTAAACCACCTTATTTAACACCTTACGTTGGTTCTTGGTACTTGTTGTTTGTGTCCTTTATGACATCCTTAAAAACAGAAACTTTCCTGTTTGGAATGATTTTCAATTTTGTTTCATTGCCAGAAAGGCAGACAGAATTAAAACAAAACATTTTTGTCACACCTCTCTGCTCATGCGTAATTGGGATGAATTAAAAACCAAAGGACTGTTACCTGCAGGTTCATTTTCCTATTCGTGTTGAATGAATAACATTCAATTGAAATCGAGTTGTTCCTCGATCATAAACTGACGTTTATGGACAGAAGTACAGCCAGACAGAAGTGAACCAATTGCTTAACCCCGCTTTTCACTTCGCGTGCGTGGGATAACGATTTGTTTTGCGCTTTTGGGGTAAATAAATCTGTACCAGCTTTGTTGAACATACATGGTTCTACTTTGTGTCGACAAAGTTCATCTTAACTTTTACAATCCCACTTTGCCATCTGTCCTCTGGGTTGTGGGCTACTACTTGCCTGATCGAGTGTCACCCCCATTTCATGTTGCTTGCTCTTTCCTCCATGTGTCATCATTGTCAATTTCAACCCACTCTTAACATCATATTCCTTATCTATATCCTCTTCTACCCTTTGAGCTTGTTTTGAGGACTTGTTCTATCCATAACGAGCATTTTCATTATCAAAGTTCTTCTGATCAAGTTCAAAGACTCGCTACACATGGTGAGATCACAGACATCTTGAACGTTACCTTCCTCACCATTCCAGATCAGCACCTAGCTCAAAAACCTGGCTATGGAGGTGCTTCCAACAATGAAGCATTGAGTGTGCTTAAAAAGCTGCGTTTTCTGCTGGCGAATATTTCCACGATGTGCCAACATGTGTTCTGCAGCTGCTGCCCAACTCGAATGTTGGAGTTGAATCGCAGGAGGCGGCGAAATGCTCACTCAAACTTCTGCTCATGTGACATGCATCCTATTGAATGGAAACTGTCTCATTACAACAAAGCACATCTCTTGGCTTAGCCACTCATTGTGTGGTTTCACGATGCACTGCCAAACTAACGCTACTATGGTGGCTTGGTGAAATGTTTGTTGCGTGAAAACGAGTTCCTGACAAGATGTAAATCGAAACTGGATAAGGCTGTAGTGAAAAATATAAATAACATATAACATGGAGACTGTCACTCGATAACTTGTTAACAAATACAATGCTTGGTGTGCAGTGCTGCGTTTGTTATTTTGCAACTTGCACGGCATTGGATGTCATGTTCGGTTATTCTCCAACAAGCAAACATCTTTTTTGAGGATCATCAGGGGGGTAGTGGTGTATTCTTCATGAAAACCTGAAATTGTTTTAAAATAACATTTTCAAGTAGGAAATTCTTGATCATACTGACATTCTTAACCAGTCTCTATACCTGTCCATGAATTGTGTCTGGTGACGTGACATCATCACGTGCCCTCGCACGAACCCTTTGTAGCAGCTTTCTTCAGCAGAATCTTGGTTGGAAACGAGGAAAGTAATGACGATTCGTTCTAGACTTAAAGAGAAGCTAATCTTAAAATCTCAAGTTATTATTACTGCATCTGATCATTAGAGGTTTTTTTTTTATTTTTGGCTTATTAAGAATATTATCAAAAGCATGGGACATTTCATCTGGCCAACGTGACGTTTACCGGCTAATGGTTAATTATATTAATATAAGGATGTGAAGTGAAAATTTAATTAATGAATAGATCTAGTACTTCTGAATTTGTGAAAGCTGAGTTTACTTTCCCTTTAATCCCATATATCAATCGGGGATATTTACCTCCCCAACCTGCATATAAGATGATATCGTATTCTTGAAGAGTATCAGTCCATTTTCTCAACAAGGTCACTTTTTTACAAAGTTCTCCTTCAAGGGATCAATATAATAATAGTTCCGTCATTAATTTAATACACAAAAAGGGTTTTTTTAAAAAAAATTGACCTTCTTAAGTACGACGAGTATTCCTATTATCAATCAACAGCAAAATAAGTCAATAATTTCACATAAAGTCAAGACCTTTTTCTCCTCCACCACTCTGGTCGATCCATGGTCATCATTTTTGTCTGTGAGGTTTCATGTGGTGTCATGTTTGGTTCATTGGGTTACCTTACCTGCTGAATGATGAACATTAGTTGTTATTTGGCCTCCTGCTGCAGATATTTGATGAGCTCAGGTGTGTGGGCCCATGAATACAGGGACAGCACCTTTGAAGAGTGCACCCAGCCAGTAATGAAGGATGCTTGCGAGACAATGTCATTAACTTCAGAGCAAATCCTCTTTGGTGATTCATCAACTTGACTGTTGTCTTATCCATTCAAACTGGTATGGGCATCTAGAACAAGATCATCATGGAGGGGTATAACAAGCAGCCTGAGAGCTACATTCTAGCACAATGAAAATTGTGACATCTCTGCCTTAAGCTTTCCTGAAAAGATCAGATCCATCTGCAATTTGAAGAATTGTATTTCCCTTGACCTGTTTCAACTGCATACCCTGTAATTAAAGAAATCTAACGGGTTAGGTCTAACTTGTTGCTCAACGAACTTCCTGTTAAGTCAAGTCTTCACTCCCTTGAGTAGAAGAGTAACTAAAGATCCTTATTTTGGAGCATTGTCACGCAGATGATGCAAACTATTATAAGACCCTGAAAACAAGGAATTATTCATGCCAGGCCGTGACTATATAGACCTGCCTATTCACGCAGGTGCATATGGCACACGATGCGTGTCCAAGGTGCAGAAAGCTGCATAGTATGCATGGATGAAGGCAAGCAAAGAGCGGGCTACAGTGAAAGAGACTCGGGAAGAGGAGGAGCAGGAGGAGGGTGTATGGATGTGTGCGCCAGCTACACATCTGCAAAAAACCTGCTCAGCCAGGAACCTTGCCAGAGCAAACATCCCTTAGCCTCCTGCCCCCCACCTCTAGCCTCTCGCCTCCTATTGCGCACCACTGCCTCCTAGCATCGAGCTCACAGAGTCACCACACAAACAGGACAGCCACTTCGGCACAAAACGCACTGGCAGACGTGACGACCTGAGCATCGTTGGTAACACATGCTTCTTCGTTCACTACCTCACCGTCGCCTTGTACTCTCTATTGATCTCTGACAAATGTCGAGCCCCAATCACAGGCATGGGTGTTTGCTGCCAATTCATATTTCAATCCAGAGTTTGTAATTGCTTTCAGGTCTGCCCTAATGTTTTTACCACGTGCAAGCTGAATACTATTTATCTGCGGCAGATATGGGTTATCCACAAAGGACAGGAAGGCTCTCGGATATGCCAAGTGAAGTAATGAGGCAAGGCAGTGTATGTGGGGTGCCAACGACCAGGGCTTTGTAAACCTAAAGTTTGTGAAAACGTTTTTGCAGATGGCAGCAATATGCTCGAAATTTGGTTTTGTACATTCTTATTGCAAGTTTTGTAAATGCATTTTTATTCCCTAATATATGATGTTTTTTAATTAACAAAAATAATTTCATTATTTTGCAAATAATTAATTTCATAATTAGTGCAAAACATTTAAAACTAGAAGGGCGCTTGGTAGAGCACATACGTCCGCCACGTAATGCCTGATCCACAAGAACATATTTTTTTTTATGTTCCGTGAGAACCTGATCCCAATACATGTTTGAAATATCGTGCTTTGTCGTTTTTGGCCCGATCTCTCAATGGCAAAGAAGCACTTTCAAATTAAATAACTCTCGTATCCAGATTCAGATTCGGATCTCCACCAAAATCGAATCAATTTGTTGAGGTCACACACCCAACGTATCCACCAAGTTTCGGCTGAATCCTTCTACAACTTTTTGAGATATCGTGCTATATATGGGTTTAGCCCTATCTCTCAATGGTGAAGAATCACTTTTTAAATTTTAGTAGTCGCATCCGGATCTTCACCAAAATCTAATCAGTTCGTCGTGGTTACACACCCAACCTGTCCACAAAATTTCATCCGGATCCGTCAACAACTTTTTGAGATATCCTGCACACAGACAGACAAACAAACAAACAAACAGACAGAAAAGGGTGAAAACAGAACCTACTTCACCTTTGGTGGTGGAGGTAAATATATCCTCTGTCCACCTTCGGTGACGGAGGTAATAATCGCTTGTATTAATTTATGTGCAATGTCATCTCCTTGTAATAACAAATTGGATCCACAATGAAGGACCACAATGGTAATGTTATATAATGAATCATTAATCATACGAAAGTTGTAATAATATATGTGACAATTGTGAATACTTTTAACATGGGTTCGTCACGCGTAGCTCGTGAATGCTACACAGTTGAACATATCCCAAAACAGTGCACTCTTTGTGAGATCTCCCATGGGATTTTTAAATGTTTGGATGCAGATTACACAGCCGGCTAAACACCCATTGTACTGGATTGATTCTCCATTATGTTCTGCCTGACACATGCAGCAGTCATTCAGATTCAAATTCACAAGAACATTGGTTTAAAAACAATGGTCAATGGCAATTGTGCTGGTGGTACACATATACACACACACACACACAAGCAACAACACACACACACACACACACAACATCACACACACACAACATGTAAGTATCATTACTGACACCATCTTGCACGCAAGTATTTTCTGCCAGTATTTCATTTCTTCAGCTGTTTCAACTTCCTGATGATGGCTCCTTGTACCTTCGGTGTGTCCTCACGGACCAACCACATCCAGAGCTGACTCTCCGCTGTTCCTCAGCCAAACTGACACGATGAAAGCTGCTTGGAGAACAATTTGCCCTTCGCTTGTCAGAGTTTCAGGGGTGATTTTGGCAGTGTTTATAGCTAAGTATGACTCTCATTTAAACCAGAAGCTTTGGATATAGAGCTCGTTTTGCAATCAAAAGAAAAGGCAGGAGTTAAATCACGGACAGTGAGAGAAAGGGGGGTTTGTGACTGTCGAATCCTTTCAATGTGTTCTAACTAGGAAATAAAAGAAAAAAATAACATATGTGCAAGTAATGGCTGAAACTTTGTTTTAAATATCAAGTAACTTTCCCTTCTACTGTTAAGCTAATTCCAGATGCAATTGCCATTCATGATAGAAAGAAAGTGTTGCGTCTATTTCGACAACTTGATCCTTCAGGTTGCATTAATTCACTGAGATGCATTGATAAATATTGATGAGGTAGTAGGAATGATAACGCCTGATAATGAGGAAGTATATTTGTCACATTTGATAGAAAAAAAAATTGGGGTTGAAACCTTAGTGTTATTGCAATGATCAAGGTCTCTACTGAGGCAAGAGAATGAGTCCTGTGCTTGAGAAATTATATGGGTAGTCGAAATTTGACCTACAATTGTGTTATGACGTCAACTAACTCAGCACGAATCGTAGACTCGTTCATTGATGTTCCTTTCTGAGATGACGTGAGCAACGGGAACTCTTTTGTCAGTTAAACTGGCATCACCAACATCATCAACTGACATGCTTGATGTGTCCGCTATTCGTCGAGATGGTCAGTGTGCTTGTGGTTCGTTCAGTACACTGTCATCTCCTTATTTAAATCATTTGCTCCAGTTGCATACAAGGTGGTCCAAAATTATGTGCAACTTTTTATTTAACTACAATTTGTTTTTTTTAATGAGTCAACTTTGTTTGTTTTGTCTCGTAATCCACAGGATTAGCTAACTTTTTGGTTTTTATAGTGAAAATATGCTTCAACAAGCAATAACGAGCAATATCATTAGTAGTTGATGAAGTGCTCAATCTAAGCACTGCACCTCTGGATGACAGCTGCCCCATGGACACTGAGGTTGTCAATGACTCAGCAGAGAACTGGAGCTGGTATGCATCTGATGTTATTTTTTCAACTCCTGCCTTTACCTTTGATGAACCCCCTTAGGTAGGTAGTATTCAGGAGGAGACACATCTGGGGAGTAATGAGTCATGGGTTGTCCATCCATCGAGAAATGAGTCGATCACTCAGGAAATGTCTTCTCAACAACTCCAAAGCACCATTAGATGTATGCAGTGTTGCACTCCAAATCCAAATCCATTGGGAATATACTCTGAATGATGCATTGGTGCTCCGGAGCAGTCTCCTGGGCTATTGGGCACAATCCTGGACAAGTCACTACTCCGACACAGGACACTCGAATGGCTCAATCATCCCAGCAAGCTGGTACTCCTTTTGCCAACCTCGGAAGGACGACTGGCTGAGTCAACCCAACCTGGTATTAATTCAACAGCCAAGCAGGAATTGAGCGCAGGACCCTAGGATACCGGGCTCACCATCCTAACCATTACTCCATCACCGGGGCAGTGCTGCGCTGTCTTGCTGAAAGATGACTGAATTCATAGTGATGTCTTGCTTCCTTCTCAGTGCCAGAAGGAATTTTTCTCTGCAGCATATCCATGTATCTATCTATGCTGACTGTCACGGTTTATCTAGCTTCATTCTCCAAGAAGAAAGGTCCTGTTATCCTGCTACATGCAATAGCACACCAAACCATTACTTCCGCAACAGAAACTAATTGTTCCATATGTTCGTGCAGTTGATGTTCTGCCCAAAATCGCATGTTCTGTTTGTTCATGCGGCAGCTGAGATGGAAATGGGCCTTATCACCAAAGAAGATGGTGCATAGAAAATCCTGGTCTTCTTCGATCTGCTGGGGTAATCGAATGGCTGTGCAAAATTGGAATCTCTCCCTCTTATTTATTTCGATTTGGTGCTACAGTTACTACATCTTGTGTGGGTGCAGTTTCATACCGCCGTATATGATTTTACCAACAGTTATGCGAGAAGTCCCCCACTAGCCATGCAAGTCGACATGTCGACTTTTTTCCGGAGAAGCCTGCAAAGCTTCTCTTACAGCCTCCATCTTGTCGGGTGTGATCACTGAAGGTTTTCGACTACTTTGTTCTTTAATTTGATCTTTCACACTCCCAGTGTCTCCAAACCTTTCAACAATATGTTTGATGGTTTTGTGTTGTGGAATTCTTGTATTTGGATAGACCCTAAGAAACTGCTTTTATGTGTAAATATATGACTTTGTCAGGGAAAAAAAAGTCTCTAAAATGAACTTCCGCTGGGGCACAGAGACATTTTTCGACATGGTTGAAACTTCCATGAAAAAAACTTTTAAACTTAAAAAGATGATTGGGATGGATTATAATAAGAACGATGGAAATACGGATTGCATAATGCAAGGGGCAGTATTGGAACATGTGACACAGGAGAAGGATTTGAGAGTGGTAATAGATACGGGGGTAAGCAGACAGTACAGTGACAGGCAGCTCATTGGTACAGGTAACAATGTTTTAGGTATTATTGAAAATGGGATAAATTATACATCTAAAGAGGTGGTGTTAACACTGTATAGGAATTTAGTAAACCCTCATCTGCAATATTGTGTTCCGTTTTAGTCACCACATCTGAGGAAGGACATATAACTACCATTGAGGGGATTGTGCATAGGACGACGAGAGATTGATTCCAGGACTAGCTAGACGAAGCTATGAGGAGCAGCCGAAGGAGACAGGACTTTATACATAAGAAAGGAGGTGATTACGAGGGTATCTGATGGAGATGTTTAAGATGATGAAGGATGTGGACAAGATAGGTGCCGTGGATTTTTTCAGCAGAGTGGACAATGTTAAAGCCAGGGGTCTAGATTGATGGTAACAAAGATGAGACGTAAGGCCCTGTCACACCTTGACGATTTAGCCAACGTATGCCTGACGTGTGCAAAATTGGGATAAAACGCCGGCACACGTCCAATACGTTATGGGTAAGTTTGTATACGTTAAGAGCATGCTGGCATACGTCGTAGAATGCTGACATACGTCGTAGAACGCTGGCATACGTCGTAGAACGCTGACATACGTCGTAGTACGCTGACATACGTCGTAGTATGCTGACATACGTCGTAGAACGCTGGCATACGTCGTAGAACGCTGACATACGTCGTAGTACGCCGAGCTGTTAGACAAATTTTCCATGCTTGAATTTGCCCGACGTATGCCAGCGTATGACTCACACGTTCCGCATAATGCTGGCCATAAGTTGTAGGCACGTTACGCGATCGTTGACACACGTTACTTGTACGTTACTCATAAGTCGAAACACGTCAAGGTAATGGTTAGCGTCAGTGTTCCAGACTCCCTGGTTTTTTTTGGGTTTTTTTTTTTTCTTCGGTATGACGGTCATGTTGACACTTCGATTTCTAGTGCGGTTATAATATAATATAATTAAAAGGCTGCCGCTCAACGATTTAAATCATAACCGTCATACCAAAGAAAAAAAAAAAAACAGGGAGTCTGGAACACTGACGCTAACCATTACCTTGACGTGTTTCGACTTATGAGTAACGTACAAGTAACGTGTGTCGACGTGTGTCAACGATCGCGTAGCGTGCCTACAACTTATGGCCAGCATTATGCGGAACGTGTGTCATACGTCGAGTACGTCGAGAAATTTTCAACATGCTGAAAATTTCTCGACGTACTCGGCGTACAATGACGTATGCCAGCGTACTACGACGTATGCCAGCGTACTATGGCGTATGCCAGCGTGCTCTTAACGTATACAAAACTTACCCATAACGTATTCGACGTGTGCCAGCTTGGTTCGGCAAATTTTTCATACGTCGGCATACGCTGGCTAAAACGTCAAGGTGTGACAGCGGCTTCACACTTCGATGTCTAGTTCGGTTATGATTTGAATCGTCGAGCCGCAGCCTATTAATAGCCTACGCCACGTGATCATCGGCGATACACTGCCGCTGCTATGCATAAGTTAGACTATCGTTGGGCATAGGTTGTGAACGCCGACAACACGCTCAGCATTCGTTGGTATAAGTTATCTATATGTGATTAAAACGTTCTGTGTACGTTACTAATACGTTATGCATACATCCAACACGTTATTATACGCCCAAAAATTAAAAAAATATATATCAATAGTTCTGCGTACGCCAGCGTTTTACATACATTTTGATACATTCGCCATTACGCGGTAAAACATCAAGGTGTGACAGCGGCTTAAGGATGGGTCCTTTAGTCACAGAGTAGATTATCCATGGAATTGTCTCCCTGGAAAGGTATTGGCAGTGGAGGGTTTTTTTTTATGCACCACACTCTTTACAGAGCATTGGTCCTGCCGAAGCAGTTTCTTGGCAAGAGTTCTCCTGGGTGGTTTGCCATTGCCTTCCCAGCGGTGTTTCCCTTCACTTGAGCATCAAGCAAGGAAGGAGCAAGGACAATTTTTTTTTTATAAATTCTTTGGTATGACTCAGTCTGGGTTTTAAACACCCACCTCGCAAACTCAGAACGGATATTCTAACCATAATGCTACCGAGTATGGTATGTAGATGGGGTAGATCGATTTAAATTTGAATTAGATAGGTACCTAAATCCATTGCAGATAGCTTGGTATGGGGATATTGGCAGGAATTGTCAGTCGCTATTGTGTGGATGGGTTTTGGTTTCTTGGGATGGTACAGCGCAGGCATGATGGGCTGAATGCCCTCCTCCCATGCCAAAGTTCCTTTTGTGTATCCTTCTGTATATATTTTTGTGGTTATGCCGGAGAAACATTTTCAGCAAGTAAGGAGGACGTGGTTATGCGTATTAGTTATTAAAACTATAAAAAACGAATTCCCTCTCAATGTATTGATCTACGTAAATCCTCTGCCATTTATGAGCAAAAGTCCAGATCCAATTTTTTACCACCTAAGTTAATAAGATACCCTCTGCCATCGGGACAATTAGGATTTAATCTCCAACGCGAGTGAGTGCATCGCTGATATGAGAGTACATTCTTACGCAGTGTATTGCTCTGCATTGGCATGGCACCAGACACTAATTTTTTGTGGGATTCAATTCCAGATGGAAGCAAACTTAGGAACAGACAGATCATAGACAAGCAGACTCCCGACTCATACGTCCTGTCACTGTTGCATACCTGTTCCGTTACAAACATCTCCATTTACCTAGGAGCCATTTAGGATTTGGTGACCTGCTCCGACATCCCACAATCAGTGCACCTACAAATCCCAACCCCCTTCCCATTCCCCCAAATATTCAATGAGAATGAAGACTCTTTGCATGAAACATGCCTTTTGTCTCTCTCAGTCATCCAATGAAGGCTATTGCCCATAATCAGCATCACACCCATCACCCTCCCCCAAATGTGTGGAGAATTAAACCCAACAAACAATGGCTACATTGCTGTAGCAGAGGCTTATGCAGCCAACAGCGTGTTAAAGAGCTTTCATTCTACTCGAAGAACCATAAATGCACCATGTGATTATTTTAATACCGAAGGGGTGGGTATTAGTAGGGTGAAAATGACAGTTCTGGAACACTTTACCTTAGACACCCCAGCTCCTCCTATTTTAACGTAATCAGATAACCTTTATGACTATATAACCATATAGTATTTTATATACTTATTTAAGGTTCAAAAAACAATTTGGGTGAAACAAACACTTCTGGGGCACTTGACCTTTTGTGCTGTCCAAGTGGAATGTTCTCATATTGTATCAGGTCAGGTAAGGAAACTTGTACCGGAGCAGCGCGTCGCGGCGTCCACTTTCCGCTGGTACTCCAAGGGTCTCCGTCTGGCCATCCCCCAGGCAGATGTCTGGCCCATCCCCATCTCCTGGAGATGCTGATCAAACTGCTGCAACCAAGAGGCACGTGGTCGGCCCATTGGCCTCCTCCACTCACTAGGCTCCCTCGCTGAGAGAATCTGGTGAGCAGGATCAGCGTCAGGAGAATGAGTCACATGTCAACACAGCTGCAGATGATGCTCAATTACTATTCAGGCCACAAATCTCATTTGAGTCTCTCAGCAACCGCTCGTTGGACACAAAGTCCGACCAGTGAAAGCCAAGGATTCTCCGAAGAGACCTGGAACCAGAGGAATTAAGTCTCCATCTCAGATCCCTGGTCAGAGTCCAAGTCTCACATCCATAGAGCAATACTGGAAGCACCAATGACCTGAAGACTCAGACTTTCGTCCTCCTGCACAGGTACCGATAGCGCCACACCCCATGATCCAGTGAATCCATGACTCCCCAGGCCCGACCCAGACATCTATTGACCTCAGACTCACAGCCAACAGAGACATGAATATCACTGCCAATGTAAGTGATTCTCACCGTGACCTCAACATCCTCACCACAAATATGTACAGACAAGATAGCAGCGTCCAAGATGTTATTGAAAGCTCGGATCTTAGTTTTGACCAGGAAACCCATAATCCGAGTGGCTATGATGCCTCATTCAGCACCTCTAGGGTCCCCAAAAGGACATCTAAAGTCTCCGCAAAGATGACTGCATCATCTGCGAAATCAAGGTCAGAGATCTTGACATTCCCAAACGATGCACCACAGCTTGATCTCTCCGACATCCTCCCGAGAATCCAGTCCATACAAGTGCTGAAAAGTGTGGGGGCCAGTACACACCCCTGATGAACACCAGTCACAACTGGAAATATGTCAGGGATGGAACCACCACATCTCACAGCACTCTCAGTCCAGAGTAAAGTTCAGGCCTCAGATTGATCAGTTTTGGTGGCACTCCACGAAGACCAAGAATCCTCCAGAGGGCATCCCGATTCACTGA
>CM068962.1:22568364-22599365 GCA_035128595.1 Eptatretus atami
GTCCTTGGTCTTTTGGGCCTCGATCTTTTGGGTCATCTTTGGTTCGTGGGGGGGTCTTTCCTTTGGGTCCGCGGGTATTTGGGTCCTCAAGGTCTTTTGGATCCTCAAAAGTCTTTGAGTCTTTCTGTCATTAGATGTCTTGTGGGTCTTTGGGACTTTTGGTCTTTGGGTGCTCAGGTCATTGGGGACTTTTGGTCATTGGGGTGTTGGCTCTTTGGGTTGGTTGGGTCCTCGGGGTCTTTTGGGTCCTTGGGGTCGTTTTGGGTCTTCGGGTTCTTTTGGGCCTTTGGGTCTCAAATGGCGAAGGGGTCTCAGTAGTCTAAAGGGTCGAAGGTACATTCCAATATGTACGTAATTAATAGACGCACGTGTGTGAAGTCAGGTGCAACTGACGTTGAGGGAAGCAGTACATAATTAATTAATAGACACGTAGTCACATGGCTTCAAGGCTTTAACAGCTTTATCCGACAGACTGTGCTATTCGTTTTTCTGCATCAAAATCTGCGGCTCATTAAGAGAGTCTACGGGGAGGGGGGCGTTTGAACCGTAAAAATAGGTGTTTGTTCTCTTCTCCGAAACTACACAAAGACTTTGATTAAATTTGACCACAACCTTCATCACCCATGATGTACCAAACTATCATCTGCATAAAAATCTGCACTCATCAAGGGAGTCCACGGAGGGGTGGTGGAGGTCTCTGACCCCCCCCCCCCCCACCCCAAAGTAGGTACTTGCTCTCTTTAGAAAACACACACAATTCGATGAAAACTTGCCCACAACATTCATCAACCTGATGTACCAAAGTTTGTCGACCATGTCAAAATTTGTGCTCATTAAGGGGTCTACAGGGTTATTGACCCCCCCAAAATAGGTATTTTCTCTCTTCTCTGAATGACACAGAGTTTGAATGAAATTTGACCACAGCCTTCATCAAATGATGTACCAAAGTTTGTTGATGGAATAAAAAATTCAGGGTCTAAGGGGACCTGTGGGTGGGGAGGGGGGGGGGTTTGAGTGACTGGACAAGTGGTCCTACTTTTACATACACTCTATACGTAGATATTTCTGCTTCATCCACAGCTGCAAGGCCAATACCAAACTACCCGAGGTAAGCTTCCTTTTTTAATATAAACTATTTTTTGCATCTGTTTATCTATATACATTATACATATATATATATTATAATATATATATTTTTTTTTTTATGTACTTGTGTTACAAATGTAGATATATTTATTTATTTATTTATTAACTTGCGTGTCTATTATTTATTTATTTATTTAGTGTACAGTATATACATATTACATATATATTATATATATATATTATATATATATATATATATATTATATAGTTATTTTAGTTAGATTTTTGTTTATCTATTTAGCATTTCATATATATATATATATATATTATATAATATATATATATATATAAATGTATATATTTACTTATTTATTTATTTAGTATATTATTATATATGTGTGTTAATATAATATATATATATATATATATATATATATATTATATAAGTAATATTTTTTATTATTTAGTGAATATTTTATCATATATATATATATATATATATAGTTATTTAGTTAGTTTTTTGTTTATCTATTAGCATTTCATAAATATTATATGTATATATTTACTATTTATTATAGTAGTATATATATAATGTGTGTGTATATATATATATATATATATATATTAAAGTATATATTTTAATTTATTTAGTGAATACTTTATCATATTATATATATATAATATATTATTATTAGTTTTTTGTTTATCTATTAGCATTTCTATTTATTATATATTATTTATATATTTACTTATTTATTATTTAGTATATATTTTATATATGTGGTGTATATATATATATATATAAAGTATATATTTTTATTATTTATGAATATTTATCATATAATATATATATATATTATATATGTAATACCGTATATACATATATTATATAGGATTTTTTTTAAATGTTTTTTTAATATTAATATATATATTATATACTATATATATATATATATCTTCTACCTTTCTAATATTACTAAAAACACTCATCTTGTATATATGATGTATATAATGTATGTATGTTATGTTCCCGAAATATAGCCAAAACGGTGCACGATAGCACAAAAATTTTGAGGCACCTTACTCACCATTCGCCTGTGGTGTGCAGATATCAAGTTTCGTTCAAATCGAGCAACAAAAAAATTATTTAAAAATCAATTCCCGATTCAGTCAAGTACTCTTCGGAGAATTTGATCAATGCAACAACCTCAGCGTATAGTTCGCTGGAGCTATCTGTTTTTTTTTCTTGAAATGATTTATTTAAATATCTCAAACATTTAGTCGAGACAAAGAATGATTTATTTTTAAGCATAAAAAAAACATCGCCATTTATCTGACACTTCCATGTTCATTCATAAATATTCATTCATAAAATTGATAAATGATGTAAAATGCCTATTTTATCCAAGTAACTTCTAAACGGAAGGGTTTTGAAAGTTGTCAAAAAGGCATTTGTGTTCTACGGTGTTCAAGTATATAATTCAATTGAAATAAATACAGATTTATCGAAGAAAAACAATTCTGGAAGTTTACCGCTGTTACTGCAGCGTCTTTTAAACACCTTATTTAACACACCTTACGTTTTCTTGGTACTTGTTGTTTGTGTCCTTTATGACATCCTTAAAAACAGAAACTTTCCTGTTTGGAATGATTTTCAATTTTGTTTCATTGCCAGAAAGGCAGACAGAATTAAAACAAAACATTTTTGTCACACCTCTCTGCTCATGCGTAATTGGGATGAATTAAAAACCAAAGGACTGTTACCTGCAGGTTCATTTTCCTATTCGTGTTGAATGATAACATTCAATTGAAATCGAGTTGTTCCTCGATCATAAACTGACGTTTATGGACAAAGTACAGCCAGACAGAAGTGAACCAATTGCTTAACCCCGCTTTTCACTCGCCGTGCGTGGGATTAACGATTTGTTTTGCGCTTTTGGGGTAAATAAATCTGTACCAGCTTTGTTGAACATACTTGGTTCTACTTTGTGTCGACAAAGTTCATCTTAACTTTTACAATCCCACTTTGCCATCTGGTCCTCTGGGTTGTGGGCTACTACTTGCCTGATCGAAGTGTCACCCCCATTTCATGTTGCTTGCTCTTTCCTCCATGGTGTCATCATTGTCAATTTCAACCCACTCTTAACATCATATTCCTTATCTATATCCTCTTCTACCCTTTGAGCTTGTTTTGAGGACTTGTTCTATCCATAACGAGCATTTTCATTATCAAAGTTCTTCTGATCAAGTGCAAAGACTCGCTAGACATGGTGAGATCACAACATCTTGAACGTTACCTCCTCACCATTCCAGATCAGCACCTAGCTCAAAAACCTGGCTATGGAGGTGCTTCCAACAATGAGCATTGAGTGGTGCTTAAAAACTGCGTTTTTCTGCTGGCGAATATTTCCACGATGTGCCAACATGTGTTCTGCAGCTGCTGCCCAACTCGAATGTTGGAGTTGAATCGCAGGAGGCGCGAAATGCTCACTCAAACTTCTGCTCATGTGACAGCATCCTATTGAATGGAAACTGTCTCATTACAACAAAGCAACATCTCTGGCTTAGCCACTCATTGTGTGGTTTCAACGATGCACTGCCAAACTAACGCTACTATGGTGGCTTGGTGAAATGTTTGTTGCGTGAAAACGAGTTCCTGACAAGATGTAAATCGAAACTGGATAAGGCTGTAGTGAAAAATATAAATAACATATAAACATGGAGACTTCACTCGATAACTTGTTAACAAATACAATGCTTGGTGTGCAGTGCTGCGTTTGTTATTTTCAACTTGCACGGCATTGGATGTCATGTTCGGTTATTCTCCAACAAGCAAAACATCTTTTTTTGAGGATCATCAGGGGGGTAGTGGTGGTATTCTTCATGAAAACCTGAAATTGTGTAAAATAACATTTCAAGTAGGAAAATTCTTGATCATACTGACATTCTTAACCAGTCTCTATACCTGTCCATGAATTGTGTTCTGGTGACGTGACATCATCACGTGCCCTCGCACGAACCTTTGTAGCAGCTTTCTTCAAGCAGAATCTTGGTTGGAACGGAGAAAGTAATGACGATTCGTTCTAGACTTAAAGAGAAGCTATCTTAAAATCTCAAGTTATTATTACGCATCTGATCATTAGAGGTTTTTTTTTTATTTTGGCTTATTAAGAATATTATCAAAAGCATGGACATTTATCTTGGCCAACGTGACGTTTTACCGGCTAATGGTTAATTATATTATATAAGGATGTGAAGTGAAAATTTAATTAATGAATAGATCTAGTACTTCTGAATTTGTGAAAAGCTGAGTTTACTTTCCCTTTAATCCCATATATCAATCGGTATTTACCTCCCCAACCTGCATATAAGATGATATCGTATTCTTGAAGAGTATCAGTCCATTTTCTCAACAAGTCATTTTTTACAAAGTTCTCCTTCAAGGGATCAATATAATAATAGTTCCGTCATTAATTTAATACACAAAAGGGTTTTTTAAAAAATTGACCTTCTTAAGTACGACAGAGTATTCCTATTATCAATCAACAGCAAAATAAGTCAATAATTTCACATAAAGTCAAGACCTTTTTCTCCTCCACCACTCTGGTCGATCCATGGTCATCATTTTTGTCTGTGAGGTTTCATGTGGTGTCATGTTTGGTTCATTGGTTACCTTACCTGCTGAATGATGAACATTAGTTGTTATTTGGCTCCTGCTGCAGATATTTGATGAGCTCAGGTGTGTGGGCCCATGAATACAGGGACAGCACCTTTGAAGAGTGCACCCAGCCAGTAATGAAGGATGCTTGCGAGACAATGTCATTAACTTCAGAGCAAATCCTCTTTGGTGATTCATCAACTTGACTGTTGTTCTATCCATTCAACTGGTATGGGCATCTAGAACAAGATCATCATGGAGGGGTATAACAAGCAGCCTGAGAGCTACATTCTAGCACAATGAAAATTGTGACATCTCTGCCTTAAGCTTTCCTAAAAGATCAGATCCATCTGCAATTTGAAGAATTGTATTTCCCTTGACCTGTTTCAACTGCATACCTGTAATTAAAGAAATCTAACGGGTTAGGTCTAACTTGTTGCTCAACGAACTTCCTGTTAAGTCAAGTCTTCACTCCCTTGAGTAGAAGAGTAACTAAGATCCTTATTTTGAGCATTGTCACGCAAGATGATGCAAACTATTATAAGACCCTGAAAACAAGGAATTATTCATGCCAGGCCGTGACTATATAGACCTGCCTATTCACGCAGGTGCATATGGCACACGATGCGTGTCCAAGGTGCAGAAAGCTGCATAGTATGCATGGATGAAGCAAGCAAAGAGCGGGCTACAGTGAAAGAGACTCGGGAAGAGGAGGAGCAGAGGAGGGTGTATGGATGTGTGCGCCAGCTACACATCTGCAAAAAACCTGCTCAGCAGGAACTTGCCAGAGCAAACATCCCTTAGCCTCCTGCCCCCCACCTCTAGCCTCTCGCCTCCTATTGCGCACCACTGCCTCCTAGCATCGAGCTCACAGATCACCACACAAACAGGACAGCCACTTCGGCACAAAACGCACTGGCAGACGTGACGACCTGAGCATCGTTGGTAACACATGCTTCTTCGTTCACTACCTCACCGTCGCCTTGTACTCTCTATTGATCTCTGACAAATGTCGAGCCCCAATCACAGGCATGGGTGTTTGCTGCCAATTCATATTTCAATCCAGAGTTTGTAATTGCTTTCAGGTCTGCCCTAATGTTTTACCACGTGCAAGCTGAATACTATATATCTGCGGCAGATATGGGTTATCCACAAAGGACAGGAAGGCTCTCGGATATGCCAAGTGAAGTAATGAGGCAAGGCAGTGTATGTGGGGTGCCAACGACCAGGGCTTTGTAAACCTTAAAGTTTGTGAAAACGTTTTTGCAGATGGCAGCAATATGCTCGAAATTTGGTTTTGTACATTCTTATTGCAAGTTTGTAATGCATTTTTATTCCCTAATATATGATGTTTTTAATTAACAAAATAATTTCATTATTTTGCAAATAATTAATTTCATAAATAGTGCAAAACATTTAAAACTAGAAGGGCGCTTGGTAGAGCACATACGTCCGCCACGTAATGCTGATCCACAAGAACATATTTTTTTTTATGTTCCGTGAGAACCTGATCCCAATACATGTTTGAAATATCGTGCTTTGTCGTTTTTGGCCCGATCTCTCAATGGCAAAGAAGCACTTTCAAATTAAATAACTCTCGTATCCAAATTCAGATTCGGATCTCCACCAAAATCGAATCAATTTGTTGAGGTCACACACCCAACGTATCCACCAAGTTTCGGCTGAATCCTTCTACAACTTTTGAGATATCGTGCTATATATGGGTTTAGCCCTATCTCTCAATGGTGAAGAATCACTTTTTAAATTTTAGTAGTCGCATCCGATCTTCACCAAAATCTAATCAGTTCGTTCGGTTACACACCCAACCTGTCCACAAAAATTCATCCGGATCCGTCAACAACTTTTTGAGATATCCTGCACACAGACAGACAAACAAACAAACAAACAGACAGAAAAGGGTGAAAACAGAAACCTACTTCACCTTTGGTGGTGGAGGTAAATATATCCTCTGTCCACCTTCGGTGACGGAGGTAATAATCGCTTGTATTAATTTATGTGCAATTGTCATCTCCTTGTAATAACAAATTGGATCCACAATGAAGGACCACAATGGTAATGTTATATAATGAATCATAATCATACGAAGTTTGTAAATAATATATGTGACAATTTGAATACTTTTAACATGGGTTCGTCACGCGTAGCTCGTGAATGCTACACAGTTGAACATATCCCAAAACAGTGCACTCTTTGTGAGATCTCCCATGGGATTTTTAAATGTTTGGATGCAGAGTTACACAGCCGGCTAAACACCCATTGTACTGGATTGATTCTCCATTATGTTCTGCCTGACACATGCAGCAGTCATTCAGATTCAAATTCACAAGAACATTGTTTAAAAACAATGGTCAATGGCAATTGTGCTGGTGGTACACACACACACACACACACACACACACACAACACACACACACACACACACACACACACAAACATGTAAGTATCATTACTGACACCATCTTCACGCAAGTATTTTCTGCCAGTATTTCATTCTTCAGCTGTTTCAACTTCCTGATGATGGCTCCTTGTACCTTCCGTGTGTCCTCACGGACCAACCACATCCAGAGCTGACTCTCCGCTGTTCCTCAGCCAAACTGACACGATGAAAGCTGCTTGGAGAACAATTTGCCCTTCGTTGTCAGAGTTTCAGGGGTGATTTTGGCAGTGTTTATAGCTAAGTATGACTCTCATTTAAACCAGAAGCTTTGGATATAGAGCTCGTTTTGCAATCAAAAAAAAGGCAGGATTAAATCACGGACAGTGAGAAAGGGGGTTTGTGACTGTCGAATCCTTTCAATGTGTTCTAAACTAGGAAATAAAAGAAAAAAATAACATATGTGCAAGTAATGGCTGAAACTTTGTTTTAAATATCAAGTAACTTCCCTTCTACTGTTAAGCTAATTCCAGATGCAATTGCCATTCATGATAGAAAGAAAGTGTTGCGTCTATTTCGACAACTTGATCCTTCAGGTTGCATTAATTCACTGAGATGCATTGATAAATATTGATGAGGTAGTAGGAATGATAACGCCTGATAATGAGGAAGTATATTTGTCACATTTGATAGAAAAAAAAATTGGGGTTGAAACCTTAGTGTTATTGCAATGATCAAGGTCTCTAGAGGCAAGAGAATGAGTCCTGTGCTTGAAAATTATATGGGTAGTCGAAATTTGACCTACATTGTGTTATGACGTCAACTAACTCAGCACGAATCGTAGACTCGTTCATTGATGTTCCTTTCTGAGATGACGTGAGCACGGGAACTCTTTTGTCAGTTTAAACTGCATCACCAACATCATCAACTGACATGCTTGATGTGTCCGCTATTCGTCGAGATGGTCAGTGTGCTTGTGGTTCGTTCAGGACACTGTCATCTCCTTATTTAAATCATTTGCTCCAGTTGCATACAAGGTGTCCAAAATTATGTGCAACTTTTTATTTAACTACAATTTTTTTTTTTTAATGAGTCAACTTTGTTTGTTTTGTCTCGTAATCCACAGGATTAGCTAACTTTTTGTTTTTATAGTGAAAAATATGCTTCAACAAGCAATAACGAGCAATATCATTAGTAGTTGATGAAATGCTCAATCTAAGCACTGCACCTCTGGATGACAGCTGCCCCATGGACACTGAGGTTGTCAATGACTCAGCAGAGAACTGGAGCTGGTATGCATCTGATGTTATTTTTTTCAACTCCTGCCTTTACTTTGATGAACCCCCTTAGGTAGGTATATTCAGGAGGAGACACATCTGGGGAGTAATGAGTCATGGGTGTCCATCCATCGAGAAATGAGTCGATCACTCAGAAATGTTTCTCAACAACTCCAAAGCACCATTAGATGTTATGCAGTGTTGCACTCCAAATCCAAATCCATTGGGAATATACTCTGAATGATGCATGGTGCTCCGGAGCAGTCTCCTGGGCTATTGGGCACAATCCTGGACAAGTCACTACTCCGACACAGGACACTCGAATGGCTCAATCATCCCAGCAAGCTGGTACTCCTTTTGCCAACCTCGGAAGGACGACTGGCTGAGTCAACCCAACCTTATTTAATTCAACAGCCAAGCAGGAATTGAGCGCGAGAGCCTAGGATACCGGGCTCACCATCCTAACCATTACTCCATCACCGGGGCAGTCTGCGCTGTCTTGCTGAAAGATGACTGAATTCATAGTGATGTCTTGCTTCCTTCTCAGTGCCAGAAGGAATTTTTCTCTGCAGCATATCCATGTATCTATCTATGTCTGACTGTCACGGTTTATCTAGCTTCATTCTCCAAGAAGAAAGGTCTGTTATCCTGCTACATGCAATAGCACACCAAACCATTACTTCCGCAACAGAAACTAATTGTTCCATATGTCGTGCAGTTGATGTTCTGCCCAAAATCGCATGTTCTGTTTGTTCATGCGGCAGCTGAGATGGAAATGGGCCTTATCACCAAAGAAGATGGTGCATAGAAAAATCCTGGTCTTCTTCTTGCTGCTGGGTAATCGAATGGCTGTGCAAAATTGGAATCTCTCCCTCTTATTTATTTCGATTTGGTGCTACAGTTACTACATCTTGTGTGGGTGCAGTTCATACCGCCGTATATGATTTTACCAACAGTTATGCGAGAAGTCCCCCACTAGCCATGCAAGTCGACATGTCGACTTTTTTTCCGGAGAAGCCTGCAAAGCTTCTCTTACAGCCTCCATCTTGTCGGGTGTGATCACTGAAGGTTTTCGACTACTTTGTTCTTAATTTGATTTTCACACTCCCAGTGTCTCAAAACTTTCAACAATATGTTTGATGGTTTTGTGTTGTGGAATTCTTGTATTGGATAGACCCTAAGAAACTGCTTTTATGTGTAAATATATGACTTTGTCAGGGAAAAAAAAGTCTCTAAATGAACTTCCGCTGGGGCACAGAGACATTTTTCGACATGGTTGAAACTTCCATGAAAAAAACTTTTAAACTTAAAAAGATGATTGGGATGGATTATATATAGAAACGATGGAAATACGGATTGCATAATGCAAGGGGCAGTATTGGAAATGTGACACAGGAGAAGGATTTGAGAGTGGTAATAATACGGGGTAAGCAGACAGTACAGTGACAGGCAGCTCATTGGTACAGGTAACAAGTTTTTAGTATTATTGAAAATGGGATAAATTATACATCTAAAGAGGTGGTGTTAACACTGTATAGGAATTTAGTAAACCCTCATCTGCAATATTGTGTTCCTTTTAGTCACCACATCTGAGGAGAAGACATATAACTACCATTGAGGGGATTGTGCATAGGACGACGAGAGATTGATTCCAGGACTAGCTAGACGAGCTATGAGGAGCAGCCGAAGGAGACAGGACTTTATACATAAGAAAGGAGGTGATTACGAGGTATCTGATGGAGATGTTTAAGATGATGAAGGATGTGGACAAGATAGGGCCTGGGATTTTTTCAGCAGAAGGACAATGTTAAAGCCAGGGTCTAGATTGATGGTAACAAAGATGAGACGTAAGGCCCTGTCACACCTTGACGATTTAGCCAACGTATGCCTGACGTGTGCAAAATTGGGGATAAAACGCCGGCACACGTCCAATACGTTATGGGTAAGTTTGTATACGTTAAGAGCATGCTGGCATACGTCGTAGAATGCTGACATACGTCGTAGAACGCTGCATACGTCGTAGAACGCTGACATACGTCGTAGTACGCTGACATACGTCGTAGTATGCTGACATACGTCGTAGAACGCTGGCATACGTCGTAGAACGCTGACATACGTCGTAGTACGCCGAGCTGTTAGACAAATTTTCCATGCTTGAAAATTCCCGACGTATGCCAGCGTATGACTCACACGTTCCGCATAATGCTGGCCATAAGTTGTAGGCACGTTACGCGATCGTTGACACACGTTACTTGTACGTTACTCATAAGTCGAAACACGTCAAGGTAATGGTTAGCGTCAGTGTTCCAGACTCCCTGGTTTTTTTTGGGGTTTTTTTTTTTTCTTCGGTATGACGGTCATGTTGACACTTCGATTTCTAGTGCGGTTATAATATAATATAATTAAAGGCTGCCGCTCAGCATTTAAATCATAACCGTCATACCAAAGAAAAAAAAAAAAAACAGGGAGTCTGGAACACTGACGCTAACCATTACCTTGACGTGTTCGACTTATGAGTAACGTAACAAGTAACGTGTGTCGACGTGTGTCAACGATCGCGTAGCGTGCCTACAAATTATGGCCAGCATTATGCGGAACGTGTGTCATACGTCGAGTACGTCGAGAAATTTTCAACATGCTGAAAATTTCTCGACGTACTCGGCGTACAATGACGTATGCCAGCGTACTACGACGTATGCCAGCGTACTATGGCGTATGCCAGCGTGCTCTTAACGTATACAAAACTTACCCATAACGTATTCGACGTGTGCCAGCTTGGTTCGGCAAATTTTTCATACGTCGGCATACACGCTGGCTAAAACGTCAAGGTGTGACAGCGGCTTCACACTTCGATTGTCTAGTTCGGTTATGATTTGAATCGTCGAGCCGCAGCCTATTAATAGCCTACGGCACGTGATCATCGGCGATACACTGCCGCGTGCTATGCATAAGTTAGACTATCGTTGGGCATAGGTTGTGAACGCGACAACACGCTCAGCATTCGTTGTGATAAGTTATCTATATGTGATTAAAACGTTCTGTGTACGTTACTAATACGTTATGCATACATCCAACACGTTATTATACGCCCAAAAATTAAAAAAAATATATATCAATAGTTCTGCGTACGCAGCGTTTTACATACATTTTTACATTGCCATACGCTGGCTAAAACATCAAGGTGTGACAGCGGCTTAAGGATGGGTCCTTTAGTCACAGAGTAGATTATCCATGGAATTGTCTCCCTGGAAAGGTATTGGCAGTGGAGGGTTTTTTTTATGCACCACACTCTTTACAGAGCATTGGTCCTGCCGAAGCAGTTTCTTGGCAAGAATTCTCCTGGGTGGTTGCCATTGCCTTCCCAGCGGTGTTTCCCTTCACTTGAGCATCAAGCAAAGGAGAGCAAGGACAATTTTTTTTTATAAATTCTTTGGTATGACTCAGTCTGGGTTTTAAACACCCACCTCGCAAACTCAGAACGGATATTCTAACCATAATGCTACCGAGTATGGTATGTAGATGGGTAGATCGATTTAAATTTGAATTAGATAGGTACCTAAATCCATTGCAGATAGCTTGGTATGGGATATTGGCAGGAATTGTCAGTCGCTATTGTTTGGATGGTTTTGGTTTTCTGGGATGGTACAGCGCAGGCATGATGGGCTGAATGCCCTCTCCCATGCCAAAGTTCTTTTGTGTATCCTTCTGTATATATTTTTGTGGTTATGCCGGAGAAACATTTTCAGCAAGTAAGGAGGACGTGGTTATGCGTATTAGTTATTAAAACTATAAAAAACGAATTCCCTCTCAATGTATTGATCTACGTAAATCCTCTGCCATTTATGAGCAAAAGTCCAGATCCAATTTTTTACCACCTAAGTTAATAAGATACCCTCTGCCATCGGACAATTAGGATTTAATCTCCAACGCGAGTGAGTGCATCGCTGATATGAGAGTACATTCTTACGCAGTGTATTGCTCTGCATTGGCATGGCACCAGACACTAATTTTTTGTGGATTCAATTCCAGATGAAGCAAACTTAGGAACAGACAGATCATAGACAAGCAGACTCGCACTCATACGTCCTGTCACTGTTGCATACCTGTTCGCTTACAAACATCTCCATTTACCTAGGAGCCATTTAGGATTTGGTGACCTGCTCCGACATCCCACAATCAGTGCACCTACAAATCCCAACCCCCTTCCCATTCCCCAAATATTCAATGAGAATGAAGACTCTTTGCATGAAACATGCTCTTTTGTCTCTCTCAGTCATCCAATGAAGGCTATTGCCCATAATCAGCATCACACCCATCACCCTCCCCCAAATTGTTGGAGAATTAAACCCAACAAACAATGGCTACATTGCTGTAGCAGAGGCTTATGCAGCCAAAGTGTTAAAGATGCTTTCATTCTACTCGAAGAACCATAAATGCACCATGTGATTATTTAATACCGAAGGGGTGGGTATTAGTAGGGTGAAAATGACAGTGTCTGGAACACTTTACCTTAGACACCCCAGCTCCTCCTATTTTAACGTAATCAGATAACCTTTATGACTATATAACCATATAGTATTTTATATACTTATATTAAGGTTCAAAAAACAATTTGGTGAACAAACACTTCTGGGGCACTTGACCTTTTGTGCTTCCAAGTGGAATGTTCTCATATTGTATCAGGTCAGGTAAGGAAACTTGTACCGGAGCAGCGCGTCGCGGCGTCCACTTTCCGCTGGTACTCCAAGGTCTCCGTCTGCCATCCCCCAGCAGATGTCTGGCCCATCCCCATCTCCTGGAGATGCTGATCAAACTGCTGCAACCAAGGGCACGTGGTCGGCCCATTGGCCTCCTCCACTCACTAGGCTCCCTCGCTGAGAGAATCTGGTGAGCAGATCAGCGTCAGGAGAATGAGTCACATGTCAACACAGCTGCAGATGATGCTCAATTACTATTCAGGCCACAAATCTCATTTGAGTCTCTCAGCAACGCTCGTTGGACACAAAGTCCGACCAGTGAAAGCCAAGGATTCTCCGAAGAGACCTGGAACCAGAGGAATTAAGTCTCCATCTCAGATCCCTGTCAGAGTCCAAGTCTCACATCCATAGAGCAATACTGAAGCACCAATGACCTGAAGACTCAGACTTTCGTCCTCCTGCACAGGTACGATAGCGCCACACCCCATGATCCAGTGAATCCATGACTCCCAGGCCCGACCCAGAACATCTATTGACCTCAGACTCACAGCCAACAACAGTGAATATCACTGCCAATGTAAGTGATTCTCACCTGACCTCAAATCCTCACCACAAATATGTACAGACAAGATAGCAGCGTCCAAGATGTTATTGAAAGCTCGGATCTTAGTTTTGACCAGGAAACCCATAATCCGAGTGGCTATGATGCCTCATTCAGCACCTCTAGGGTCCCCAAAAGGACATCTAAAGTCTCCGCAAAGATGACTGCATCATCTGCGAAATCAAGGTCAGAGATCTTGACATTCCCAAACGATGCACCACAGCTTATCTCTCCGACATCCTCCCGAGAATCCAGTCCATACAAGTGCTGAAAAGTGTGGGGGCCAGTACACACCCTGTAGAACACCAGTCACAACTGGAAATATGTCAGGGATGGAACCACCACATCTCACAGCACTCTCAGTCCAGAGTAAATTCAGCCTCAGATTGATCATGTTTGGTGGCACTCCACGAAGACCAAGAATCCTCCAGAGGGCATCCCAGTTCACTGAATCAAACACTTTACAGAGATCAACACAGGCTGCAAGCAGCCCCAGCCGAAACTCTCGTCTGCATTCGGTGAGGACCCGAAGATCAAGGATACGGTCAATCATTGACCTTTTTGGTGTAAAGCCTGACTGCTCTGGCACTGGTGCTCAAGCAGATGGTGGCGAACCCAATCAGAATTATCCGAGGAAAGACCTTGCCCGGCACTGAGAGCAGCATCACCCCTTGGTAGTTGTTGCAGTACTGGCAAACACCCTTTCCCTTTCCAGAGAGGGATAATAAGGCCCCTCTTCAGTCAGTTGGGATGATGCCTGTGTTCCAGGCAGAGCACAGAACTGCATGCAACGACACGAGTGCAGCATTTCCACCAGCCTTGAGAAGTTCAGCATGTATTCCACAGATCCCAAGAGTTTTACCCCATTTTCACCAGTTTACCACAGCCAAAGGTGGATCACAGTTGATTGGAGGATCAGCAATGGGGATATGGGATAGTAACACTCCTGACATCCAACACAATAGCTGGTGATCATCCTGTACAGCCGCTCAAAGTAACGGCCCGGCGGGCCTTCACTTCAGACTCCTCTGTCAAGAGCCCACCACACTCCGCTCTAACTGCAGGACCGAGGGATGGCTAGAGGAACGCAATGCACGAATTCCTCTCTAAGCAGGACCAGAATCATTCACCATTGGTGATGCTCTACCCCCTCACAGATTCCTCGCACATAGGCCTCCTTGTCCACCCTTAGTGCACGTACAGTTTACGCCTCAGCTCCCTGACAGCTCAGCTCTGCCAATCAGCCTGGCCCTGCGACTCTAGTCAAAGGTGTCCAGTTTCCCTTGAGAGACAAAATCTTTCTTTGCCCTCTGGTGAGTTCCAAGACATCCACCGGCAACATCAAAGACGGTGGTCTTGAAGGCACTCCACAACTCTTCAGGATCCCCCAAAGCATCCAGAACCCCCAAATCCACCACCATCAGCTCTGTTCGCAAACTCCTCAGCTACCCTCTCATCCTTGAGCTTGCCAACATCCAGCCAAGGCTGGGATGGTACCTGGTACCGTTCTCCCGGATTTCAACTGGACTTCAGGGTTGTTTACACAAGCCTGTGTTCGGTATTGAGGAATTGAGCACTCCGGTAGTCCCTGCAGTTCTAGATCATCCTCCAGTGACCATCAATGAGCACATGGCTAATCTCCTTTGCCACGCCACCAGCATTGGAAAACCTAGTCCAGCGATGAGTCTGTGGATGCTGAAACCATGAACCAGCCACCCTAAGTCCATGATTCTTGCAAAGTCAAGGAATTTAGTGCTATTCTGGTTCACAGTTCCAGACCCATGGGGACCAACACATGTCTCGTAACCATCCCTATCACTTCCAGTTGATGCATTGAAATCCCCCAAGACTGGAAGAATATCTCGTCTAGGGCACTGATCAACCACTGACTCGAACGTGGCATCGAATGCGTCCTTCACGGTGAGATCACGCGCCTCAGTCGGAGCATAAACAGAGACCAGGGAAATGACACCCAAGGAGTGGCGAATCCGAAGTCTCATAATACGCTCGTTGACCGGTGTTACTTCAATTGTCATTGGAGTCAGCTTATTGGACACAGCCACAGCAACTCCTTGGGCGTAGTAACCATCAGAGGCACCAGACCAATAGTCAGTGTAACCACCCACCATGATTTCACCACAATCCGATCTCCGAACCTCAGAAAGTGCTGCAATACCGATGTTCAAACGCTTGGGCTCAGATGATAATAGAGACAGGTGATCATCCTCTCTTAGGGATAGGACATTCTTCAGGATCTCTTAAGAATAGGCTAGATGATCATCCTCTCTTAAAGGGCATGTGGTGAAGGAAGAGTATTGATTTTGGGGGATTTTAACTTGCCAGGGATCGATTGGATCCAGGAACAGGGAAAGGGCAGACAGATGAGGATTTCCTAGATTTAGACCAGGATTTCTTTTTAACCTAGTTTGTAGATAAGTCCACTCGGGGAAGTGCAGTGTTAGACCTCCTTTTAAGTAACGATCCCAATATGGTGGAGTAGGTGGAGGTCGGGGAGCATTTAGGAGCAAGTGACCATAAATTTGTGTGTGTTAAGATTTTGTTGAGGGTTTGAGTTCAGGATAGTAGGGTAAGGCTATTAGATTTCAGAAAGGCAAACTTTGAGGGTATGAGGAGAGAATTTGTAAAAATTGAAGAAAATAACCTGGTTTATAAGCCTGCCATCTCATTTCATCACTAACACTCTCTCCGGTGAATACCTCATGGGCCACAAGGTCTTGACCTGTTCTTTTCCCCTGATATGCTGAAAGAAAGGCCTTGCTATTAATGTTAACTATTCTAGCTTGTCCTTCTCATACTCTCTTTGGCTTGCCGACTTATTGTTCTTACTTGTCTCTGGTTTACTCCGATAGTGATATCAACTACACCACATCCTTTATTTTAAACTGAATAAATGCGCCTGTTTCTCCTTAATAGCGTTCCTTATTCTCACTGCTCAACCACCCTGGCCTCTTCTGCTCTTAGTTTTGCAACCTCATTGGAGATGTACTTAACTTCGCACTCTACACATTGCGTCCTTGGAAGGTTTCCCATTTTTCTGATGCTGATTGTCCTGTTGTTTTGAGTCATCCAATCTGCATCACCCAATTCTCTCCTCTACCCTCAAAGTTTGCCTTTCTGTTTTAAATCTAATACCTTACCCTACTATCCTGAACTCAAACCCTAAACAAAACTTTTACACACACACAAATTTATGGTCACTTGCTCTAAATGCTCCCCGACCTCCACCTACTCACCATATTGGGATCGTTACTAAAAGGAGGTCAAACTGCACTTCCCCGAGTGGACTTATCTTACAAACTAGGTTAAAAAGAAATCCTGGTCTAAATCTAGGAAATTCCTCATCTTTTCTGCCTTTTCCCTGTTCCTGGATCCATCGATCCCTGGCAAGTATAAAATTCCGCCAAAAATCAATACTCTTCCTTCACCAACATGCCCTTTAAGAGAGGGATGATCATCTAGCTATTCTTAAGAGATCTGAAGAATGTCCTATCCTAAGAGAGGATTGATCACCTGTCTCTATTATATTTGAGCCAAGCGTTTGACATCGGTATTGAGCACTTTCTGAGGTTCGAAGCATCGGGATTGTGTGTGAAATCATGGTGGTGGTATACACTGACTATTCGTCTGGTGCTCTGATGGTTACTACGGCCCAAGGAGTGCTGTGGCTGTGTCCAATAAGCTGAACTCCAATGACATGAAGTAACACGGTCACGAGCGTATTATGAACTTCGGATTCGCCACTCCTTGGGTGGTCATTCCCTGTGTCTCTGTTTATCTCGCGACGAGGCGCGTTGATCTCACCGGTGGAAGGAGCATTCGACTGCCACTCGAGTCAGTGGTTGATCAGTGCCCTAAGACGAGATATTCTTCCAGTCTTGGGGATTTCAATGCATCAACTGGAAAGAGATAGGGATGGTTCGAGACATGTGTTGGTCCCATGGGTCTGGGACTGTGAACCAGAATAGCACTAAATTCCTTGACTTGCAAAGAATCATGGACCTTAGTGGTGGCTGGTTCATGGTTTTCAGCTCCAAGACTCCATCGCTGGACTAGGTTTTCCAATGCTGGTGGCGTGGCAAAAGGAGATTGACCATTGTGCTCATTGATGGTCCTGGAGGATGATCTAGAAACTGCAGGGACTACCGGCAGTCTGTCAATTCCTCAATACCCGGAACACAGGCTTGTGGTAACAACCCTGAAGTTTCCAGTTTGAAAACGGGAGAAGGTACCGGTACCTCCCAGCCTTGGCTGGATGTTGGCAAGCTCAGGATGAAGGCGGTAGGCTGTCAGGAGTTGCGACTATCCGCACTCGAGGAGCCTGAAGGCTGAGTGGGGATTTGGGGTTCTGGATGCTTGGGGTGATCCTGAAGATTGTGGAGTTGCCTTCAAGACCACCGTTTTTGATGTTTGCGCGTGGATGTCTTGGAAACTACCAGAGGGCAAATAGAAAATTTTGCTCTCTCAAGGGAAACTGGACACCTTTGACTAGGTCGCAGGGCCAGGCTGATTGGCAAGAGCTGAGCTGTCAGGGAGCTGAGGCGGTAAACTGTACGTTTGCCATAGGGTGCGACAAGGGAGGCTATGTGCGAGGGAATCTGTGAGGGGTAGAGCATCACCAATGGTGAATATGATTCTTGGTCCTGCTTAGAGAGGAATTCGGTGCATTGCGTTCCTTAAGCCCATCCCTTCGGTCCGCAAGTTAGAGCCGGAGTGTGGTGGGCTCTTGACAGAGGAGTCTGAAGTGAAGGCCCGCCGGGCCGCGGTTATACTTTGACGGCTGTACCAGGATGATCACCAGCTATGTGGTTGGATGTCAGGAGTGTTCGGCTTCCACCCTATCCCCCGCCATTGCTGATCACTCCCAATCAACTGTGATCCACCTTGGCTTGTGGTAACTGGAAAATGGGGTAAAACTCTTGGGAATCTGTGGGAATACATGCTGAACTTCTCAAGGCTGGTGAAATTGCTGCACTCGTGTCGTTGCATGCAGTTCTGTGCTCTGCCTGGAACAACAGGCATCTCCCAACCTGATGGATAGAGGGGCCTTATTTCCCTCTTGGAAAGGAAAACGGCGTGTTTGCCAGTACTGCAAACAACTACCAAGGGGTATGTGCCTCAGTGCCGGGGCAAGGTCTTCTCTCGGATAATTCCTCGATTGGGTTCGCATCCATCTGCTGTGAGCACATGTGACCAGAGCAGTCAGGCTTTACACCAAAAAGGTCAATGATTGACCGTTAATCCTTGATCTTCGGGTCCTCACCGATGCAGACTGAGAGATTTCGGCTGGGGCTGCTTGCAGCCTGTGTTGATCTCTGTAAAGTGTTTGATTTCAGTGAATCTGGGATGCCCTCTGGAGGATTCTTGGTCTTCGTGGAGTGCCACCAAAAACATGATCAATCTGAGCACTGAACTTTACTTGGACTGAAGTGCTGGAGTATGTGGTGGTTTCATCCCTGACATATTTCCAGTTGTGACTGGTGGCTACAGCGGGTGTGTATGGCCCCCACCTTTTCAGGATTGCTAATGGATGGATTCTCGGGAGGATGTCGGAGAGATCAAGCTGTGGTGGCATCGTTTGGAATGTCAAGATTCTGACCTTGATTTCGCAGATGATGCAGTCATCTTTGCTGAGACTTTAGATGTCTTTTGGGACGCCTAGAGGGGCTGAATGAGCAATCATAGCCACTCGGATTATGGGTTTCTGGTCAAAACTAAGATCCGAGCTTTCAATAACATCTGGGACGCTGCTATCTTGTCTGTACATATTTGTGAAGGATTTGAGGTCAAGGTGAGAATACTTACATTGGCAGTGATATTCATGCTCTGTTGGCTGGTCTGAGGTCAATAGCATGTTTGGGTCGGGCCTGGGGAGTCTGGATTCACTGGATCATGGGGTGTGGCGCTATCGTTACCTGTGCAGGAGGACGAAAGTTGAGGTCTTCAGGGTCATTGCGTGTTCATATTGCTTCTATGGATGTGAGACTTGGGACTCTGACGAGGGATCTGAGATGGAGACTAATTCCTCTGGATTTCCAGGCTCTTCGGAGAATCCTTGGCTTTCACTGTCGGCACTTTGTGTCCACGACGCGTTGCTGAGAGACTCAAATGAGATTTGTGGCTGAATAGTTAATTGAGCATCATCTGCAGCTGTTGTTGACATGTGATCAGTATCTCCTGACGGCTGATCCTGCTCACAATCTCTCAGCGAGGGAGCTAGTGGAGTGGAGGAGCCAATGGGCCGACCACGTGCTCCTTAGGTTGCAGCAGTTGAATCAGCATCTTCCAGGAGGATGGGGAGGCCAGACATCTGCCTGGGCGGATGGCGCAGACGGGACACCTGGAGTACAGCGGAAGTGGACGCCGCGACCGCTGTCTACCGGTACAAGTTTCTTACCTGAACCTGATAACAATATTGAAGAACATTGCCCTTGGGACAGCAGCAAAAGGTCAAGTGCCCCAGAAGTGTTTGTCTTCACCCAAATTGTTTTTTGAACCTTAATAAGTATATAAATACTATATGGTTATATAGTCATAAGGTTATCTGCATTACGTTAAAATAGGAGGAGCTGGGTGTCTAAGGTTAAATGCTTCCAGACTGTCATTCCTTCACCCTACTAATACCACCCCTTCGTATTAAATATAATCACGATGGTGCATTTATGGTTCTTCGAGTAAATGAAGATACTTTAACACATATTGGCTAGCATAAGCCTCTGCTACAGCAATGTAGCCATTGTTTGTTGGGTTTAATTCTCCAACATTTGGTGGGAGGGTGAAATGGGTGTGATGCTGATTATGGCAATAGCCTTATTTGGATGACTGAGGAGAGACAAAAAGGCATGTTTCATGCAAGATCTTTCATTCCATTGAATATTTGGGGAATGAAGGGGGATGGGATTTGTAGGTGCACTGATTGTGGGATGTCGGAGGCAGGTTCACCAAATCCTAATGGCTCTAGGTAAATGGAGATGTTTGTAAGGACACAGGTATGCACAGTTGACAGACGTATGAGTCGGAGTCTGCTTGTCTATTGATCTGGTCTGTTCCTATTTGCTTTCATCTGGAATTAATCCCACAAAAAATTAGTGTCCTGGCTGCCATGCCAATGCCAGAGCAATACCACTGCGTAGAATTACTCTCATATGTCAGAGCCGATGCCTCACTCGCGTTGGAGATTAAATCTAATTGTCCGATGGCAGAGGGTATCTTATTAACTTAGGTGTAATAATAAATGGTCTGGACTTATTTTGTCATAAATGGCAGAGGATTTACGTAAGATAATACATTGAGAGGAATTTCGTTTTTTTATAGTTTTAACTAACAATACGCATAACCACGTCTCCCTTACTTGCTGAAAATGTTTCTTCCGGCATAACACAAAAATATATACAGAAGGATACACAAAAGAACTTTGGCATGGGAGGAGGGCAATTCAGCCCATCATGCCTGCGCTTGTACCATCCAAAGAAACCAAAACCCATCCAACAATAGCGCTGACATTTCTCTCAATACCTCCATACCAAGCTATCTGCCAATGATTTAGGTCCTATCTAATTCAAAAAAATTTAAATCGATCTAACCCATCTACATACTCATACTCGTAGCATTATGGTTAGAATATCCGTTCTGAGTTTGGCAGAGGTGGGTTGTTTTTAAAACCCAACTGAGTCATACCAAAGAATTTATAAAAAAAAAATTTCCTTGCTCCTCCTTTGCTTTGATGCTCAAGTGAAGGGAAACACGCTGCGAAGGCAATGGCAAACCACCCAGGAGAACTTCTTGCAAGAAACTGCTTTCGGCAGGACGCATGCTCTGTAAGAGTTGGTGCATAAAAAAAAAACCCTCCACTGCCAATACCTTTCCAGGAGACAATTCCATGGGATAATCTACTCTGTGACTAAGGACCATCCTTAAGCCGCTGTCACACTTGATGTTTTTAGCCAGCGTATTGGCAAATGTAAAAATGTATGTAAAACGTGGCGTACGCAGAAACTATTGATATATATTTTTTTAATTTTGGGGTATAATAACGTGTTGGATGTATTGCATAACGTTTAGTAAACGTACACAGAAACGTTTTAATCACATATAAAGCATAACTTAATACCAACGAATGCTGGAGGCGTGTTGGTCGGCGTCAACAACTATGCCAATCGATAGTCTAACTTATGCATAGCACGCGGCAGTGTATGCCGATGATCAGGGCGTAGGCTATTAATAGGCTGCGGGCTCGACGATTCAAATCATAACCGACTAGAAATCGAAGTGTGAAGCCGCTGGTCACACCTTGGACTTTTAGCCAGCGTGTATGCGACGTATGAAAATTTGCCGAACCAAGCTGGCACACGTCGATACGTATGGGCTAAGTTTTGTATACGTTAGAGCACGCTTGCATAACCGCCATAGTAACGTGGCATACGTTCGTAAGTAGCTGCAATAGGTCATTGTACGCCGAGTACGTCGAGAAATTTTCAAGCATGTTGAAAAATTTCTCGACGTTAACCTCGACGTATGACACACGTTCGCTTAATGCTGGCCAAATTTGTAGGCACGCACGCGATCGTTGACACAACGTCGACCACGTTACTTGTACGTACTCAATAAGTCGAACACGTCAAGGTTAATGCGTTTAGCGTCAGTGTTCCAGACTCCCTGTTTTTGTTTTTTTTTCTTTGGTATGACGGTTATGAATTTAAAATGTCTGAGCGGCAGCCTTTAATTTATATTATATTATAACGCACTAGAAATCGAAACAGTGTCAACATGACCGTCATACGAAGAAAAAAAAAAACCCCCAAAAAAAACCAGGGGTCTGGAAACACTGACGCTAAACCATTACGCCTGACGTGTTTTCGACTTATGAGTAAGTACAAGTAACGTGTGTCAAGATCGCGTAACGTGCCTACAACTTATGGCCAGCATTATGCGGAACGTGTGAGTCATACCTGGATACGTCGGGAATTTCAAGCATGGAAATGTCTAACGAGCTCGCGTACTAACGACGTTTATGTCAGCGTTCTAACGACGTATGCCAGCTGTTCTACGACGTATGTCAGCATACTACGACGTATGTCAGCCGTACTATCGGACGTATGTCAAGCGTTCTACGAACGTATGGCAGCGTTCTACGACGTATGTCCAGCATTCTACACGTATGCCAGCATGCTCTTAAGTATACAAACTTACCCATAACGTATTGGACGTGTGCCGGGTTTTATCCCAATTTTGCACACGTCAGGCAACGTTGGCTAAATCGTCAAGGTGTGACAGGGCCTTACGGTCTCATTTTGTGTTCACCATCAATCTCCGACTGCTTTAACATTGTCACTTCTGCGTGAAAAATCCCAGGCTCCTATCTTGTCCACTCCTTCATCATCTTAAACATCTCCATCAGATACCTACGTAATCACCTCCTTTCTTTATGTATAAAGTTGTCTCTTCGGTGCCTCCTCATAGTCGTCTAGGTCTGGAAATCAATCTCTCGTCGTCCTATGCACAATCCCCTCAAATGTAGTTATATGTCCTTTCTCCTCATGATGGTGGTGACTAAAATGGAACACAATTATTGCGATTGAGGGTTTATAAATTCCTATTACAGTGTTAACACCACTCTTAGATGTATAATTTATCCTTCTTCAATAATACTAAAAATTGTTACCTGTACCAATGAGCTGCCTTTGTCACTGGTACTGTACTGCTTACCCCGTATCATATTACACTCTCAAATCCTTCTCCCTTGTGTCACATTTTCCAATACTGCCCTGCATTATGCAATCCGTTATTTCATCGTCTTCTATATATAATCCTCCCATCATCTTTTTAAGTTTAAAAGTTTTTTTCATGGAGTTTCAACCAATGTCGAAAAATGTCTCTGTGCCCGACAGCGGAAGTTCATATTTAGAGACTTTTTTTTTCCCTGACAAAGTCATAATTTACACATAAAGCAGTTCTTAGGGTCTACTCCAATATCAAGAATTCCACAAACACAAAACCATCAAACATATTGTTTGAAGTTTGAGACACTGGGAGTGTGAAAATCAAAATAAGGAATCTAAAGTAGTCGAAAACCTTCAGTGATCACACCGACAGATGGAGGCTGTTAAAGAAGCTTGCAGGCTTCTCCGGAAAAAAGTCGAACAATTCGACTTTGCATGCAGTGGGGGACTTCTCCATAACTGTGGTAAAATCATATACGGCGGTTAGAACTCACCACACAAGTTGTAGTAACTTTAAGCTACCAATTCGAAATAAAATAGAGGGAGAGATTCCAATTTGCACAGCCTTCGATTACCCGCGTCAAAAAACCAATTTCAGTCACCATCTTCTTTGTGATAAGGCCCATTTCCCATCTCAGCCTGCCGCTGAACAAACAGAACATGCGATTTTGGGCAGACATCACAACTGCACGAACAATAATGGAACAATTAGTTTTCTGTTGGCGGAAGTAATGTTGTGTGCTATTGCACTGTAGCAGATAAAGGTACCTTATCTTCTTGGAGAATGAAGCTAGATAAACGTGACAGTCAGATAATAGATAGATACATGATATGCTGCAGAGAAAATTCCTTCTGGCACTGGAGTAAGGGAAGCAAGAACATCACTATGAATCAGTCATGCTTTCAGGCAAGACAGGCAGCGACGCCCGGTGATGGAGTAATTGGTTAGGATGGTGAGCCCGGTATCCTGGCTCCTGCGCCAATTCCTGCTTTGAGCTTGGGGTTGAATTAAACAGGTTGGGTTTGACTCAGCCAGTCGTCCTTCGAGGTTGGCAAAAGGAGTACCAAGCTTGCTGGGATGATTGAGCATTCGAGTTGTCCTTGTGTCGGAGTAAGTGACTTGTCCAGGATTTGCCCAATAGCCCAAGGAGCCTGCCTCCGGAGCCAATTGCATCATTTCAGAGTATATTCCCAATGGATTTGGATTTTGGAGTGCAACACTGCATAAATACATAATGGCTGCTTTGGAGTTTGTTGAGAAGACATTCTGAGTGATCGACTCATTTCTCGATGGATGGATCAACCCATGGACTCATTACTCCCCAGATGTGTCTCCTCCTGAATATTACCTACCTAAGGGGGTTCAATCAAAGTAAAGGCAGGGAGTTGAAAAAATAACATTCAGATGCATACCAGCTCCGTTCCTGCTGAGTCATTGACAACCTCAATGTCCATGGGGCAGCTGTCATCCAGAGGTGCAGTTGCTTAGATTGAAGCACTTTCATCAACTACTAATGATATTGCTCGTTATTTCTTGTTGAAGCATATTTTTCAACTATAAAAACACAAAAGTTAGCTAATCACTGTGGATTAGAGACAAAACAAACAAAGTTGGACTCATTAAAAATAAACAAAATTGTAGTTAAATAAAAAGTTGCACATAATTTTGGACCACCTTTGTATGCAACTGTGAGCAAATGATTTAAATAAGGAGATGGACAGTTGTACTGAAGAAACCACAAGCACACTACATTCGACGAATGCGGACACATCAAGCATGTCAGTTGATTGATGTTGGTGATGCAAGTTTAACTGACAAAAGAGTTCCGTGCCACGTACACTCAGAAACGAACATACAATGAAACGAGTCTACGATTTCGTGCTGAGTTAGTTGACGTCATAAACATATGTAGAGTCAAATTTCGATAACCCAATTATAATTGTCAGCAACAAGGACTCATTCTCTTGCCTCGTAGAGAGACCTTGAATTCATTGAATAACACTAAGGTTTCAACCATTTTATTTTTCTATCAAATGTGACAAAATATACTTCCCTCATTATCAGGCGCTATCATTCTACTACCTCATCAATATTTATCAATGCATTCAGTGAATTATGCAACCTGAAGGATCAAGTGTCGAAATAGACGCAACACTTTCTTTCTATCATGATGGCAATTGGCATCTGGAATTAGCTTAACGTAAAGGGAAGTTACTTGATATTTAAAAACAAAGTTTCAGCCATTACTTGCACATATGTTATTTTTTTCTTTTACTTTCTAATGTTTGAACACATTGAAATGGATTTCGACACGTCACAAACCCCCTTTCTCATCTGTCCGTGATTTAACTCTCTGCTTTTTTTTGATTGCAAAAACGAGCTCTATATCCAAAGACTCATATTGGTTTAAATGAGAGTCATACTATAGCTATAAACACTGCCAAATCAACCCCTGAACTCTGACAAGCGAAGGGCAAATTGTTCTCCAGCAGCTTTCATCGTGTAGTTTGGCTGAGAACAGCGGAGAGTCAGCTCTGGATTGTGGTTGGTCGTGAGGAACACGGAAGGTAAAAGGAGCATCATCAGAATTGAAACAGCTGAAGAATGAAATCTGCGCAGAAATCTTGCCGTGCAAGATGGTGTCAGTAATGATACTTTACATGTTGTGGTGTGTGTGTGTGTGTGTTGTGTGTGTTGTGTCGTGTGTGTGGTGTTGTGTGTGTGTGTACCACCAGCACAATTGCCATTGCCATTGTTTTTAAACCAATTTCTTTGAATTTGGAATCTGAATGGACTGCTGCATGTGCAAGGCAGAACATAATGGGAGAATCAATCCAGTACAATGGGGTGTTTAGCGGCTGTGGTAACTCTGCATCAACATTTAAAAATTCCCATGGGAGACTCACAAAGAGTGCACTGTTTTTGGGATATGTTCAACTGTGGTAGCATCACGAGCTACGCGTGACAACCTGTTAAAGTATTCACAATTGTCACATATATTATTACAACTTCGTATTGATTAATGATTCAAATTATATAAATTACATTGGTGGTCCTTCATCTGTGGATCCAATTTGTTATTACAAAGCGAAGATGAATTGCACATAAATTAATACAAGCGATTATTACCTCCGTCACCGAAGGGTGCGCCAGAGGAATATTTCCTCCACACCAAAGGTTGAAGTAGGTTTCTGTTTTCACCCTTTTCTGTTCTGTTTGTTTGTTTGTTTGTCTGTCTGTGTGCAGGATATCTCAAAAAAAGTTGTTGACGGATCCGATGAAATTTTTGTGGACAGGTTGGGTGCTGTAACCACACCGAACTGATTAGATTTGGTGTGAAGATCGGATTGCGATACTAAAATTTAAAAAGTGATTCTTCACCATTGAGAGATAGGGCTAAACATATATAGCACCGATACTCAAGTTGTAGAAGGATTCACCGAAACTTGGTGGATACGTTGGGTGTTGACTCAACAAATTGATTCGATTTTGTGTGGAGTCGAATTGAATTTGGATCGAGAGTTATTTTAATTTGAAAGTGCTTTCTTTGCCATTGAGAGATGGGCCAAAAACGACAAAGCAGATATTTCAAAACATGTATTGGGATCAGGTTCTCCGGACATAAAAAAAAATATGTTTCTTGTGGATAGGCATTACGTGGCGTAGTATGTGCTTACCAAGCGCGCCTTCCTAGTTTTAAATGTTTTGCACTTAATTTATGAAATTAATTATTTGCAAAAATAATGAAATTATTTTGTTAATTAAAAAACATCATATATTAGGGAATAAAATGCATTACAAAAACTTGCAATAAGAATGTACAAAACAAATTTCGAGCATATTGCTGCATCTGCAAAAGTTCTTCCAAACTTAAGGTTTACAAAGCCTGGTCGTTGGCCCCCATACACTGCCTTGCCTCATTACTCTCACTTGGCATTATCCGAGAGCCTTCCTGTCCTTTGTGGATAACCCATATCTGCCGCAGAAATTAGTATTCAGCTTGCACGTGGGTAAAACATAGGGCAGACCTGAAAGGCAATTACCAAACTCTGGATAATATGAATTGGCAGAAACACACCATGCCTGTGATTGGGGCTCGACATTGTCAAAGATCATAGAGAGTAAAGCGCGGACGGTGGGTATGAACGAAGAAGCATGTGTTACCAACGCATGCTCAGGTCGTCCGTCTCTGCAGTGCCGTTTATGTGCCGAAGTGGCTGTCCTGTTTGGTGTGACTCTGTGAGCTCGGATGCAGGAGGCAGTGGTGCGCACATAGGAGGCGATCAGAGGCTAGAGGTGGGGCGGCAGGAGGCTATAGGGCATGTTTTGCTTCTGGCAAGTTCCATGGCTTGAGCAGGTTTTTGCCAGATGTGTAGCTGGCGCACACATCCATACACCCCTCCTCTGCTCCTCTCTTCCCGAGTCTCTTTCACTGTAGCCCGTCTTTGCTTGCGTTCATTCCATGCCATACATTATGCAGGCGCTTTCTGCACCTTGGACACGCATCGTTGTGCCATATGCACCTGACGTGAATAGCAGGTCTATATAGTCACGGCTGGCATGAATATCTGTTTTCAGGGGTCTTATAATAGTTTGCAATCTTGCGTGAACAAATGCTCATGAATAAGGACTTTAGTTAACTCTTCTACTCAAGGGAGTGAAGACTTGACTTAACAGGAAGTTCGTTGAGCAAACAATTAGACTACACCCGTTAGATTTCTTTAATTACGCGTATGCAGTTTGAAACAAGGTCAAGTAAATACAATTCTTCAATTGCAGATGGATCTGATCTTCTAGGAAAGCTTAAGGCAGAGATGTCACAATTTTCATTGTGCTAGAATGTAGCTCTCAGGCTGCTTGTTATACCTCCATGATGATCTTGTTCTAGATGCCCATACCAGTTGAATGGCATAGAACAACAGTCAAGTTGTGAATCACCAAAGAGGATTTGCTCTGAGTTAATGAATTGTCTCTTCAAGCAATCCTTCATTACTGGCTGGTGCACTCTTCAAAGCGTGCTTGTCCCTTGTTTCATGGGCCCACACACCTGAGCTCATCAAATATCTGCAGCGGAGCCAAATAACAATCAATGTTCATCATTCAGCAGGTAGGTAACCAATGAACCAAAACATGACACCACATGACAACCTCACAGACAAAAATGATGACCATGATTCGACCAGAGTGGTGGGGAGAAAAAGTCTATTGACTTTATGTGAAATTATTGACTTATTTGCTGTTGATTTGATAATAGGAATTACTCTTCGCTACTTAAGAAGGTCAATTTTTTAAAAAACCCTTTTGGTGTATTAAATTAATGACGGAACTATTATTTACTATTGATCTTGAAGGAGAACTTTGTAAAAATGACTTGTTGAGAAATATGGACTCGATACTCTTCAAGAATGAACGTATATCATCATTATATGGCAGGTTGGGAGGTAAATATCCCGATTGAATATGGGATTAAAGGAAGTAAACTTAGCTTTTCACAAAAATTCAGAATACTAGATCTATTCATTAAATTAAAATTTTCACTTCACATCCTTATAATTAAATACATTAACCATTAGCCGGTAAACGTCACGTTGGCCAGATGAAATGTCCATGCTTTTGATAATATTTCTTTAATAAGGCACAATAAAAAAAAAACCTCTAATGATGATGCCATAATAATAACTTGAGATTTTAATGATAGCTTCTCTTTAAGTCTAGAACGAATCTTCATTACCTTTCTCGTTCCAACCAAGATTTCTGCTGAAGAAAAGCTGCTACAAAGTGTTCGTGCGGGCGGCACGTGATGATGTACGTCACCAGACACAATTATAGGACCAGGTATAAGAGACTGGTTAAGAATGGTCGTATGATCAAGAATTTTCTACTCTGAAATCTTTATTTATACACAAGTTTCACGGTTTTTTCATGAAGAATACACTCCACTACCCCTGATGATCCTCAAAAAAAGATGTGCCTTTGCTTGTTTGCGAGAATAACCGAACATGACATCCAATCCGTCAAGTTGCCAAAATAACAAACGCAAGCACTGCACACCAAAGCATTGTATTTGTTAACAAGTTATCGAGTGACATTTCTCCATGTTTATATGTTATTATATTTTTCACTACAGCCTTATCCAGTTTCGATTTACATCTTGTCAGGAACTCGTTTTCACGCCAAACCAAACATTTCAAAACCAAAGCCACCATAGCTAGCGTTAGTTTGGCAGTGCATCGTTGAAACCACACAATGAGTGGCTAAGCAAGGAGATTGTTTGCTTGTCTGTAATGCAGGACAGTTTCCATGCAATTAGGATGCATGTTCACAATGAGCAAGAAGTTTGAGTGAGCATTTCGCCCGCCTCCTGCGATTTCAACTCCACATTCGATGTTGGGGCACAGCTGCCAGACACATGTTGGCACATCGTGGAAATATTCGCCAGCCCAGAAAAACGCAGCTTTTTAAGCACACTCAATGCTTCATTGTTGGAGCACCTCCATAGCCAGGGTTTTTCTTGACTAGGTGCTGCATCTGGATGCGTGAGGATGGTAACGTTCAAATGCTCTGGATCTCACCATGTGTCTAGCCGAGTCTTTGAACTTGATCAGGAAGAACTTTGATAATGAAAATGCTCGTTATAGCGATAGAACAAAGTCCTCAAAAACAAGCTCAAAGGGTTAGAAGAGGATATAGATAAGAGAATATGATGTTAAGAGTGGGTTGAATTGACAATCATGACACATGGAGGAAAGAGCAAGCACATGAAATGGGGGGGTGACAAAACTTCGATCAGGCAAGAGTTAGGCCCACAACCCAGAGGACAGATGCGCAAAGTGGATTGTTAAAAGTTTTAAGGATAACTTTTGTCGACACAAAGTAGAACCATGTATGTTCAACAAAGTGTACAATTCTATTACCCCAAAAAGCGCAAAAAAACAAATCGTCTATCCCACCGCACGCAAGCTGAAAAGCGGGGTTAAGCAATTTGGTTCACTTTCTGTCGGCTGTACTTTCTGTCCATAAACGTTCAGTTTTAATGCATACGAGGAACAACTCGATTTTCAATTGAATGTTATCTTCAACACGAATAGGAAAATGAACCTGCAAGGTTTAACAGTCCTTTTGGTTTTTAATTCCATCCAATTACGCTATGCAGCAGAGAGGTTGTGACAAAAATGTTTTGTTTTAATTCTGTCTGCCTTTCTGGCCAATGAAACAAAAATTGAACAATCATTCCAAACAGGGAAAGTTTCTGTGTTAAGATGTCATTAAAGGAACACAAAACAACAAGTACAAGAACCAACGTAAGGTGTTTAAATATTGTGGTTTAAAAGACGCTGCAGAACAGCCGGTAAACTTCCAGAATTGTTTTCTTCGATAAAATCTGATTCTTTATTTCAATTGAATTATATACTTTGAACACCGGCTAGAACACAAAATCACCTTTTGACACTTTTTCAAAACCCTTCCGTTTAGAAGTTACTTGATAAAATAGGCATTTACATCATTTCAATCAATTTATGAATGAAATATTTATGAATATCTTCTGTCT
>CM068962.1:22600901-22610955 GCA_035128595.1 Eptatretus atami
GCACTGCATCCTTTGTGCAGCACTCCTAAAAAAAATGTCCCAACTCGTCACACTGTAACCAAGACATGCACTTTGCACCCAGTAACGAAGTGGCTGAGATGGCCGCACCTGCGACATAGTTTTGGCTGTCCTGCATCATAGACGACCCTGGTCCATCCCAACCATAATCCTGTTCGGGCTGTCCTCCCTCTTCCACAACTTGATTCGTATTCGAGTTTCTTGTCTAACAAGATCACGCGATGAATGGAGGAATGGATGATATGGTGCTGATGGGAGTGAGTGGAATTGGTGTGTGTGGACCAATTTTACAGGAGTGCAAATAGTGTGAAGTGGGTGTGTGTGATGTGAGTGAAGAGGAAGCACACACCTCTCCTGGGACCAATTGTCATACTCACCACGAAGGTGGATGGCGGTTATGTTTTCACCCCTGTGTGTCTGTCCGTTTGTGAACAAAAATATCTCAAAAGTTATGGATGGATTCAAACGAAGCTTGGTGATGCATGGGTTAGGTGACGAAGAACAAGCAGATTAAATTTTAGTTCAGGTCAAATCCAGATCCGGCCTATCAGTGGAATACAAAACGTAAACTAATCAGCCTGGTGGAGGTATGCGTGTTACCGAGTGCCTTCTAGTCTTGGAGATGTAGATAAGGGGGATTCAGCTGTTTTTGGAACATAGAGCTGTGATGGTGCTGGTGCCGATGGCAAAATTTTTTTAACAAATTGGGTGCAAATGTGTGGTTAAAAGTTGGGAATGTGGACCGAGTGTGATCCAGAATTTGTCGAGGATGCACCCCGGGCTTGAAGCGGCTTGAGCGGCAGATGTCATATTATGCCAGAAGGGCAATGGTGTTTCTAAATTTGTATCACTGTGCTTTGCTGCATTTGAGTCCTGCTGACACACAGGAGGAGAGACCTCGAAGCTGCACGGCAGTGGCCCCGGTGTTGCACCTGGGGGCTTTATCGTTAAATCCGAGTCCAGTCCGGTGTGACTGAAAACTGTGTGTATGTGGTGCCTAGCATTCTGGCTTATTCGCTGTCTTAAAGTTTTTTTAATGTCCAGTCTTTCTTTTTTGGGGGAATCTCTGTTTGTGTCGTCCTGTTCCAATCAATTTATTCTTATTTCTTAAGATCACTTGTCTGTCATGTTCTTCATCCTGCTATGCTGGTGAGATGGTTTCAGTTTATTGGACTTTCCCCTGGGTTAAAATTAATTTAATATGTAATCCTGAAATGAGCGTGTTTAGACACTCGCTAAAACGTGGAACACCCATCACCACTCCGGGACACGGTGTCCCGTATTAACTCAGCAGCCTTTAAGGTGGCAATTCGCAAAGCAACTGCTTTGCGGTTTCACACGCGACTGCTACAACTGGTATGGGGCCAAAAATGCAATAATATCAAATGACATTTGGATATCTATTTGCTTTGCAGAGCAATAAGTTGGAAATTAGCATCAAATATCTCACTGGTTAATATTTTTGAACCATGTTTGGGTACGCAGGTAATCCATCCATCCATCGGGACCATACTCTGGCAGAGCGTTGGTGCTGCCTCAGCAGTCTCCTTGGCTATTGGGCACAATTCTGGACGGGTTGCCACTCCGACACAGATACCAGCAAGCTGGCACTCATTGCCGACCTCGGAAGGATGACAGGCAGAGTCAACCCCACCTGGTATTAATTCAACAGCCGATTGTGATTTCAACTCAAGATCCTGGGATCTCAAGCCCATCAACCTAACCATTAAGCAACACCAGGTAATGGTACTTGCCTAAATGCCATGGAAGGAAGTATGCATACAGAGAGCAGTACGCAATACTTTGGTCTTTATAGAGCAGGTGGTTTCAACGTAATACAAATATGATGTAACATGTTTCACCAATCGTGGTATACATGGCTCCCCCACATAAATTACACAAAAGTTCACTGCATTGCACTCACTTCTTGTTTATTGGTGCGTTTTTATTAATATGAAGATTCGAAGTGAAAAATTAATTCCTGATCAGCTCTAATAATTCTCAGATTTGAAATTATCGGTTTCCCTATAAAGAGAAAAATAAATTGGACGATTTAGTGATAGTCCTTTGGTGTTTATTGCTGCCAATTTACCTACACTGCAAATGCTAAATGTGTAAGCACTGATAATTTAATTGTATTTAACGATTCCACCTCTGCACGAATTTGTGAATTACAATGGTAAACCTCAATATGCTCTTCACTTCACATCTCATATGTGAGGCATTGCATGGGAATTGCACGCACACACACACCAGCCCTGTTGCTGGAAGCCTCTTGTGAGCTTTCTGTCATTGTGGACATGGCAATTGAAAATAATGAATCTCTAATTGAATACAAGTAACTCTTTAATGGTAATCATACATATGGCCAGGTTTTAACACTAAAGTGGAATTGTGTTTCGACTGCAACCCCCAATGGACATCATACGATGGAAAGGGAATTTGAGTGCAAAGCACCTGAGAGATTTGTTCACTGTCTAATCATGAGAAATGGATGCATTATGGTCTTAAAGGCATTCATTCCACATTATGATTTTACAGGCTGCAGTTGTAAAAATATGTCCTACTCAAACAAACCATCCCTTTGTTGCCCGAGGGCTTTGAAACATGAAAGAAGGATGAGTTTCTTTTCCATTTAAGCTTTGCTCTTCCTCTGCGCTTAATCTCACATTCCAGTGGCCCTCTCCAAGTTACACAAACATTTTGGGGAATGTTAGCTTGTGATGACATGCACTGTTTGATAAGGCTGCAAGTGCAGAAGCGCTTGGTAAATAGTAACCAGAGGCCACTGGAGTTCAACTTCATGTATTTTTGCATCCACTCTCATGAAACATCAACCGCTCACTGTTCGTTGCTGCATGTTCGTTGTGGTCACCTGCAATTTGAGGTCAACCGGGCGACCATACACAAGAGTGGGATGGAGGTTGTGTTCTCTAACAGTGTGAAACAATTTTAAAACAGCGGTAGTTGAGTACTCAAACTTTATAGCATTGCAAGGGTTTCCATGAATTAGATGGTCCTGTCCTCCTTTTTCTTCTTCTTCTCTGACGGACTGAGCTTCAGCAACTGGAAAGAAACACACACAGTCTGTAAGTAGTTAATGGAGTGACATGTGTTGTAGCTTTGGCCAAACCTCAAGGCTTTGAACAATTACGGGTAAACTGCGGACTCTTTCACTCAGCAACCAAACACAGCATATGGGGCACACGAACAGGAAAGAACTTTTGAGTGTGTATTCGCTATTGTGCATCGTTCCTTGGGAAATTTCTATCAGAATGTTTCCTTCTGTCCTTGTTAATTTCCAATGAATATTTTTCATCACATTCTCATTTGTAATTAGTTTTCCCCAGGTATTCATCAACCAAAGGAATATATGAGAATCAAGATCGATTAAAAAAAAAGTTATTAAAGACAAGCATGCAATGCAACAAGATTTTAAAAAATCCCTTTATAACTTCGAGTCAATTGTAATACCCCCAGTCGAAAATGGTAAATGAGTAAACCAACAATAAACCTGTGGAAAGATTTAAACTAACATCCAACTATGAAGTAGAATGTAACCGATAAACAAGCCAGTGAGGAAAGATGTAAACTAACAAACAAACTAACAGAGCATGATGTAAACACCAAATAAACAAGCAACACAATATGTAAACCAACAAACATACCAACAGAGCAGGATCTAAACCCACAAACAAGCCTTCAGAGAAAGATGTAAACTAACAACAACCAGTGGAGCATGATGTAAATCAACAAAGAAACCCACTAGCAAGTGATTTAACCAACAAAAAAACCAGCTGATCAGGATGTAAACCTACAAACAAGCCATCAGAGAAAGATATAAAACCCAGAACAGACCAGCGGAGCAAGATGTAATCCAAGAAACAACCAGCGAGCAAGATGTAATCCAAGAAACAAACCAGCCGAGCAAGATGTAATCCAAGAAACAAACCAGCGGACAGGATTCCTACAGCCTGCCCGATTTAAGCATAGCTTCAGAGTAAGCCATGTTGCAGCACTGGATATGAGTCAGGCTAATCTGCTGATGTGTATGGTTTGTAAGTTGAAAAGCATCAGCCTACACTGCTATGTTGTATGGATTTCACATGGATGGTTTGAGGATGTCAGATAGCATAATGTGATGGAGATGAACTCAATTGGTTCAGTTCTGGTTCTTTGCTTTATCCACTTGATAGCTGCTGCAGTTGATTCTGTACAAGCAGCTGCAATACCAGTAGGGTGAAAATGAGAGTTCTGTGGCACTTTACCTTGGACACCTCCTACCCTTCTATAATGATGTAATCATACAACCTACATAACTACATAAACCATGTGCGGTCATTTATTTACTATTTATAGTTATAAAAAACAACGGTTAAAAATACTGACATTAAAAAAATGATGGCACTTGACCTTGACCTTTAATGCCACCCCAGAGAAGATATAATCACATAATGTCCACAATTATGTAACCAGGTCATAATTTTCAATAATAAGTCAGTATATTTAGAATGAAAAAAGCAAAAGATGGCTGAATTGTCAAAAACATCTTCAACATACCCCCAAAATCGATTTAATGATGAAACCATTGTAATAAATGTGTTACTTTCTTCTCCTTTTAAATGACAAGAAAAATGGCTACTAATATTGTCATACTGCAAAACTGTATTCTTTTAAATAATTTTAAACATCATGTTGAAGATAAAATTCATAATGGAATAAAAATATATTAGCCGGTTGTTCTTGTATCAGTTGTTCTTGTACAGTTGTAAAACGACATCGAGAGAGAGAGAGAGCATTTCAAGACCCCAAAACAAAACAAAAATTGTACTGATATAAATATTGAAAGCCACTGTTTTTCCTTAAAATATGTTTTAAAATAAAAATACAGGTACTTCATTATAAACAGCGAATAAAACATTTAAAAAATTATATTAAACACAAAATTCTATATGGTGAGTAAAATAGACAAATTTAAATTTTAAACAAAATCCAGTAATAAATGCAATAATAAACACAGATAATTGTATTTATTAAGGAGTGTTTTATTTTAAAGATAAAATCATATCTTTAAAATAAACACTCCTAAAATAAATAGGGTTAGGTTAGGACTCTGATGGGACTGAATTATATGCTGATGATGTTCGATAAATAGAGCAAAGAAAAACGTTTTCCTCCATCATAAATGGTGAGAAAACATCGTCAAACTTTGACAAAATCTCTTAACACCTCTTATTTTTAGAAAGACACACTATAACACAAATATACAGACAACAAGTAGGAGGAATAGATCCACCCCCAGTGTTAGTCATTGTATGTTGTGGCATAGACATTTTCAGATTTAATGTCACAATAACGAATAATGCGCCAAAAGAGAAAGCAAGTAGAAGAAGTCTGTTTGAGAACGCAAGCATTTCATACTTTCTCCATGTTATGATTTTTAATAATTGCAATATTTGCAGATACCAAACTATAAAAGATCAATAGATGATAACACAGGCAGTGTTTTGATGTTGTTATTTGTAAGGTTAATCATATTGATCAACACATTTTTATAATGTAATCCTTTATATGTTTTCTCTTATTTTGAATATCACTGAAAGTCATTCAAGTAAAATGAAGATAATAAATTTTACTTGTTTATCTTCGCTCCTCTTACACTGCTCAATTGCAAACCGGAAAGAGCCAGGGCTCATCGTGTCTGCACCACATCAACACCAGACCAATTTATATAGAAAATAAAATGTAAACGTTTTTGGGTTGGTTTTCTGTAGTTTTTTCACACAGATGTACCACAATCACCCATCCATGCTCAAGCTGCCTAAAAGTCTTCCACACCCTGTACCCCTCTATCTCCAATGCTTGCAGGTACTATCTAATTCCAATTTAAACTTATCTACTTTTTCTGCTGCCACTACCTTTCCAGGGAGACCTTCCATACATTAACTACTCTCTGAGTACAAGACCCATGCCTTGCTACTGTCTTAACTCTCCTCTCTTTACTCTCAGGTTATGGCTTAATTCAATTTTTTTTTTTTGCATTTTCTTCCTTGTATCATATGTGGATAAATTAGTATCACGCAGGCCTGATTGGCTGAATGACCTGCCTCCACCTGTGTTAGATTCCCTTGTATTTTCCTTGCATTCCAGGCACCCACCCGAAGGGACCGCCTCAGGTGAACCCAAGGAAACCGCCGTCTGGTGGACGACACCTCAGCACCACCCTGTCACACACACAACCGCAATCCAACTCGAGAAAGTTACCCCGTGGCTTTTCTCCTCTCATCAAAGAGTGGGGGTTCCAAAGGCTTTTCCCCAATCCCGTGATCCGCTGAGCTTCTTGTTTTGCATAAAATTCTATAAAAGACATTTTAATAACACCCCACTCCATTAGCTTCTCTCCAGAGTATAGAAAGATAAATTTTAGACAGACAAATATCGTCGCCATCACCTGTTTCGAGGGTTGCTCTGCTCTTGGACAGTGAAGACGAGTTTGGAGTGGAGATTACAATAAAAGCACCTCCTAAAAAACTTCCTCTGAATTTACTCCTTTACTCAAACCAAGGCACAACAAAAACACTACTTGAAGTTATGTTGGACAGACACAGACAGGTATGCAGTATTTTTTTTTGTCTTAATCCTATGTGTACCACATTTATCCCACAGTTTTATTGTAATTTGTTTTTAAAATATTTTTTTTTTATCCCTCTGCAGTTCTTGTCCCATCGAAGTCCAAAAGGAACACGCACTTCTCTCGGGGGATGATTTTGGACTTCCGTAGACAGAAGGGTATGTCTGATTTAATTAATATATTTTTATATTACTTTTACTGCACAACTAAATTTAACCTTAATGTAATTACATTGCCTCTAATTCGTTGTCTCTTTTTATTGCAGTGTCCGTCCATCATCAGCCTGTTATGATTGATGCCGAGCTGTTGTGACTTCCTTATCGATGAACTTGATGAGAAACTCAACACTATAGATGTAAGAATATATTATTCTTATATCGGTAAACAAGTTGTGATTTGAAGGTTAGCTGAATGTTAAAGTTCCACAATAACCAGGAAATAATGTATTTCTGCAGAAAATAGTTTGTAAATTTCAAAAGGAACATTCAGTTGTTACTGTACCTAACCTCGGGATGAGAGTGTCAACTTGTTTGAGGACTTATTGAATGACCAAGAAAGCAAGTTCTGCTCTTGTGACAGGAGATGTTGAGCCATTCGACATCAAGAAGATATTATGTGAGGTGAGATAAGTCTCTTAAAAAACAACTCTATCAGAGTTGTATTTAATTATGTAATAGATAATATAAACAACATTTTATTTATTTATTTTACAGTGTTGTCAGTGGAGTTGAGGAACAAATCGAATTCTCCTCCATTGAGTTCCTGACTGCAATGCCACAGACATCTTATATATGCTCTGATTATTATCGGTGGAGTGCAGGACAGATCTTGTAATTTCTCCTCTGTTGAGTTCCTGGTCAAAATGCAAAAAGACATTATTTGTATACGCTCCTACATGTACTCTAGTTACAAGATGCAACGGGAACAATAATAACTGTATGCTCTATCTTCATCTCATCTATAATTCATTCAATTGCAAAATGAGAAAAAGATTGTTAAAAAAAAAAAAATGCTGTGTTGAAGGTTTTTAGAGTGTTTGGGTGGACCTGGGGCAGGTGTTGATGTGTTTACCAGGGTCGGGTGTGGATGGAAGGTACGGGGCGGGTGGAGGTGAGGTGTATTTGGGCAGGAGTGGGTGTATCAGGGGTGGATGTGGTTGAGTTGTACAAAGGTGAGGTGGTGGTGGGTGTGGATGGGGTTTCCCAGAGGTGGTTGGGTGGGGTGTATAGGCACTGGGAGAGTAGTGGTGTATTGGAGGAGGGGTGGGGCATACCAGAAGTGGGAGTTGGGTCAATGGGGATGGGATGGGGTTACTGTTGGGTGGTGGGGTGTACAAAATGTAGGAGGGTGGGTGGGGTGTACCGGGGGGGGGGGGGACCAAAGGAGGATGTGTGTGTACCAGAACAAGAAGGGAGTATATTGGGGAAGAGGGGGTGTACAAAGGTGGGGAGGTATGAGGTGTATCAGGGTGAAGAGGGGTGAGTGGAGTTGTACAAGAATGAGGGAGGGAGGGGGTGTAGTGTTCCGGTTTGGTTTAATTGATGCTATCTATTTACTGGACTAGGAAAAAAGAGGTTGAGGGTGAGGGTTAAATGTGTGGGCTAACCAATCCTTGCATGTTGATCCTTGTTTTATCATCTCACACTTGACAATTGAGTGCCCACTGTGGTGTACAACAGAGGAAGGTGAAGCACCAGCCCATTGCCTTCAAGAGCATAATCTGTACATGTTATTGACATCGCCCATCCATGAAGGTTATTTACGTCAATATACGTACTGTATCTCATTGGGTGTATGTATATAAGATAATTTGATTCTTTATTTTAATCATAGTCTTCAAGATCTTTAATATTTGATTTTTTTATATTTCTTTGAACAGACTTGTGAAATGCATCCTCTTTTCGAAGATTCAAACATTAAGAGCATATCGACATTTGTTAATGATTCTAATTTTAGTTGGGTCATCTTTAGAGCTGACTTCCAAGCTAATCTGGATACTGTATAAAAGTTGAGCTGGTTCAAGATTATAAGAATTTTTCTCAAAGCAGGGTTTTTTTAATTCTACAAAAATATCTGTTTAGTTGTAGAACGTCCATTCGTAAATGGTCATGATATTCGCCCTTATTTTTCATGTTAAATTTTTCCCATACCTTTTTGGCATGTTCATCGTCTTTGTGTTAGAAATATGAGTATCATTCAATCTGTTATAACAGTCTCATTTACGTGGCAAATTTAATTAAAAATTTCAAAGGAATCTACATAATCACAAGGAAAACGTCCTTATTTGTGAGCAATTGTATTTGTTCATCACTGAACTCTTTTTGTAAAATTGGAAAAGATGTCAAATTTTTAGCTAAACCTGATCGAGAATTTGCCATACATTTACAATGATCTAAAAATCGAAGATGGGATTTATGAATAGGATTTGATTTTGTAAAATAACGATATTTTTTCATCTGTTGAAGGAATAGGAGAGATATAACCAGGAATACAACTTAATTATTTTATAAATAGATGAATATCATTGGTAAATGTTGTGATATTAAAAAAAAAACTGGAGTTTGCATTGGGTTATTAAAACTCAAATTATATGATAAGCATTATGAGTTTCTCCTCTAAACTTCCCCATTATATATGACAATGGTCTCTTACCTTATCTTCTCCGAGGGATTTATAATATAGAAGTTGGGTCACCAAATCAAGATTAGCCCAGGCAAAAATGCTACAGTTAGAACTATAGTATATGAGAGTAGTACTCTCATATACTATAGTTGGTAACAGGTCCTACTACAGTAGTCTGCAGAGAATTACTACAGGAAAGGAATGCTATTTTTGCCTGGAGGGTTATTTAGACTTTAGTAAACCATCAAGAAGATTGATACTTTAAGCTGCAGCAAAAATTAACCTGGGAGTGCACCATGATAATGTTGGGCCTCATTTCTTTGTTTGAGGTCAATTTCCCCTCAGTCTCCAGTTGTCTTTTTTTTTCTATGATTTTTTCAGACATGCAAACACATAGATATAGACAGCTGCCTTGCAGAGGGGGGAGGGTTCCCATGACGTGACCCTGGGTACCCCCAGCACGAATGCAAAATTTGGTGGAGATTGGCCGAAGGGGATGGAATTGTCTAGAAATCAAGGAAAAGGATTCACACACACACCACACACACACACACACAACACAACACACACACCAATACACATCATACACTACACACACACACAATATCCCAGTTCCACAAAACTCATGGAAACATGAACCAAAAGCAATCATTCCCACGTATGATATGATGATCCTATCCAGAGTGAACATAGAAAACAGTGTACTGTGACTGGACATAGTACTCAGATACAAGAAGGAAAAGAAGGCATTGTTAATTGAGGTTTCAGTACCCAGTGATTTTG
>CM068962.1:22616287-22626560 GCA_035128595.1 Eptatretus atami
TGCGTGCAATTCCCATGCAATGCCTCACATATGAGATGTGAAGTGAAGAGCATATTGAGGTTTACCATTGTAATTCACAAATTAGGTGCAGAGGTGGAATCGTTAAAATACAATTAAATTATCAGTGCTTACACATTTAGCATTTGCAGTGTAGGTAAATTGGCAGCAATAAACACCAAACGGACTATCACTAAATCGGTCCAATTTATTTTTCTCTTTATAGGGAAACCGATAATTTCAAAATCTGAGAATTATTAGAGCTGATCAGGAATTAATTTTTCACTTCGAATCTTCATATTAATAAAAACGCACCAATAAACAAGAAGTGAGTGCAATGACAGTGAACTTTTGTGTAATTTATGTGGAGGGAGCCATGTATTCACCACGATTGGCTGAAACATGTTACATCATATTTGTATTACGTTGAAACCACCTGCTCTATAAAGACCAAAGTATTGCGTACTGCTCTCTGTATGCATATTCCTTCCATGGCATTTAGGCAAGTACCATTACCTGGTGTTGGCTTAATGGTTAGGTTTTGGGCTTGAGATCCCAGGATCTTGAGTTGAAATCACAATCGGCTGTTGAATTAATACCAGGTGGGGTTGACTCTGCCTGTCATCCTTCCGAGGTCGGCAAAATGAGTGCCAGCTTGCTGGTATCCTGTGTCGGAGTGGCAACCCGTCCAGAATTGTGCCCAATAGCCAAGGAGACTGCTGAGGCAGCACCAACGCTCTGCACAGAGTATGGTCCATGGATGGATGGATTACCTGGTACCCAAACATGGTTCAAAAATATTAACCAGTGGATATTTGATGCATAATTTCCAACTTATTGCTCTGCAAAGCAAATAGATATCCAAATGTCATTTGATATTATTGCATTTTTGGCCCCATACCACGATTGTTAAGCAGTCGCGTGTGAAACCGCAAAGCAGTTGCTTTGCGAATTGCCACCTTAAGGCGCTGAAGTTAATACGGGACACCGTGTCCCGGAGTGGTGATGGGTGTTCCACGTTTTAGCGAGTGTCTAAACACGCTCATTTTCAGGATTACAATTAAATTAATTTAACCCCCAGGGGAAAGTCCAATAAACTGAAACCATCTCACCAGCATAGCAGGATGAAGAACATGACAGACAAGTGATCTTAAGAAATAAGAATAATTGATTGGAACAGGACGACACAAACAGAGATTCCCCCCAAAAAAGAAAGACTGGACATTTAAAAAAAACTTTTAAGACAGCGAATAAGCCAGAATGCTAGGCACCACATACACACAGTTTTCAGTCACACCGGACTGGACTCGGATTTAACGATAAAGCCCCACAGGGTGGCAACACCGGGAGCCACTGCCGTGCAGCTCGAGGTCTTCTTCCTCCTGGTGGTCAGCAGGACTCAAATGCAGCAAGCACAGTGATACAAATTTAGAAACACCATTGCCCTTCTGGCATAATATGACATCTGCCGCTCAAGCCGCTTCAAGCCCGGGGTGCATCCTCGACAAATTCTGGATCACACTCGGTCCACATTCCCAACTTTTAACCACACATTTGCACCCAATTTGTTTAAAAAAATTTTGCCATCGGCACCAGCACCATCACAGCTCTATGTTCCAAAAACAGCTGAATCCCCCTTATCTACATCTCCAAGACTAGAAGGGCACTCGGTAACACGCATACCTCCACCAGGCTGATTAGTTTACGTTTTGTATTCCACTGATAGGCCGGATCTGGATTTGGACCTGAACTAAAATTTAATCTGCTTGTTCTTGTCACCTAACCCATGCATCCACCAAGCTTCGTTTGAATCCATCCATAACTTTTTGAGATATTTTGTTCACAAACGGACAGACACACAGGGGTGAAAACATAACCGCCATCCACCTTCGGTGGTGGAGGTAATGACAATTGGTCCCAGGAGAGGTGTGTGCTTCCTCTTCACTCACATCACACACACCCACTTCACACTATTTGCACTCCTGTAAAATTGGTCCACACACACCAATTCCACTCACTCCCATCAGCACCATATCATCCATTCCTCCATTCATCCGTGATCTTGTTAGGACAAGAAAACTCGAATACCGAATCAAGTTGTGGAAGAGGGAGGACAGCCCGAACAGGATTATGGTTGGGATGGACCAGGGTCGTCTATGATGCAGGACAGCCAAAACTATGTCGCAGGTGCGGCCATCTCAGCCACTTCGTTACTGGGTGCAAAGTGCATGTCTTGGTTACAGTGTGACGAGTTGGGACATTTTTTTAGGGAGTGCTGCACAAAGGAGTGCAGTGCTATCTCTGTGGGGAGTTGGGCACACATAACTTTCCTGCCCACACAGCTGTTCAAACAAGATACATGCTTTGTGGGCAGGAGTGGGGGTGTCGTTCCCAGGGATAAAAAAAGGGCCAAGGGGAATGGATAATGTTGTGATTTCTTCCTCCCCCTTCAGCAGGAAGAGATGAGGGAGGAGATGTAGAAGGAAGAGGAGAAGGAGGAGGCATAGAGGAGGCAAGGAGGATGATGCAGATACTTTACCTCCTGCAGAATAAGACCTGGATATGGTTGAGCTGGACATCGGGCCCACTGAGGTGGAAAGGGAGGACTCGATGTAAGAAGTGGTTGCTTCTGTGGGGAAGGCAAGGGACTCTGCTGCTGGATGCCGAAAGTGAAGGCTCCTCCTCTGGCGATGAGAACATTGAAACTGGTGGCAAATGGACTGTGGTAGAGCATCAGAGGAGGACCTGGGATAAAGGAAAGACTCTCCTGGGTGAGGCTCCACATGGCGAGGACACAAAAGCCCTCTGTGTGTTCAGCGGCCCATCCAGGTCTGTATTCGTGCCTGCTTCGTTGAGGGGTTGGAAGCAGGCAGGGTTGGCTGCAGATGGGGTCGCCCGGGGGGGGAAGGGTGTCTGGTGTCATGGGGTAGTGCAGTGTTTCCCAAACTTTTTTGAGCGCGACCCAAATCCGGGTGTGGTGAAAATCTCGCGACCCAAGCTTCAATCAGCGTCTTTTTTCACGAAACATAATATCATAATAAAATCAGACAACCAGCGCTAATACATACTATACTAGTGCGAGAGGTGTAATTGCAGCTTCGTCTGCATGATGTCTTCGATGCAGGGCTCGATCTTGCTGAGCGCAATGCGCATGTCGTGGCCGGAGTCAAGGCGATTGCGCACCTTGGTTTTGATGATCATCAGCGCCGAAAAGCCTTGCTCGCACAAATACGTGGTCACAAACGGAAGCAGAACATTCATGACTTCGGCGCCGATTATGGGCTTTTCTTTCTTGACCGCAGTCCAGAAGTGACGCTTTGGCGTAGAGTTGCCGATGGAACTCGTCGTGATGCAGCTCGATGAACTCTTCCTGCAGTCCATGGACATCCTCAGACAGGTCGTCAACCTTAGCCTGGATCCTGATCCAGTGCTGGGACGCCAGATCTCTGTCCGGGATGTAGCGATCAAACTCGGTGATCAGGTTCTCAAAATGGTTCACCAGGACGGGCTTGATCGCATCGAGTGCTCCAATCTCGTCGTCCTCTCACTCCTCCAGGTACTCGTTCAATGACGGAAACGCCGCTGTTCTTCCGCGCTCCAGTTTCCCCTTCCAGAGCCAGCAGCTTTTCCTTGAAGGCGACAGTTTCTCGTGAGAGCGTGATGATGTTTTGATCCCTGCCTTGCATGGATGTGTTCAGTTCGTTCACTGAGGCGAAGACGTCTTTGAGGTAGCAGACTTTGAGCATCCAGGGCTTCTCGTGGAACCGGATGGCATGGCGATGGTTCGCCTCGTTGAGGAATATCTGCAGCTCTGTTCGTAGCTCCACTACATGACGCAGACCTTGCCGCGGAGAGCCATCTCACACTGGAGTAGAAGAGGAGATGTTGGAATTCAGACCCGAAGTCAACACACATCTTCTCGAACAGGCGAGAGTTCACGGCGCTGGCTTTGACGAAGTTGACAACGGCGACAACCTCCTGCATCACTGCCGAAAGATCCGGCGACAGATGTTGCGCAGCAAGGCAGATCACACAAAACAGCGTCTCGACTTGTCGGTCAGCCAATGTGAAGTGACCGGACTGAGTTCTCACCTCACGGAATTACTTCGGTTGCAGAGAGAGCGAGTAATTGGAAAGGCGAGCTGGCGAAATGATTGGCCTGCAGTTAACCGTTTTAGGCGGGTACAAAGTACTGAACGGTACTGAACGGCAAGAGTAGGTAGAAACGGAAGTGTCGCTGCACCTCGGGCTGAATTATCGAGTGGAACGGTACCAAACGGCACTGTCCTACGATGTGGTGTTTGCGCGATTGCCTTTTACCCGCTTGATTTATATAAAAAAAAAAATTTGCCGGGGTCCTCGCGACCCATTTTTTGGACCCTTCGCGACCCACGTTTGGGTCGCGACCCATAGTTTGGGAAACACTAGGGTAGTGGGTGGGTTGTTGTTTTTTCTTGTTTTTTAAAAACTTGATCACCTTGCATGACATATTTACCTCCACCACCAAAGGTGGACGGAGGTTATGTTTTCAGTCCTGTTTGTCTGTTTGTTGCTTGTGAAATCGAAGATTCGCAAGTATATTGGTTGTTTGTGTGAGCTATTCGGTCTGTTTGTCTGTCTGTCAATTGCCAACAGATCACAATTTTAAACCGATCTTCACTAAACTTCATCAAATGGTAGAGTTGGTCATAAGCAAGTATACTATTGATTTTGAGATCAAAAGGTCAAAATGTCAACATTGGCCAAAGGTAAACAACCTTGTCAAATTTCTAAAATCATCAATTTTCATTCAATTGACTTGAAATTTGAAGAGGATTTGCACATCAGGTCAGTGAATTCAACCACCAATAATTATTCTTTTGAGGTCAACATCGGCCAGATTTCTAAAATTGTCAATTTTCATCCGATTGATGTGAAATTTAAAGAGGAATTATGTATTTGGTCATTAAATTCAACTACCAATTATTTTTGAGGTCAACATATGCCAAAAGGCCAATATAGGTCAAAGGTCAACAACTTCCGTAAGATTTCTAAAATCCTCAATTTTCATCAGATTAATTTGAAGTGGATTTGCATATCAGGTCACTGAATTCAACCACTAATTTATTTTTTAAGATCAGATTTGTTTTATGGATTTCGCAAGTATCGTGCTATGCACAATAACTTTCTTCTTTGTTATCTTGCCAAAACGAAGTTTTTGCAAGATATGTTAGTCAGTCTGTATGTTTTTATTTTTTTTTTTTTTATTTTTTGTTGTTTGTTTGTTTGTTTGTCTGTAATCACGAAAAAAAAATTCTGCAACCACAGTTTTCATTGGAAATTTTTGTAACTTCGCATATCAGAGGCCTATGGAGGTCCCTTTCAGGCCATAAAATTTTGAAGGTCAAGGTCAAAGGTCAAGGTCACTTTTTCGCAAATCAGGGTAATCGACAAAACCCTCATTTTTTGAGTAATTTTGATCGGATCGTCTTCAAACTTCATGGGAATATAGTTCATGATCTGGCGCTCAGCTGATTAATTTTTGGTGGCGATTGGCCTTGACCTTCATGTGTTTTTTTTTGTTGTTTTTTTTTTTTATCTGTAATCACGTATAAATCACTCTGCAGAGCACAGTTTTCATTGGAAATTTTTGTAACTTCGCATATCAGAGGCCTATAGAGGTCCCTTTCAGCGCATAAAATTTTGAAGGTCAAAGGTCAAGGTCACTTTGTCGCAAATCAGGGGAGTCGACGAAACCCTTATTTTTTGAGTAATTTTGATCGGATCGTCTTCAAACTTCATGGGAATATAGTTCATGGTCTGGCATTCAGCTGATTAATTTTTGGTGGCGATTGGCCTTGACCTTCATGGTTAACGCCTAAGGTCAAACATATTTGACCCCAAGGTCAAATTTCAAGTTTTAGGAACCATATCGTGTAGTACCTCAAATTGAACACCTCGATGAGTGCTTTCTAGATATATCAAGCTTGAGACATTATGACGTGATTTGGTGACGTTATGAGGCAACGCATATTTTTTTCATGGTTACTCTGTAGAACGATTCTCATCGGAATCTCTCGTAGCAGATATTCCTCAAGGAGTCGCTCCTGGTGGATAGCAGCTCTTCACCTCAGTGTGACCTTAAAGAAGTCACACGTAGTCACCTTTTGGCAAGATACGGATCACCCTACGGGTGACATTGGTTTTTTGTCTGTCTGTCTGTCTGTGAACAGAATATCTCAAAGCATTGTTTACGGATTTCAATGAAAGTTGGTGGGCAGGTTGGGAGTAAGAAAAGGGAGAATCGACTCGATTTTGCTGAAGATCCGGATCTGGATCCGAGATTTTTTTTTTATGTGATTCTTCACTATTGAGAGATCGGGCTAAAAACTAAAGGATACCACGATATCTCAAAAAATTATGGATGGATTATAACAGAACTTGGTGGATGAGTTGATTCGATGACAAAAGAACAAGCCAATTAGACTTTGGTTCAGGTCAGCAGATCCAACCTATCAGTGGGATACAAAAGGTAAAGTGTTCAGCCTGGCAGAGGTATGTGCTCCACCAAGTGCCATTCTACCTTTCTTTGGTTATGATGGTATTTCCATTATTGCCATCATTGTTGTTGCATTATATTCTTGTTATTGGTATTGATTTTATAATTGCTATTTCACCCTCTTTGATTTGTAATTGGTTTCCTGGTTCTTGTTTCTTGATTTCTTGTCTCTGGTTTCTTTGTTTCTTGATTTGTTAATTGATTTTGATTTTTTTTTAACTTTTTTTTTTCAATAAAAAAAGGCTTAAAGGCTGTGCCATAAATCTCTGTCTGCCCTATCTCTGATGACTAGCCAACAAGTGATGAAACCGGTCTGGCAGCTAAAAGAGGGGGGGGATTCTCATTTACTTAAGCTACTTGTGAATATCTGCAGCGGTAGAGGAATGCAGGGAGGTATATATATATATATATATGGTCGGACTGAGACGATTCTAAGGTGCGACGTTTTTATTTCAGTGCAACCTTACAATAGAAAGTAAAGTTGGGAGATTAAAGAGAGAGGATGCACCATGTCTCATTGAAAGAGAAATGGGGAGGTGGACAGGAGTGGGAGGAGAGAACACATCATCACCCACGTGATCAGAATAATGCTGCTTATGTGGAAGAAGAGTGTTCATCACTCATGCCGTTCATCTGTTGTTTTCAAACCCTTCCTTTTGAGCTCTTTTTTTTTTCTTTCTTTCTTTTTGACATTTTCATTCAACAGTTTCTGAGTTGGACTTTGTATGATCTTTAAATAACAAGCGCTCCCTCTGGGAGAGACATATGTGGTCAGTGAATCACTTACTAAAGCATAGGAGAGAAAAAAAACTGAAGTCTTTGCATGTTTTTAATCAACAAACATGTGTATACTTACAGATAATTGGCATCTTTTTGTATGAAGGATGATCATTTTCATTGGCAATTAGCATGACTACATGACCTCGTTTTAGATAGAAGTGATGGTTTTTTAAAAGGTAGCAACAAAGCTACTCACAAATATAGATTCGTGATTGTCTGCAGCGGTAGAGGAACCCAGGTAGGTAGGCATGCAGGGTGTTTCAAAAAGAGTGATGCAACTATAAATGTTCATTTACAAAGAAACAGAAACCTCAGGAATGTGAACCAAACATTTCTTCAAAGCTTATGACATGATGTTTTCTATCACTGATTGCTATTGCAGTCACAACTTGAGTTAGTGAGAGCACAAGGTCTGAAATTGGCATGAACGCAAAATCCTTGCAATTGACTTACTCGATGTGTGCCCCTCCACGGTTCAGACAAGCATGGATCCTGACTCCAAAGTTCTGTCCCTTTCCTGTTGGTCTCATGTGGCACTGCCTGGAGGTTGTCTGACACCTCCTGCTTCATATCATCCAGTGTGGCAGGGTGGTTGGCATAGACAGAGCCATTGGCAGCCCCCCAGAACCAATAGTCCACAGGGTTCAAGTCTGGGCTATGGGGTGCCCAGTCATGAGCGGTACCCAGGGTAACAAGGCAGTTTTTGAAAAGCTGCCACAGGAAAGTGATGGTGTCACTAGCTATATGCGGGGTTGCACCACCATGCATAAACCAGGTCATGCTGAGCTGGTTTGGAGTGACCCTTTGGGATAGATCATTATGGAACTTCTGGAGCACGGCCCTGTCGCGCTCACCATTGATCGTCATCATGCTGAGCTGGTTTGGGGTGACCTTTTGTGCTAGATTATTATGGAAGTTCTGGAGCACGGTCCGGTAGTGCTCACCGTTGATCGTCACCGTGCTGCTGTTGTCATTCTCAAACCAGTAAGGCCCGAGCAATCCCCATCTGACATTGAAGGTGCAGAAGCATGTGACATTAGGTCCTTTCAGGTACCTCTCAGTGATCTCCTCAGGTGGTTCTGCCCCCAGAAAATGTTGTTGTGGTTGCTGATGGCACCGTTTAAGTGGAAATGGGCTTCATCACAGAAACAGATCAGGTTGATCCAGCTTGGGTACCACTCCATCCTTTCACTGAGGCAATTGCTCATATCAAGTCTCCTTCTCATGTCATCTTGATTCAGTTTATGCCTAATAGAGATAATGTATGGGAAAAGCTTCAGTTCCTTAGTGAGGATACGCCAGACTGATGTTGGTTTTATGCCTAGCTCCCGGGTGTACCAGTGGTGGGACTTCTTGGGACTGTCCACTGCAGAGTCCTGCACGGTGGCGATGTTGGCTTGGCTCTTGGTTACTGATGCTGACCTGCCACTGATGCCCTTGGTCTCGTTGTGCACTGTACCCTTGTGCTGAAAATGTTTCACAATACATTGAATGGCACAATTTGTGGGTCCCTCACGTGCTCTAAGGTCATATTCCTGGCAGAACCTCCAGCGGGTGTGTCTACATATGATTTCGTCATATTACAGAGCGACTACTTTTGTCTCTTGCTTCACTGTCAATGGCATAGTTGAGCTATAGAGATAGAAATCCCCAGGAATCAAATACCACGAAATCACCACCACACCCTGAAAAGAAAAATGGTTTTGGTCAAACTTGTATCCATCTTTTTGAAACACACTCTGTGTGTGCATATATGTATATACAATTATACATACACATATTATATTAAGCTCAGTTTCTGTCAGTTGGTCACAAGCGTGACCACGCCTCCACTCCTCTACCCCAACGTCATGAGCACTGCCCATTAGCCATACCACTCCTTTCCCTCCACCGGCCAATAAATTGCCATCTTTTTTGCTCCACACAGCTCTGAGGAGTCAAATGCCTCTGGTGTACATTTGAAGACTGAACAATGTGTCTTCTATCATGAAATGAAGGGACTTTTTATTTTGATTAAACAAAGGTACATTTTCATTACAACTCATGCAGAGGAAACGAGATAAATCATGTTTTCTTCACAGCAATTGTGGCAGCGGTCTAATATACACCTCCCAATTGAGGTAGTTCTCATCATGCAGAGGAAATAAAATAGTGGTCTTTTATATATTTATTTTTAAACTTTTGGTTTTTGCTCGACTTTTCAAGGCTTATAAACCAAGCTGATGGACATGTGATTCCCATATTATGTGAAGTAAAGAAATATTGGAGGCGACGAAAATTGGCTTGGTCATGAAATGCCGGTGTATCTATCTATAATTCCAGCAATGTGTGTGTGTGTGTGTCTGTGTCTGTGTCTGTGTCTGTGTCTGTGGTGTGTGTGTGTGTCTGTGTCTGTGACCGCGTGTTTCTCGACAAACACTGGTCCGATCTAATTGAAACTTGCCAGGTATATTGCTGGGGACCTAGGATGTGCCTTTTCAAGTGTTTGATATTAATCGGACAAGTGCTTCCCAAGTTATGGCATTTATTTACCAACCAATGAATGACACGTTGCTGCGGCCATTTATTTACCAACCAATGACAAGACACGTTGCTGCGTAGGCCGGTGCGCGCCGGCCGACGATGACGTCACGGGCCGTGCCGGTTACATGGCAGCGAATGTCATGGCAAGCAAAGACAGGAAGGTAAACTTGATTTTATTTTGGATTTTAATTAACTCTGTGTGTATGTGTCTGTGTCTGTGTCTGTGTCTGTGTCTGTGTCTGTGTCTGTGTCTGTGCTGTGTCTGTGACCGCTGTTTCTCGACAACCAATGGTCCGATCTAATTGAAACTTGCCAGCTATATTGCTGCGGACCGGAGGATGTGCCTTTTCAAGTTTGATATTAATCGGACAAGTGCTTCCCAACTTATGGCCATTTATTTACCAACCAATGACATGACACGTTGCTGCGGCCATT
>CM068962.1:22630979-22646611 GCA_035128595.1 Eptatretus atami
CCTGCAGTCTTGCAGTATTTGGCTCTGAATTTGTCCCGATTGCGCATGCGCAAAGAGGAGTGAGATAATTATTTTCATCCGTCTGCCTCTCTGGCAATGAAACACAATTGAAAATTATTCTAAACAGGAAACTTACTGTTTTTAAGGATGTTATAAAGGACACAAACAACAGGCACGAAGAGCTAATGTAACATGTTAAATAAGGTGGTGTAACAGCCACTGCGTCAACGGCAATAAACTTCCGTAATTAATTGTTTCATACAACCTTTATTTTATTTAAATTGAATTATAGACTTAAGCACTGTAGAACACAAATTGCCTTCTTATCGCTTCCAAACACCTCCAGTTTTGCAGTACTTGGACATGTTAAATAAGGTGGTGTATAAGACTGCATCGACGGCGCTAAACTTGCGGAAATTTTTATATGACTTTTAAAACCATTATTTTATTTTAATCGAATTATATACCTGAGCACTACATGGGGTAAGGTGTTCTATGAACTCTAGTTTATTCAGGTTTCTAGTGATCCTTATAAAAAGCGAATCTCAGAGGCTCAATTTTCAAAGTGAGTACTGGTCATAAACTTTCCATGTAAAGAATCCTTCCCAGGTGGGGGTCTTTTTTATTATGTATGGAATGGAAAAGGTGTGGGAAAGGGGTTGGGGGTCTTCAATTGAAAAATAATTGACAAAAATCAGGACGAAATGAGAGAGAAAGCAGGTTGGCGGATATATGAGGAGTTGGGGTATAGAAGCGAAAATATTTAGCAGAAGATAGGAGTACGGGTTCATGGAGTATATGGGGAAAGGGAGAAGGCGAGTGGGGTGATGTGTAATTCCGCCATACTTGCGTATGTAATAAATAGTTAGCCCCCTTGGTCCTTGTATATTCAACAAATGTTAAGTCCTGTTTGTTGTACCAAAGCAGTGAATGCATTCCACAATGATTTGCACAGAAAGCCAAGCGATATTTTGCCTAATTGGTGTTGTAAATAACACATTTTATGGTCTGCTAACGACTGCTATACGTCATTTTGACTTGTTTAATTCCACCATGTTGGTTATTGGACCCTGTGGTAGAAAAGGAGAAAAAGTTTCTCAAATATTTGGATGAATATGGAGTGGCCTACTGGGATGGAATTAGAAGATTGCCTATTTATGCAATGCAATGGGATCCTTGATGTTGGAAGGTAATGGTGCTTTGTAAACAAGGGTTCATGGCAATATTTGTATTTTGAGGTGCACAAAATGAGGGTTTTAAACTTTTATGTGCTTAGAGACGAGTCCGTGGTCCCTTTTTGAAACATGTGTTTGTAATACAGATGATGTATAACTGCGGTATTCAATAAATCACCATCGATTTTTTATATTTTTTTTTTTACAAAAGAGTTGCAAATCATTAAATTCTACTGAGATTATAATTATTAGCAAAATATGATGGTGTGCTATATTAATATGAATACGTAAATACTCACACTGGGGTCCATATTTCACTGGTCTTGCACCCTCTGCCCTCTCTTGGTTCTGTCCCTTCCAGGTTTCTGCAGGGCGCACATGGTCTGTTAAACTCACAAAATCCAGGCTCACTGCTCACCTTCACTCGTTCCTTCCTGTTCTCTCGCACCTGTGGAACCAACTAACCCAGTCTGTTCAGTTCCATTCTTCCCTCCAGGGTTTCAGGACAGCTAGCTTGTTCACCACTACCTCAAGACATCCCCCATCCATACCCATGATCTCTTCTACCCCAAATTATCCCATCCCAAAGCACTCCATTATTCCCGTCTTCCTCGCCTCTTTTCATTTGTCAGTTGTTGGTTGGCTAGTTCCTTTCCTGTTTCATCCCTGCTTTCCCCCTCCTCTTCCTGTGTTTCAATCAGCTCGGTGTGCAGCTTGTTCACCTCCACGTTCCTTCTCCCCCTCCCCCTTGATCTCACTCTCACTTCCCACTGCTGTTGGTGTTTCCCCCTTTCCATTTTGCTCCATTCCCTTCTGCTCTGGCTCTTCCAGGAGCCTCGACCATGTATAAAATATAAACTAATGCCTAAGAGGGAAAATCCACAAAACACACCCTCTGTCTTATCCAGGAATGTTTTCAAAAGGTAAAATTGACCCATAGGGGTTATCTCCATATAAGGTAAGGAAAATGCAGAATTATTGACCTTTTATTCACCTCCTCCTTCACCTTATGGCCAATTCTGCCCCATACATCCTCTTTGCAATTATCCATGCACGGTAATGCCCTCTCTTTCATCTCTCTCTCTTCTCTCCTCATTTAACCTTTTCTCCTTCCTTATTTCACTTCCTTTTCACCTTCTCCTGCAGAGGGTCCGAGAGAAGTTTTGAGTGGTTGTCAGCCACTGCTGGTTGGACAGCTGGCAGAAATGTCCTTTGGTGGCATTAGGTGTCAGACACTATGAAAGCCAGAAATAACTCTGCATAACATTAGATTTTGGGTCAATAGCAGTCTGGGTTGAGGGTGCTTTCTCGGTCATTTTGTCATCCCCTCCTCCATTCTCCCTCATCCTATCCACACTCAGTCCACCTGATGATTCCTCCCGCCCCTGAGGTTTCACTATAAAATGAAGAGCACAAAGCTCTCATTTAAAGGATGACAGAATCGCTTCCTTGTCGAACGTGTGTGTGTGTGTGTGTGTGTGTGTGTGTGTGTGCGTGCGCGTGTGTGTTTTTGCGTTTCATCAGCTTCATAACGACATCCATCCACAACACCTGGAATTAAGAAAGGAAAACCAAACTCACACTTCAGTCTCTCCTTTCTTTATTGCAAATCGATATCAATAATAATAATAATAAATTCCACAGCAAATTGTTTGATAAAAGAGATGCTTTTCCATTCCACATTGTACGAATACCTTTATTGAACACAGCACCGATCCGAAGATAGCTCTTCTATGGTACAGTTGTGGATTAAATAATCTGAACAGTGAGAGCAACTACACACAGCACAAAACTTGTCAATAGTTTAAAACAGCTGGTCAGAGGTAAATGTTAACACAGGGAGCTACAGTTAAAAAAAATAAAAAAAACGACACCAAATACAGTTTATTGAGTACAAGAAAAATGGTTCAAACAATATTAACTTGAACAGCACTCAGTAGGGCACGTACCTCCGCCAGGCTGAACAGTTTACCTTTTGTATCCACCGATAGGCTGAATCTGGATCCGGACTGGAACCAAACTCTAATCAGTTTGTTCTCGTCACCAAACCAACTTATGCACCAAGTTTCGCACAACTCGTCCACAACTTTTTGAAATATCATGCTACATATCGGTTTGGCGCCCATCTCTCAATAGTGAAAAATCACTTTAAAATTATTGGATCCAGATCCAGATCTTCACCTTGTTGCACACCAACCTGTCCACCAAATTTCGTCCGAATCCGTCCATAACTTTTTGAGATAACCCGCTCACAGACAAAAAGGCACACAGACAGACAAACAGACAGGGGTGAAAACGTAACCTCCATCCACCTTGGATGGAGGATGTAATAATGAAGCATTCACATATACACATTATAAAACATTTTCAGTGTTTATAAGGAGACGCAGTAGAGCATGTGGGAAATCCGTTAATATAACAGTTTGTGCAATTGAATAACAGGAGGTTTCAGTTGTAAGCATAATGGACATGCTGGTTAATGTATGTGTGTGTGTGTGTAATCTGTACGGTAAGGTGTGCATTATTTAATGTACTGTTATATAATTGAATGTGTTATGAACATTTGAATATATCATACATAATACATTAAACTCTCTAACAAGAAAGGTAAAAAGTTTGAGAAGTGAGATTGCATTGTTAGTTTGACTGAATGGACGCAGCTGAGGTTGTGGATCTATTGCTCAGAGAAGTTTTGGGCTGAAAAGGTCAAAACCTCGCGGGAGAAAGGAGCCCCGCTGATGATCCGGTCTGTCGGAAAATGTATGAATTGCTGAGAAGTCAATAAAGTTCTTGCATTAGGTCGATCAATATTTATCCCCACAATTTTTTTTTTCAAAGTGGGGGGAGGGGGGGGATATTGTAATCGGCTCTGTCTAAATGTGTTTGTCTGTCTGTCCATCCATCACACCATCTCCTCCTAAACTGTTGTGCAGAAATTCATCAAACTTTGTAGTTATGATCACCACATGGCAACAAGGTGCGAGAGCAATATAATTTTTGCCCCACCCCCTTGTGCCCTGGGGTGGGGTCAACAGGTCAAATTTCGGGTCAACAGGTCAAATTAAAAATGCAATTAAGGGCACATTTTTAAATGAAACTTTGGATACGAGTCGAAATTCGCTAATGCGTTACAAAAGCGTGACAGCCGGTCAGAAAAATCATATTCAAATAATTTCCGCTAATTCGTCACTTCTGGAATCATTTGATACCACATTTTTGGGTTTCACTCATTATAAACGCTTCCAGTCACTGGAAAACGAAGAAAATATAGAATGTTTGCCAAAAAAGTGGGGTTAACGTGCGTCAGGTTTGACCGAAATATGAGGGGATAAAATGCCGTTTTTCACATAATAGCGAGATATCACGGCCATTACGGGCTTCTTCATGGAAAATAATGACGTGTTGTTTGTGCAGTGCCACTAGGCACACGTCTATAGCGTCATCACTTCTGTTGTACCTCGTTCACGTGACCTGCAGACCACTTTCACGTGCGTAAGAAATTGACAGACCTGCATCATCAGTTTCGTCGGGCGTTGTTTTGCACAATCGGCCATCAATAGAGGCGATTCATGCAGATCGGTATACTACAATTACGATGTAATACATATAATTGATATCTTTATTGCAATGCAGCCAAATAGTAAAGCTTATCATCATTTATGCTCCCCGTGAAACTTTGACGGACACATATTACACACGTGAACCGAGGAAACATCGCTCCGTACGAGCAATTCGTCGATCTTTCCGGCGAAACATGTTGCAGAACAAAGGATTCTGAACATATTATCTGGGGGAAAGGCGATTAATATTCCAATTGACGTATGCGAGTACGGCTACTTGGGGTATACAAATGCGTTCTACGCGGACGTCACAAAACTAGTGCATCGGAATCAACGTTTTTCGGAACAAGATATGTAAAATCGGACAAACGATGAATTTCGATGCTGTGCACTTTATTACGGACGTGTCCTATGATATGTAACTACGTAGTGGGAATAGAATATTCAACACTGGGCAAAGGTATCCAAAAAAGAGGCAAAATTATAACGTACCGAATTCCATGAAGGCAATGTAACGCATTAGCAAATTTTGACTCGTATGCAATCAACATTAGGGGATGTATAAAATAGGAAACTTAAAAAAAAAAAATTGACCCCTGGTTCATACCCCAGTGTGTCGAGACTTAAGGTAACAGGAGTCAAAACAGAAGCTTTTTAAACCCAAAATTTGATATTGCGTCATTCCTGGTGAAACCTTCTGCCATCTTTCAACATTACTTTAGGTGGGAAGTGTGGGGATTTGCGATGGCAAGCAAATCCGCATGCTTCGCTCGAGTTTGAGGTTTACAATTAAAATTATAAACCTTTAAATATCTGTACTTCTTGAAAATTTGACTGAACGCAACCTCAGATCATTTCACAAAGCCCACAACAAGTGTGTGTCCACTCTCAGGAGAGCCAGGAAACGACATCCGTCCAACCTCAAGAGTGAACTTTCAAACTTGTCTCCCTCCTCTAAAACCTGGTGGCACCTTATTAAGTCTGTCTCTGATGTATGCTCCCCTTCCATCCCTTCCCTCACTTCAAATGACATCACCACCGACTTTGCTCGTGAGAAGGCCGAATGCCTCAATTCTATGTCTGATACCAAATCTTGTGTCCCCAACTCCTTGCTCTCTGTACCCACCTAACCCAGTAGCACCCAACTGCTCCTGGATTCTGTGTCTTTTGCACCTGAGAATGTGGACAAGTTTCTGGCAACCCTCGACCCTAATTCTGCAGCTGGACCAGCCGGAATCAGTTTATGTGTCCGATAAACCTGCTCAGCTGCTCTTGCGCATCATCTCTCTGCCTTTTTCACCATATCATTTGCCATAGGTCATATTCAATGTGCTTTGACATCCCCCAACATCACCGCATTACATAAAAAGATGCAAAAACTGATCCCCTCTACTACAGACCTAATGGCTTCCTCCCAATCATCAACAAGGTCATGGAATCCATCATTGCAGTTGATATGAAATCATTCCTTTTCTCCAACGACCTCATTTCAGATCATCATTTCAGATTCAGACCAGGTCACCTCACCTTGGACATGCTGCTTCTACTCTACCAACAATGGATGGACGTCCTCAATGTCAGACATGAGATCAGGGCTGTCCCTCCAGACATATCTCAAGCTTTTGATGCAGTCTGACACCCCACCTTGCTCTCCAAACTCTCTGCCCATGGCATCCAAGTACAACTTCAGTGTTGGGTTACAGACTTCCTCTACTCTCATAGCCAACATATGGATCTTAATGGATCCTTTCCTCTCTTATCCTCTCTTGTCAGGCAGGAATGTCCCAAGGCAATGTTCTAAGACCCATTGTATTCTTAACCTTCTTCAACAATCTCTCTGACTGGAAAATTATCTTTATCCATTTGCTTATGACTGCACCCTCTGCCATAACATCCCTCATCCTTCAGATAGACATGCAACAGTCTGTCTCTCTCTCCCTCTCTTCTCTCTCCCCTCTTCTCTCCCCTCTCTCCCTTCCTCTCTCTCTCCCCTCTCTCTCTCCCCTCTCTCTCTCCCCCTCCTCTCTCTCTCCCCTCTCTCTCCTCCCCTCTCTCCTCCCTCTCTCTCTCCCCTCTCTCTCTCCCCCTCTCTCTTCCCTCTCTCTCTCCCCTCTCTCTCTCCCCCGGCTCTCTCTCATCTCCCCTCCTGCTCTGTCTCTGTCTCTTTCTTTGTCTCACATGGAATACGTCTTTCAATCCTGATAAAGCTGTGCTGCTGATGCAGTGCCCCCTGTAGGTTATAGCAGGAACTTGGAATTTTGTGAGGGTGCAGACAATAGCTTGCTTATGCTTCACTAAGGATCCTGTGGGATATTTAATGTCCACCAACTAATGCTGGCAAACGGGATGCCCAGTTTAACGTCCATCTGAGGGACGGCACACATTGATAAATTGCCCTGCTTGTAAAGCACCAGGTTGACTGTTTAGAGCTGGGCTGAGATTCAAAACCTGGCTAGACTGCTCAGAAGTGAGTGTGTATACAGCTAGGCTGTCCTAACAGCCCAATCCCACTCCTGACACCAATTATGTCTTGTCAGCAGACCCTATAAAACAATTTTCCAAGTTTAGCACAAATTTAGTGTGTAATTTTCCCATGAGCCAATAGTTTGAATTCTTCCCTTGGAGGCGTTCCAGGAAATAATCCCACTGGTGACACCAATTTTGTAAATGCACGTGGTGTGTGAACCTTTGTTTACCCACTCTGCCCTGATGTGTGGCCTCGGGATAGTTGAATGCTATCGACCAAATTTGAAGCCATGCATGGGGGAAATGAAAAACCCTGTTTTTTTTTTTAAGGTTTACTCTTATCCTAAGAGCCCAATGGCAGGAAGATAAAAATTCCCCCATGCTAGTAATTTAATAAACAGTTTAAATAGCATGGGATGGTCAAATAAAAACTACAAGCACAGCAACATCAATAAATGACTAGACAACATGACTCATGACACACTTCCACTCTCTTGTCCTTCTTTTTTTTCAAGTTTTGGAACTGTATTCCTGAGGCCGTTTAATCGCATTCTTACCTCCAAAGCTTCAGGCACACAGTGCACCACCACCTCATGTCATTCCCTATTCCTCCACATGATCTTTTCTACCCCCATTAACCCTATCCAACCAAACCCTTTGAGGTTACTGTGTTGTTGTTTTTTTTGTTTCTCTCTTTCTCTCTTTCTCTCTTTCTCTCTTTCTCTCTTTCTCTCTTTCTCTCTCCATTTATTCATCCCCTTACTTGTCCAAATGTGGCTCCACTGCCCCACTGTTCATTGCCTTTTTCTCCTTGGTAATCCCACTCTTTCTATACAATTTCATATTGTATAGAAAAAAAACCCCACTAAAATCGTTAATGAGAGCACGGAACTCGAAAACACCGGAATATATAATCTTAGTTATAATTATGGCCACATGTCTGCAACAACACAGTAATTGGTCAGTTAAAGTGGGATTTGCAAAGAAATACAGAAACCTTTAAGCGGTAGAAAATACTCTTTGGTGCTGAGGAAACTCTCCGATAACACTGTTCGAAGAAGTGCTGTTTACTCTCAAAATAATATGATCAGATGAAACAATTGGAGCATTGGAGAAACAAGAGACATTAGCAGTAAAGTTAATCGTTACCAGGTCCAGAAAGGGTGATTTGCCATTTTGAGGATTTCAAGTCAGAAAGTTCACAGTCTGGGTCCAGCCCATGGAGTAGTAAGTCGTTTGTGACATTGCCGTGATTGGTTGAAGAGGTACCAACTCCCAGCCAATTGCCATGGTGACAATTGAAATTGTCACATTTGAAGAAAAGAGAGTTGGGATGTGTGGCTATACATTGGTCCATGTTGGGGGACAGAAAACGAGAGAGTGTGAGAAAGAGAAAGATATGGGGATGGAGATAGAGATGACACTGTTAGAAGAAGGGGACAGCACACAGACAAACAAGAGGTGGTTGCAGAGGGGAAAGCGAGACAAAGGTACTCTTATGGGTGTGGAGGGGTGAGGGCAGTACAATGACAATAAGACATGTAGTTGATGTAAACTGCAGGGCATGGAGGGGGTGAGGCTTTGTTGACGTGTGGAAGGGGGATGTGGGGTGTGGTGGAATTGGGGGCCTGGTGCAGGTGTGACGGTGGCCAAGCATGCTGGGGTTGGGGGGGGGGTGATGTGGAATGGGGGGGGGTGATTATTGATATGAAGTAGTTTATCACCGTGATCCCGCATTTATTACAGAACGGGTTTGTTTTGAGAATTCCGAGGACAGATGGATGAAGACTGACATCAAGAATTGGGAATGGTGGGAAGGATGATTAGGGGCATGAAAAGACAGCACTGTATGAACACGATGGGAGAAAGGGGTGCATGTTTACGAGTGATCAAGGAATGAAACAGAAAGGCAAGGACAGGAAGCAGTATGGGAGAAAGACATTGGGAAATGAGACTGTCGGAGAATTAAATATTGTAAAATTGTCATTTAAAAGATTTTAATTGATGGAGTACGAGGGGAGGAGGAAGGGGAGATGAGAGGAACGAAGAAATATTTTTGGGACTGAATGACCTTGGAATGAGTGATAATAATAATAATCTTATTATTTATTTGCTTGTCGTTTTGAGAAGAAAGAACAAAGCAAGGGAAGGGTTTTGAGGCACAGTGAAAAGGACGAGACTGAACGAAAGGAAAAGGCAAGCAACGAGGATTCAGACGTGCGGAGCACATGGCCAACGAAGTTTAAAACATTGGCCAAGAGGGCTTTTTGTTGTTTGTTTGTTATTTTTTTTGATTATCACGTATAAGTAAAGAGTTAGAGCAAGGGTGGGATTTGGGATAGTGAGAGATGATCTGAGGAACGAATGACAAACAGGTGTGTGAGTCGGGGGGAAAACGTTGACAGGCCTAACCAGCTAAGGTAGACACAAAACATCAAAATAACCAAAAGCCAAGCAAAATACACTTCCATGAGCACACTACTGTCTACGACCAACAATATACGACAACAGAGACAAATCACTGAACAGTTGAGCTTTCGAAGCAAGTCACTCAGAGGAGAAGAAAAACTGTCACCACCAGAAACCAAAGGTCATTGCTTCCCCCTTTAGGAGGCAAGGGATGGAAGGGAAATGTTTATCAGACTCAGACATGACCAGCTCCCACTAGGCTTTGGAGGATGGGGAATTTTGATCGCAGTGGACCTTGATGTTGGGCCTTCGACTCTTCTTAAGACAAAGACACAATAGTTTAGAACTGTGCAGAGAGAGAGAGGGTGCAGGTTGCCAAAGGGATGATTGCCTTTCGGGAGGAGAATGCCACTCGTTTTCTTGCAATGGCTTCACCACATGCATCAGTGTAGCAGGACAAAATTATTGTTAGCACTTTCCATTACAATGCTATCCAACAAGCTCTCTTCCCCCCCCCCCCCAAAGCCACATAACAATACACTTTTGTATTTAATTTAAGCTGATTGAATAGTCGAGTATTGCATTGGAAGCAAACATGAATGCATGCAAATGGGAATCAACTTTGTGACCTCTCATGAACCAACCACGTAGCAAAGCTTGCCTCAAAAGCAAGCCGCAGACTGGAGCATCATCTGTCGATCCAAGTCTTTCTTTGGAAAATTAGAGCTGCTCACAGTCTACAATGCCTTTGTCAATCGCTCAATGGAGTGCTGCTCTCCACGATGAGATTGCACCTCAGCATCATATCTGGCTCTCCTGGATTCTGTGGAATCTAAAGCTCTCACCATTATTGGAACCTTCTACAATGAGGATGACGCACAAGGTCTGTTGCTTTCACATCACAGGCAGTCAGTAGTCTCTGTTTTTGAACCGCCTCTTCTCTAATTTTCTCCCTCCTCTCTCTCAGTCCTCCGACTTGCCCCAGAAACTCCAGGATAAACAATAATACGAGTTGTCTTACAAGGAAATTGAACACAGGAGGAAGCTATTGGGTCCAACCAGCCTGCACAATGGTTGCCAACCTATGGTTGTTTGTCCGTGCTCAATCCTTTTAAATGCCGAGCGGTCAAGCAAGGAAACAGCACGCACCATTTTAAAGTCTTTGGTATGACTCGGCCTGGGTTCGAACAGCCGATATCCCAGACCGAGAGCGGATACTGTAACCGTTATGGCACCGAGTCTGATGATACACCCATGTTCTTCCAATAATGCTCTCCTGGTTAAACTTCCAAAATCCAGACTCATTCGCACCTCAACTCCATTGTTCCTTGCTTCTCCCATCTATTGAACCAACTTACAGAGGCCTTTCTTTCCCAAACTTCCCCCACAGTGCTTCCAGCAAGCAGTGCACCTCCACCTCATGCCATCCCCCATCCTGACCAATGATCTTTATCACCCCATTAACTCTTTAGAAACCAACTCTCTGTCAGTCTCAGTCTCAGTCTTAATCTGTCTCTGCCTCAATCTGTCTCTGTCTCAATCTGTCTGTCTCTGTCTCTCTCACTCACTCTCACTCTCACCTTTTCCTGTTTTTTTTCTTCTATCTTTGCCGGTTGTAATCAAACATTGTCCCACTACCCCATTGTCAATCGAATCTTGCTCCTCCATAACCGAGCTCTTGTACAGGTAAAAACCGTGATTCATGGACAAACTACTCCATTATCCAAAACCCCGAGAACAACACCGACCAACCACCCTAAAATCCGTTTCTCAAATCAAAACACCAAACTGCATGTTCTCCATGCTGGAGTTTCTCACCGCGGGTGCATTAGGTACCATGTTAAGCTGTTCTCCATGCTGGAGTTTCTCATTAGCTCCATGTTTAAAGCTGTTCTCCATGTTCGTGTTTCCACGTGCATTTCATACTGGCGTCGGTAATTTGATGAAGTCTCGTTGGGAATAAACATTGAGTGAAATTCCAGAGCTCGTGCTATAAATATCCAGAGAAGTCACAATGCGGCACTCACTACACTGCACTGTGTGACATCATCAAATTCGAAATTACGTTGTGCTTGATGACAGCCATTGGAAGATGTCGTCGCGCGTTTTTCTTCACGTATATTGGGTTAGATTACGAGAAATGCACGATGAAAGTGAAATGACGTTACAGGGAGTTGCCATGACGACTAGAGGTATTTGTTTTACGTCATCGAGCTCGCAACCTCCCGGATGACGTCACAATGAAACTTGTTCATGTCGCCACCGCACACTGCGTGTCACGGATGCTCGCCTCGCCCCGACCATCTTCCTCGACTGCAGATAAGTGTGTCCGCCCGACCACTGGGGCAGAATATACGAGCGGCTCCGTGCGGGCGCTCACAAACACAATCAGCACTTTACTGAGCGATTGAACACTGCCCAGACATTAATGATGCGCTTAAATAATTTATCCTTTTAATTAAGAAAAAAGAAAAAAGAAGCGGTGCCCAGTACGTTATGTTATGTTATTTATTTATTTCTGTCATGGCTGGTAATCGCACCTTTTAGCTATCGCTCGAGGCTGCACATATCGTGTCAAGCAAGGGTTTAATTAAAAGTGCTCGTTGCACGTTGATCCACACTTTAAGATAATTGGGTCAAACGCTGACGCAGCTGACGTCGAGGAACGTTTGACACTATTAAGTGTCTGCACTCCCTGTCCGCACTCGAGCAACGATAACCCGCCGAAGCATGAACGAGAAAGTGGCGGAAAGGGTGAATAGCGACGCGAAAAACCTCGAGTCCATCATTCTGCTGCGCATTGTGACGTGCGCGCCTCGCGCCTGTGACGTCACCGGAAGCGGATCCTCCTGCACGTGGTCCCCGCGGAGCCGCGGGATATAATTATTAATACCGCATGAGGGCGGGAGGGGATCGGAACCGCCCCTGCTCAAACACGGTCTCGGAATATTTAGGGAGCAGAGAGAGAGAGAGGTTCTGATGACCTCGTCAAGAGAAGTCCCCAATCGGAGCCTCCCGGGCAGTAAATCAAGGCTTCGACGCCAAAAGGCGGCGTCAGATAATCTTTTCCCCTGCAGCTGGAAGCCAAATTGGCCGGGTCTTTGGAAGGCAGCCCGGCTCAGCAGGTCCAACGGGCCTGGCTCGGTTCACACGGCGGTCCAAGCAATAGCAGCGTTCGTGACCGAAGTTTCCAGCAAATTTGAAGCTTTTTTGTCTTCATTCAACTTGGCCATTATTCCAGCTGATCGACTCATGCGAATAGTCTTCTTCGTATTTATGTCATTGATTGTGACAACGGCATCTTGATTAAGGGGGAACTATTGCCGTGCGTAAAAAGGTACACGGTTTGATGTGAATGTGCATTTTACACAGGCAATGGGATGACGAGCAATCCATCTACCCGTGCTAAAGTACGTGATGAAGTATAGACCTCAATCCATCGTCACGTGACGTCACACTGTTGCCACTCAGGTGAAAAGTGACGTCGCTGGAGATGCTCGATAACACACCTGGCTGGACTCCATGGACTGATGTGCAGACAGACACGTGTTGTCCTGTTGGATCAATTAAGCATTTTACTTTGTAAACGTTTGTGTTTGACAATACCTGAATGATTTACATTGAGCACGTGATTTGTACATGCTTGTATTGGTAGCAGGTAGTTTAATTGTTAATATTGTGGAGGTAGGGAGATCTGAAGAATTCCTTCAGGTTATGACCATCGGGATCACAAGCTTGGTCCTCGGATCTGTCCATCATCGAGATTTTGACGATTCATTCCAAGAACCTCTCCACAAGGCAAATCCACAATATAAGTTGGTTCACAATGTCATCCACTCAAAAAAAAAAAAAAGAGCCATATACCACAAGGTGTGGGTACCTCTGCATGTATGTATATATACAGGGTGTTTCAAAAAGAGTGACGCACCTTTAAATGTTTATTTACAAAGAAACAGAAACCTTAGGAACGTGAACCAAACATTTCTTGAAAGCTTATGACATGGTCTTTTCCATCACTGATTGCTGTTGCAGGAGGTCACTGCGAGAGTTAGTGAGACACCAAGGTTTGAAATTGGCATTTACGCAAAACCTTGTAATTGATGTTCTCGATGTGTGTTCCTCCACGGTTCAGACAGGCATTGATCCTGATTCCAAAGTTCTGTCCAACTTTCCTGTGGGTCTCATGTGGCACTGACTGGAGGTAGTCTGACATCTTCTGCTTCAGATCATCCAGTGCGGCAGGGCGGTTGGCGTATACAGAGCCCTTGGCAGCCCCCCCCCCAGAACCAGTAGTCCAGAGGGTTCAAGTCTGGGCTATGGGGTGCACAGTCATGAGCAGTACCCAGGGCAAAGAGGCGGTTTCTGAAGAACTGCCGCAGGAAAGTGATGGTGTCACTAGCTGCATGTGGGAGTGCACCATCCTGCATAAACCAGGTCATGCTGAGCTGGTTTGGGATGATCTTTTGGGCGAGACCATTATGGAACTTCTGGAGCACAGCCCAATAACGCTCACCATTGATCGTCACCATCCTGCTGTTGTCATTCTCAAACCAGTAAGGCCCTATATTTCCCCATCTGGCATTGAAAGTGCAGAAGCATGTGACCTTAGACCCTTTCAGGTACCTCTCAGTGATCTCAGGTGGTTCTGCCTCCCAGAAAATGTTGTTGTGGTTGGTGATGGCACCGTTCAAGTGGAAATGGGTTTCATCACTGAACCAGATCAGGTTGATCCAGTTTGGGTACCGCTCCATCCTGTCACTGAGCCAATTGCACATATCAAGTCTCCTTCTCATGTCATCTGAACTCAGTTTATACCTAATATAGATGATGTATGGGAAAAGCTTCAGTTCCTTAGTGAGGATATGCCACACTGATGTTGGTTTGATGCCAAGCTCCCGGGAGTGCTGGCGATCGGACTTCTTGGAACTGTCCACTGCAGAATCCCACACGGTGTCGATGTTGGTTTGGCTCCTGGTTACTGATGCTGGCCTGCCACTGTTGCCCTTGCACTGGTTGTGCACTGTGCCCTTGTGCTCAAAATGTTTCACAAAATGTTGAATTGCACCATTTGTGGGTCCATCACGTGTTATGAGGTCGTATTCCAGGCATAACCTCCAGCGGGTGTCTACGTATGATTTTGTCTCATACCGCAGAGCCACCACTTTTGTCTTCTCCTTCACTGTCAATGGCATAGTTGAGCTACGGAGGTAGAAATCATAGGGAACAAATACGACGATAAAACCAAACCCTGAAAAGGAAAACGGTTTGGCTCAAAAAAACAAAGAAATGGCAGGAAGTCAAAGTTTTATCAATCTTTTTTAAACACCACATATTTATTTATTTATTAGCAGGGTATGCTTACACATTGTAAGTAATATAACATTGTCTCGGGTCACTCACCTGCATTTGATATTTCATTTATTTAGATTTTCATTGATGGATATTTTCTGACAGTTCTGTTATTTTTAACCAAGGTATTGCATTTGGGTCCATTTGTTTGTTTGTCTGTCTGTTTGTTTGTCCGCACAGAGCTTTCATCTTTTTCTCCGCAACCGCCTGTCGGATTGAGACGAAATTTTCATTAATGGTGCGCCGACCCCTATAGAATGTTTCAATGATAATCATGACGTGGTGTGGCAGCCATATTGGAAAAACGGAAAACCTTTGGACCTCTGTATCTCTGAAACCGCACCAAGGAAAAATTTGAAACTTGGCACATAGCAAGTACTCCTCATGGGAAATGAGGGTGATTTTTTTTAATGACGTCATAGGTGCCCTCGTTATTACGTCATAATTGTATACGTAGAACACCACATCTGATCAGTATGAAAATTTTTGAAGGTCACATGGGGATAAATTGGTCCACAGAAAAAAAAACACATAATGATGTCATCAATCATGTGATTCGGCAGCCATATTGTTTTTACCAAAAAAACCTTTAAAAAATTTCTTCTCTGAAGTGGCTGAACAAATTGAGGCAAAACTTTACACATATGACCGCCTGTCCATGAGGAACAAAAGG
>CM068962.1:22646621-22662617 GCA_035128595.1 Eptatretus atami
TATGATGTCATTGGTCACATGGTTTGGCAGCCATATTGGATTTACCCTAAAACCTATAAAAATCTTCTCGAGAACGGCTGGACAAATCGAGGGGAAACTTCACACAAGTGTTTCCTAAGCCATGGGTGGACAAGTAGCACATAGCAAGCACTCCTCATGGGGAATGAGTAGTATTTTTTATGATATCATAGGTGCTTGCCTTCGTTATGATGTCATAATTGCATTTGTAGAATGCTACATCCGATCAGTATAAAATTTTTTGAGGGTCATCGAGGGATAAAATGGTCCACAACATTTTTGATTACATCATCGGTCAAGTGATTCGGCAGCCATGTTGTTGTTTTTTTTTTACCTTCAAAAACCACCTTCTCTGAAATGGCTGAAAAGATCGAGGTTAAACTTTACACATATGACCGCCTATCCATGAGGAACAAAAGAATCACACATATGACATCATAGGTCACATTGTTTGGCAGCCGTATTGGATTACCTGAAAACCTATAAAAATACACCACTCAAAAGAAGTCCTGGCGAGGGTTTGCAATCTGATTGCTCTTTTTCTTGTCCTGATGCATCGGCTTCGATGTCCATCGGCACGCAGAATTACCGTGCTTCCCCATTGTCTCAGGTCACTCACCTGCATTTTATTCATTTTTTTTCATTTTTTTTTTTTCATTTATTTGTGTTTTCATTTACGAATACCTTCCAACACACATACATACTCTCTCTCTCTCTCTCTCTCTCTCTCTCTCTCTCTCCCTCACGCTTTCTGATGCACCAGACTCTTCACAGATTTGTTGCCATCAAAGCAGCTTCCTGAGCAGGGGTTATGGTAGAAGGTTTGCCGTTGCCTTCCCAGCAATAGTTATGGCATGAATTTGTTCCATGGTGTCAGTGATGGCTCACATACTCTTAATGCGGACACCATGGGATCTATAACACCCACCAACTAATGCCAACAGACAGGATGCCAGTTTAATGTCCATCAGAGGGACAGCACACCCATTGATGAATCACCCTGCCTGTGAAACACCGGGATGACAGTTTATAGTTGGGTTGGGATTCAAACCCAGGCTGGACAGTTTAGATGTGATTGTGCGTCCCTCTATGCTGCCTTGATAGCTGTTTGCAGGAGCAAGACTCATGAAAGAGCAATGTAGAACTGACAGTGAAATAAGCATTAAGGGAAGGAACAAACAGAAAAAGAGAATAGGGAGGAGGGGAGAGGAAACACTGAAACTAGCAAGTGAAATGGTTGAATTAGGAAAGCTTAATGAGGGCAAAATAGAGATCATGGGTCAGAATTGAGAATGACAAGAGATGGAGCTGCACTTCTTGCTTGAAGGCCTCGAAGGAAGTGTAAGACAGAACAGTCTGTAAGGCAGTTCCATCGATGGGAGAAGTAAGGAATGAGAGAGGTGATGAGGTGTGCAGTCAACCTGGATTTTGGGAGTTCAACCAGTTGAGGGTTACTGGAAGAACACATGCATCCTGAGGTTGCTGGGAAGGGTCAGAGAGAGCAGAGGGAGCAATGTTGCAGAACAGCTGGTGGAAAACAAATATACCACCGACCTACCTGCGATGTGAGAGAAACAGACTTTGTACTTTAGCCTCATCAAAGAAGACTCCAATAATGTTGAAAGTTTTACATTCCACAGAATCCAGGAGTGACTGATGTGAAGCTGGGATGCCAGAGCAGAGAGCTGCAGTGCTTCATTGAGCTTTGCACAAAGGCCTTGCAGACTGTGATGGAGATGATCCTCATCTCTTTCCCATGTATACCTGTGGCTCTTCCTTCCAAGGCTTCACATTAACAGTATACCATTACCTTTTATGCAAGTGTCAAGGCTCATCGAGGAACTGAACAACAAGGAGCAGTGGGTTATAGAGGCTACCAAAGCTTATGGGGGTGGAGTGAACATATACAAGGGGGAAATAGTAATAACACAAAACGAGTAACAATGTCCTGGAAAGGAGCAAAATAGGAAAGAACAAGAGGGAGAATTGCTTTGCAATACATGTCCCCGACCGATCCCAATGAATGTTCTGGAGATCATTAGTTTGCTTTTACGCATGCTCGAGCCGATACCAGGAACAAAATAAAGAAGAAGGACCGCTCTAATACACCGCGTTTCGTTTGTTTCTCGGCTTTGCCTGTTTCATCTATCTATAATTCCAGCAGTGTGTGTCTGTGTGTCTGTGTATCTGTGTGTCTGTGTCTCTGTGTGTCTCTGTGTGTGTGTCTGTGTGTCTGTGTGTCTGTGTCTCTGTGTCTCTGTGTCTCTGTGTCTCTGTGTGTCTGTGTGTCTGTGTGTCTGTGTCTGTGTGTCTGTGACCGCTGTTTCTCAACAACCACTTGTCCGATCTAATTGAAACTTGCCAGGTATATTGCTGGGGCCCTGTGGATGTGCCTTTTCAAGGTTTGATATTAATCGGACAAGTGCTTCCCAAGTTATGGCCATTTATTTACCAAACCAATGACAGGACACGTTGCTGCGTAGGCCTGGCCGATTGGGAAAGGGCGCCTTCGTTACCGTGGCGTAGGAGTGGCAATGGTCAATGGCAGCGAATGTCATGGCTAGCAAAGACAGCTTGGTAAACTTGATTTTAATTTTGATTTTAATTAACTCTGTGTGTGTAAGTATCACAGCAGTTGTTACTTCAATGCAAGCGATAATTCGTGGAATGCATGTGAACATTCCGTACGGGCACACACCACTTCCGGATAGTGACGACTTACTGTATTCTAATAATTTCTCGATTTCTTATGCGCATTTATAGATAAACACAATGCCCCAATCCAGTCGTCGTTTACGAGAGCGAAGGAACGGCCTGTGTGGTTGTTTGAAAGTTTTTTTTGTTTCTTTTTTTGCACGTACAGCCACGCACATACGGGCACGCACGTACGGCCACACACGTATGGGCACGCGAGAGTGAAGGAACAGCCTGTGTGGTTGTTGTTTCTGGCACGCGGTTTGAAAGTTTTTTTTTTGTTTTTTTGCACGTACGGCCACGCACGTACGGGCACGCGAGAGCAAAGGAACGGCCTGTGTGGTTGTTTGAAAGTTTTTTTTGTTTCTTTTTTTGCACATACGGGCACGCACGTACGGCCACACACGTACGGGCACGCGAGAGTGAAGGAACGGCCTGTGTGGTTGTTGTTTCTGGCAGTTTGAAAGTTCTTTTTTTGTTGTTTTTTTTGCACGTACGACCACGCACGTACTAGTATTAAAAATAACCCGATGTACATACATGAAGCAAAAACATCCGTATGGCTTCTGTGCATATATAATGCATTGTGGTTATATACCCTGGATAATTCGACTTGCACTGGGCCATGGACTAACTCACAGGCCTAAGGCCTGCCGATCTGTGCTGCTTCATGCAATGGCGGCGCATGGTTTTATTGGGGTGGAGTCAGGCCAGATGTCCAGCCAATGGGTGTAAAGCAGTGAGGTGTAGTCAAGGTAGCTGAACACTGACCCGTGTATAATATGTGATATTTTCCAAGTCCAAAAAGGGCAAAACTCTGTGAAAAATTGACGAAGCGCCCTGAAACTCAAGCCTTTTCTGTAACTTATCATAATAAGGTCATGTACCAAGTTTCAGTTGAATATGTTAAAGGGTATGGGGAAAAATGTCTGAAAAACCACAGGTGGGACGGACAGATGGATCGACAAACAGATGGACAGACAGACGGAGAGCAAACCTATCGTCCCCTCTGGTGAAGCTGGTAGGGGACGAGTAAGTGTGTGTAGAAGAGATCATGTATTAGCATGGATGTGCACGTGGGGTAATGATGGGCAGCTATTTTGAATGACGCAAGTGGGGGAGACGAGACTGCACAGGGAGAAGATTCCACAATCAGGAGAATAGAAGGGGATGGATGAATGAAGGTGAGCAATGCAGGTCCATATCTTCACCTGCTGGTTCATATATAACCCTTGTGCAAAACTGTCTTAACACAAATTACTCAATGGCTCTTTACCCTGTATACCAAAATAGATCTGATAATAAACTCTCAAGAAACAGCAAAGCTCCTCCAGAAATAACAAAGAACCAAAAATCTAATCCTCTCAAACACCGAAAACAAATAATGGAAGTAATTCAATGAAATCTCCAATATTTTTCATAGCTTGTGGACTACTAATGTTGGTACAAGGGGCACTCGAATCATGGGATGAACCCAGCTTGCCATGATGCCCAGGTTTAAACGTGACGTCACATCCGACCTTGCAATGGAATGAAGAATCCTCCAACATGACAGATGAATATTTTCCATACACCACAAAGGCGTATCGAAGACCTCGATGGATAGTTTTGCTTTTAGGAGAAATTTGTTGAAAACTTTCACGCAATTAATTATTATTTTCCTTTCTTTAAAATTATCTGAAACTTCTAATTGGTTGAAAAATATTTTTTAACTAATGCACAAGCTTTACAGGTGACTTCAATGTGCAATGGGACAATGGTTGTATGTTTTAGGGAAATTTTGCGCGTTTTCTATTTTTTTTTTTTCTCCAAACCAGAGCACAAAATGCTACAATGGCTTGATTGTTTGCCTTAGTGCAAACTCATGAACCCATGCGTGGTGCTGTAAATGCTAGCACACAACGTGACGTCTTAAAACACCAATATAAGGGTGATGGTGGAGCTTGTACATGAATCACACAGGACAAGGACATTAGGAGATATCACTGTACTTTTACTTGCATTACAAGGACATCAGGAGATATCAATGTATTTTCAGTGCATTGTGAGGAGATTAGTTGAAAGTAGATAAATTGATATCGTAGATGTTATACATGGCACATAACAGATGTGGTTTAATTTTGAGATCCCAGCATCCTGAGCCATGGTTTCAGATGGGATCACGAAACAGGCCACTTTGAATGAATGTTTGTTAATGTCCTCTTTTACCATTTATCACATGAAAAACTCGGTAGAACGCATACCTCTGCCGCGCAATGCCTGATCCACGAAAACATATCGAGCCCAATAAATTTTTGATATATCATGCTATATAACATCTTTTTTTGCCCCATCTCTCAATGGTGAACAATCACTTGAAAAAAATTTAAATTCTTGTATCTGGATTCGGATGTTCACCAAAATCGGATCAATTCATCCTTGTCACACACCCAACCTGTCCACCAAGTTTAATCCAAATCCGTCAACAACTTTTTGAGATATCCTGCATACAAACAAACAAACAGACAGTAGTGAAAACATAACCTCCGCTATCTGCAGATAGCGGAGGCAATAAAGGGATCTAAAGAAACCCCTTGTATGTAATATTTTTATGAGTTTCTTTTGGAGTTTAGTTGTAGTCATTTGGATCCTCCAAACATGTACTTACTTACCTGCAGTAATGATATGAGAACGTTTTTTTGGACATAGTCGAGGCTCATGGAAGAGCTAGTACACTGAATGGATCAGGACGTAACATGACAAAAAGGAATAGCAGAGAAAGGGAGGAAACGCCAACAGCCGACTTGAACGTCAAGATGGAGGGAGACTTGGACAAACAATGGGTGTGGGGAGGAATGGGATGCAGGAAAGGATGCATGGAGTGGACAAGATGGATACAGAGGGAAACTCCAAGAAGGGAAAACTGGAAATTTGTAAGGAGGAGAGATTGGGTTGGGGTGGGAGTTAACGAGGGTAGAGAAGATCATGGTTTTGGATTGGTGACGTGGTGGTGAACAGCTGTCTTGTAAACCTGAAGGGAAGAATGAGATTCAAGGGAATGTGGAAGTTGATTCCAGAGGTGAAGAAAAAGAGGAACAAATGAGTGATGGTGAGCAGTGATCCTGGATTTAGGTAGTTTCACCAGAAGGGACTTGATGGTGGACCATGCGAGCCCTGCAGTAACCAGGTGGGACAAAGCATGGCAAGAGCAGACGGTGGAACACTTGAAAGGAGGCGGTAGAAGACAGAGAGACCAGCAACCTGTCTGCGATGGTGAAGTGATTGGCTCATAGCCTCAGCTTCATTATGGGAGATTTGAATGATCTTGAAGGCCTTGGTTTCCGCTGTGTCAAGCTGAGCAAGACGTGAGGCAGGCAGGGGAGCTAGCCCAGAGAGGAGAGCAGTACTCCATCATTCTGTGGATGAAGTCCTTGTAGGTGGATAGGCATTCAGGTATGCCAAGGAAGGACTTTACATGACGGAGTACTTTCAGTTGGCAGCTGGCTTTGGAGACCAACTTTTATAGTGTGGTTTGCCAAAGAAAGATTATGGCTGATTATAATCAGACCCAACTGCCAACTTCATTCATCAAAATAATGTCAAAAAGACAAATTGATAAAGTTGATGAAATTAATTCGGTGTCTTGTCCTCTCACCTGTAGACTGCCTCTTCACGTGCTTGCTTTTTACCAATCATTCCATCAGCAGGTCCAAATATAACTGACAAACAGCCCTATTTCCATAATCAGGGTCAAATCATTGTCACAATTGGTCACTGCGGAATTAACTCACACATAAGTGATGCAAGATGTGCTGTTCTTTGATGAATGAATAACACATCTTGCATTACTTGTGAGAATTAAGCAATTTTTCAGACTTCTAAATTTGATTATCTCAACATCGAACAAAAGATATTGTTAAGCATTACATTTCGGCGACCCCCTCCGTTATCGGAATAGTGGTAAGGCATGGATTTGAGAGCTTTGGATGGGAAGCAAGGGATTGATTGATGTTAATAAATTTGAAAATGAATTGTGCTCTACATAAAGTTACTCATGGAAACAAATAATATGTTGTACTGTCAGTGATTTGTGCCTTCGTGAACGAAATACATTTTGAAGGAGAAGGCCATTACCTTTCTCAAACCCATTTTATGATTGGTCTCAAGCACAGGGTTCTGTCACTACATCATGCAGGCTGTACAATGAACCTGAGTGGTGCATCGTTCTGTATCAACGGTAGATTAACATGGCACGGCCCTGATGATCCGCAAACTTCCCTTCTGTCCTTTTGGGTTTCGCAGGTTGTAGAATGTCACTTGAGAGCACGTCTGAGCTTTAAAACTCATGGATTACAACAAGTACTCCCCTCTCCTTCCTCGCTCCCCTCCTTCCTCGCTCCCTTCCTCTCTGTTCTCTGTCTCTGTCTCTGTCTCTGTCTCTGTCTCTGTCTCTGTCTCTGTCTCTGTCTCTGTCTCTGTCTCTGCTCTGTCTCTGTCTCTGTCTCTCTCTCTCTCTCTCTCTCTCTCTCTCTCTCTCTCTCTCTCTCTCTCTCTCTCTCTCTCATTCCCACTTCCTCCTTGCATCCCTCCCTCTCAGAATCTATAGCAATGTTTGGTGACGAGTTGCTCTCCCCCCCCCCTTCCTCACCCAACCTCTCTCTCCCCTATACTCTCTTGCTCTGCCCTCCTCCCTCTCCCCCTCCTCTCTCTTTCTCTCTCTCTCTCCCACCCCCTCCTCACACCCTTCCCTCCGAAATGTATAGTGATGTGTGGTGAGGCATGACTCTCCCCCCCCACCGACCGCTCACCTCCTCCACCTCCGCCCCTAGCGCGCACTTCTGCACCACGCTAGGATAGCAGGGCGCGCGACATACTGCGCCCTCACATCTCTCATGCACACTCGGGCTCAGACTGCAAATCCACCGAGGAAGGGGTGAGAGAGGAAGGAGGGAGAGTTAGAGGGTGGGAGGAGGCGAAGGAGGGGAGACGGCTCAATGCACTCGCGACCTCGTACGGTATGAAGCGATGTCACGGGCGACGCCACCCTAGCGAGGGGTAGCAAGACTCACCGCTTGTCCGTCGTTATGCTCGAGAGTGAAGGACCGCGGGCTCCTCTCACCACCGCATAATCTGTGCTAAACTGGTGCTCAGCCTCGTTCCTGCTGCTGCAGCCGGCGCGGTGGAGAGTCCATGCCTCACCACAACATCACTCTCACTCTCACACACACTCTTCGTGCAGTACGTGAGAAGGGTGCTAATGCCGAGAAGTGCACTGCACAGCTGACTAGACGCGGTTGCACTCCTCTTGCCTCTCTTTTCTCTTCTCTTCTCTTTCTCCTTTCTCTTTCTCTTTCTCCTTTCACTGTCTTCTCTTCTCCTCCCACCCCTCTATCCCTTCCCCCTCTTTTCCTGCTTATGTATTCCCATCAGCAAAGTTGAAGGGTAATATTTGTCTCTAAATATGCTTATTCGTGGTAGTCCAAATGATTGTACATTAAATCCCAGGCAATGCCAGCTACCTTTGTGGGAGGAGGGAGGGAAGGGTGGAAGTGGGAGAAGGAGGGAAAGGTGGGGGTGGGAGGAGGGAGGGAAGGGGTGGGGTGAGGGAGGGAAGGGGTGGGAGTCCAGAAGGAGGTGAAGGGGTTGGAGGAGGAACCCGCCATTACCCGGCAACACCGGGTACCTTTGCGAGTTTTTATTAAAGGTAAGTTTCATGATCTTCATAACTCAATCAAATAAACTTTATTTTATGTTCTTAACACAGAAAATAATACTTTATGTGATGTTCTTAATAACTATTTTATTCATGAAAATAAATAGCACAAAAACAATGCACAATCATGTTAATTAAGGGTACAGTTTGGCAAAAAGGGTGCCAAATTTTAAAGTGAAGTTACTCGCCATATTTTCCCTAGCCTTTAAATTTGCGCATCATGGATTTGTGGTCCACGGGAATTTTCAAGAAGGTAACCCCTCCCCCCCCCCCCCCACTCTCTTGCGCAAAACGCTCAGAGCCCTCCTACTGTTAAATGTGGAGAATGGGAGGCATGTACTAGGAGAGGTCAGTACAGTGCAAGGGTCATGAAGAGACATAGAGTGAGAAGAAGTTGTGGCAGCTCTCATAAAAGCTAAGGAAGCGGAAGCTTGCAGACCATCAGCGGTGATGGTGCAGAAGAATAAAAGATTGATGGATGAAGGAGTAGGCTAGCTTTGGAAATTGTTGATTAACATAGGGGAGGATGAGAGGATACCAACTGACTGACTGGAGAGATACTTCATCTCCATCTACAAGAATATAGGAGATGTTATAGAGCGTGGGAATTACAGAAGCATCAAGGTGCTCATGGAGCAATTGTTCAAACTGTTCAAAGTATTGGAATGGGTGATGAATGATAGGTTAAAAGGGATGGTGTGGATTGATGGGATGCATTTTGGGTTTTCGCCGGGTATGGGCACAACAGATGCTATCTTTATTTCTAAGCAGAAACAGGAGTCATTTTTGGAAGGGGATAATAACTTGTGTTGTGGATTTGTGGCTCTGGAAATCATTTGATATGGTTCAAATGGAGGTGGAGAAGAAGGTTGTAACTGAAAGACTGATGAGTATATTTGGGGTGATGTATGAGGGGGCTAAGATCACTCAGAACTTGGAATGGTTGCTTATATTGAAGATAAATGTGAAATAAACAGAAGTATTGGTGAGCAAGAAGGAGGGTATGGAGGTTGTGATCTTTGGGATATGGCAGAGTTAGTTAAAGCAGGTGTTAACATTCAAGTACCCTGCGGTTCTAGAATGGGGGAAGATGCAGTGTGGATGTGAGTGAGTGAGATGGAGGGAGATGGAGAGATTTGGTAACCAGACTCAGTGGCATCATGGTTAGAGCATCCACTCTGAGTCTTGAAGGTTCGAACCCCAGCCAAGTCATACCAAAGACTTTAAAAATGGTACGTGCTGCTTTCTTACTTGATCCTTAACATTTAAAAAGATAGACAATGGACAAACAACCATAAGTTGGCAAAACTATAGTGCAGGCTTTGATGGCCCAAATGGCCTCCACCTGCATTGAAGTTCTTTGTAAGGAAACTAATCATATTTTAATTAGAGGGTTGTTTCTGGAGTGATACATCATCGAAAGATTTTGTATAGGCTAAGGGCAAAGATTTGCAAAATGGGAACAAGACCAGTTTGGGCCTTGAGAAAGAAGAGAAGAGACTGCTGCCTATTCTACAGAGATGCGGATGCCGAGAGGGCTGATGGTGATCTCTGATTGAAAGGATGACAAATGAGGATATCAGGAGGTGGGCAAGAATATGTGATATTAACAAAGAGGCACGAGAGGCACGACTTGCATTCTTTGGGGCATGCACTGAGAAGGGAGGATGGGAATGTCATCAAGCAGGTCTTTGTTATGGATCTAGTTGGCAAGAGGAGAGGTCGACCAAAATTGATATGGAACGAAGGGGTGGAGAGGGACACGAGATAAGTGGGGGTGCAGAGAGAGGATGCTCATGATAGAGGGGTGTGAGGAGGAATAACTCATGCGGCCAACCCTACAAGAAGTGGGATTAATTGGGGCCATGAAAGTGGTAGTAGACAAACTCTCAATACTAGGTAGTTCATTACTTGAATGCTGAGGCTGAAAAAAGTTCTCTTGTTTTGCTGACATTCATACTACAGACATTAAAGCATTTCCTGTTATAAAAGTCCAGCATGAGGCTGCCCGATAGGGAACATTGCGGCGGCAATTTGCCGACAGCTTGTCGAACTTTGGCCTATATGCATAAAAAACCCAAGAAGACCTGATAAAACGATCACAAACTTTTGGAAATCAATTGCAATTGTATTGCGAGCGCAGTATCGCTCCAAAGGGGATTCAGGGAGGACTTAATAAGTATTGGCAAACATGTGATAATCCACAAATCTGCAAGACGAAGGAACTCTTTGGTTCTCTGCACTTGCTATCCAAGCAAAAAGTTTTTATTTATTATCATTAGCATTTGCTTGTGGCTGGACATGTCTGATAAGAGCTTACATATTAGAGGATGATTAAATCCTAATTAAAAGGGGTATTGGAATATTTCCTACAGAGCAGCACAATGAATGCTTCTTGTTAGCTGAGGCCAAGGTCGTCGCTTGCCTCGCCAAAGACCCCCAGCATCTCTACGTCGATATATCTGTCCCTTAAACTCGCTTTTGGCCAGTACGACTCCGTTTGAGCCATTATGGAGTACTGTATTTTATGCTACCCCCTGCAAACGATTGCGAATTTGGTGAGGCGTAAATCTGGATCTGGGGAGATGGTATCAGCAAAGCACATGGTTAAACTCATGGTCATTTGGTCTGCAATTACGCAAGCGCTATTTTTCCCTTCAGCGCTGACACGTTCATTACAGGCCCACAGGCCTTGCCAGCCTTTCTGCATGCTTACTCTGTGGCGTCTTCAAAATAGTTGCACCTGTGGCCTTTATTTCTCTTTTTCAAGCCTGATAGAGGCAGTTTGGTGAAGGAAGCATATTGATGAGGCGCAAGGAAGGCCTAGTGGTACAAATGTCAGATCGCAAAAACACTCCACATCCACGTTGGATTTTAAGGTTTATGGCCCATATATTTATGTACGTCATTGGAAAGGGGTCAAATTGAGAAAAGGAGGTGGAATGATGATGGGAGGGAAGAGCAGAGGTGGACCAGAGTATATTGTCAGGGAGTGGGGAGAGAAGGCAAAGAAATTTGGGATAATATAACTAAATGGAAAGAAGGGAGGGGGCATGTAGAGCATAAGGAATGGAGGAGTGGGCAAAAATGTAAACATGTTTGCTTATATAACAAGAAAGAGAGCAATCAGATATTGCAGACCCTCACCAGGACTTATTTTGTGTGGCATTTGTGTACTGGTGTGTCACGCAATTAATAAGAGACATAATTAGAACTGCCACTTTATAACTGCGAGCAGTGATGACCGGGTTCCAAGACGTCCCACTTTGATGCAACCCCAATTTGATTGGACACCTGACCCTGAACCATGACGTTTTTTTATTATTATTCAATTGAATTTAGAATGGGATTAAAATAAATTCAATTCAAATCAAATGGAAGACCAAATGGGTACAGTCGTGCGTTGGAGTAATCAGAAGGAACCCAAATAAGAAAAAGGAAAAGATGAAGTCATTAGGAGGAACCTGGATAGGATTTACATTTCAGCTGCTACTCCTCAACCCTCAAACCCGTCCAGGCACAGCCAAGTTAGCCTTATTCAACAAATAAATATATAGATAAAACAAAAGAACCCATATCAAAAAATTAAATCATTCTGGCTGCCAGACCATACGTCCGATCAAGTTGAAATTTAAAACATGTATTCCACATCACTACTAGATCATAAATATGAAGTTTCATGCCGAGTGATTAAGCGGTTCCAGAGAAAACATTATTTCATCATGATGATGTGTCCCTCCTCAAAATCCTGGTGGCGTCTAATCAAATCTGTTTCTGGTGTATGTTCCCCCTCCATTCCTCCCTTACCTCAAATGGCAGCACTGCTGATACCGCACGTGAAAAAGCTGAATGCCTAACCTCGGTGTTTGCAGCTAAATCTTGTGTCCAAAACCATCATTTCTCTACCCACCTTACCGTCGCACCCATCTGTCCCTGGACTCTGTGTCCTTTTCTCCTGACAAGGTGGAGAGCTTGCTGTCAAACCTCGACTCAGATTCTGCAACCGGTCCAGACGGCATCAGCCCACGTGTCCTCAAAGCCTGCTCTTCTGCTCTTGCTCACCTCTCTTCTGTTCTATTCACCCTCCCATTTGCTCAAGGCCATCTGCCATCTGCTTGGAAATCAGCAAACATCACTGCCTGCACAAAAAAGGTGCAAAAAACAGATCCCTGAACTACAGACCAATCAGCCTTCTCCCAATCATCAGCAAGGTTATGGAATCCTCATCACTTTCAGACATCAAATCCTTCCTCTTCTCCAATGGCTTGATTTCTAATCATCAATTTTGGTTTCAGACCAGGTCACTCTACCCGGATATGCTGCTTCTGCTCTCCCAACAATAGATGGAGGTCCTCAATGCCAGACATGAAATCCAAGTCGTATCCCTGGATATATCACGTGCTTTTGACACAGTCTGGCACCTGCCCTGCTCACCAAACTCTCTTCCTATGGTATCCAAGGCATCTCCCACTCATGGCTCGCAGACTTCTCTCCTGTCGCAGTCACCGTGTGGCCCTAAATGGAGTTCTTTCATCCCTCTTCCTGTCCAGGCTGGAGTTCCTCAGGTAGCGTTCTGGGCCTGTTCTTTTTCTGGTTTTCATCAATGATCTCTCCGACTCTCTGGAAAATCCTCTATATCTCTTTGCTGATGACTCCACCCTCTGCCGTACCATCGGTCATCCTCAGACCGGCAAGCAGCAGCTTTTCTCTCGTACTGCTGATCTGGATAAAATCACAAACTGGTCCAACACGTGGAACATGTCTTTCAATCCGGACAAATCTCAACTCTCACTATGTCTCTTCGAAAGGACCGTTTAGAAACCCCCCATCCACTTTCTCAACAATCCTCTGGAAGAAGTCCTTTCTTTCAAGCTTCTGGGTCTCACTATCTGCCATGACCTTTCCTTGGAACCACATTTCAAACCTCGCTCCAAAGCCAGTCGCCGACTGGGAATCCTCCGTCGTGCAAGGTCCTTCCTCGGCCCACCTGAGCTCCTGACCACTTACAAAGCTTTTGTCGCAGCCTGATGGAGTACTGCTTCTCCCTCTGGGCTGGTGCTCTGCCTCCCACCTTTCTCGGCTTCACGCTGTAGAACCAAGGCATCTCGGATCATTGGCATCTCCCGCAATGAGGCTGAGTCTTTGGGCCTCTTACTCAATACACCGCAGGCTGGTCGGTCGTTTTTCTGTCTTCTACGTCTCTCTCCAGCTCGCCCCCCCTGCTCTCTCTGCGTTTTGTCCACCACATTTCCGCAGGGCGCTCAAGGTCCGCAACAACCCCCTTCTGGTAAAATACCAAAATCACGAATCACTGCTCACCTTCACTCTTTCATTCTCTTTTTCCCCGCTTTGGAATAAACTCCTCACTCTATTCATTCCATTCTTCCCTCCAGGCTTTCAAAACAGCTGTTCACCACCACTCTTATCATCCCCCATCCAAATCCTCGATCTTTTCTACCCCCGATAATCCACCCAAGCCCACCTCCTTCAACTTCCTGCTTTCTTCTGAAAGTCCCTGTAATGTATATCTTCTATTCCCATGTTCCCGTCCCATCCTCTCCCTTCCACAGATCTCCTAATGTCTCTGTTCCCCTATTTTGTCCTTCCCACTCCCTCCCTCCTGTCTATGCCCCCCTTGATGTGCGTTGTGTGTTAGCTCTCATACGCCGCCTCGACAAAGTATACAAAAAAAAAAAGAGAAATTTTTTTCTAGAGAAAACATTATTTCAAAAACTGATGTTCGTTCTATCCTGTTCATTTTTCATCATAAAACATTATTTAATATTTTTCTTGAATCCAATATGGCTGCCAAACCATGTGACCTATCAATTATTCTTTAAAAAACTTGTACACCCATGGCTTGGGGAACATTTGGGTGAAGTTTCCCATTGATCTGTCTAGCCATTCTGGAGAAGATTTTTTATAGGTTTAGGCTAAATCCAATATGGCTGCAAAACCATGTGACCTATGACATCTTTTGCTTTTGTGAACCTTTTGCTCCTCATGGAAAGGCGGTCATATGTGTAAAGTTTCACCTAAATTTGTTTCGCCACTTCAGAGTAGAGGATTTTTGAAGGTTTTTTTTTTTTAACAATATGGCTGCCAAATCATGTGACCGATGACCTCATCATATTTTTTTTTCTGTGGACTATTTTATCTCTAGATGACCCTCAAAAATTTTCATACTGATCAGATGTGGCGTTCTACATATGCAATTATGACATCATAAAGAAGACACCTGTGACATCATCAAGAAATCACGCTTATTCCCCATGAGGAGTACTTGCCGTGTGCCAAGTTTCAATTTTTTCCTTGGTGCAGTTTCAGAGATACAGAGGTCCAATTTTTTCCCTGTTTTTCCAACTTGGCTGCCACACCACGTGACAAATGACGTCATAATTATAATTACAACATTCTATATGAGTAGTCGCACCTATGGTGAAAATTTCTTCTCAATCCGACAAGCGGTTGCGGAAAAAAACACGAATGCCCTGTGCGGACAAACAAACAAACAAATGGACCCAAACGCAATACCCTCTCCTTCGGTGAGGGAAATAAAGAGATGACCCTTAAAATCATTCCTTACTCAACTTCACTGCATCTCTCATGTTGATTGGTCCAAAATGACTGTTTTGTTGAAACTTCTGCTGCAAAGGTACCACCAAATTTTGTCCAACCAGGTGTTCAATGTTGAATTCCTCTCGACTAAAAAGAACTAATTTGGAGGAATTTGTTATTGGCGGAGTGTCTTCATTTCAAAGAGCCCACTGTGAGACAGGTGTGAGATATTATTTGAAGGTGTGCCTTACGCCTGTTTTGGCAGCTCACTGCAGCAATGGGTGCTTGAGGATGTTTATTGCTGAAAATCTCTCCCTTTGTTTCTGACTCATGGTGTCTTAAATAATATTCCGAGATTGGTAACAGCTTCTTTACCATGGTGATGATTTCCGTTACAGTGCTGAAGCTGGAAAATGATATCCTTTCATTTTAAATTCTTCAGCTGCTGTCAATTGTTGAAATAAATTGATCAGGTTTCCCAATCAGACTGAGGGTTACGATATGTTTTACAAAGACCGTTGTGTGAAAAACGGAATGTTTTATTAAATGCATTCCAAGACTTTTTCACAATGAAAACTTTTATATTTTCCATTTGGTGAGGGGTATTTTGAGCAGCACTGCCATTGTCATCAGTTCCATTTTCATTCCCATCCCAAGTTGCCCTGAGGATATTGAGTGTCACCACAGTGCGTGGAAAGACCACCTCCAGACCAGACCAGACAGACAGGGAAGACGGATTGTCTCCTCCCTGAATGTCATGAACGAGCCAGTTGGGTTTTCACTGACAATCCAAAAGTAACAAGGTAACTCTCTTGAGACGAGCTCAGCTTCACAAGATTAACTTGCAAATCCTTAATACTGCTGCCATCAGCTGACGTTGAACCAACATCACAGTCTGCAGAACAAGCCATGTTGACCTAATGAAGGTCTACAGCACATGTGCACAACATTAGGTCTGCAGCACACACATTAGAGCCCAAAAAGATGACAATATGCATTCTTAACTGTGATATACTGTATATAAAAAATATATA
>CM068962.1:22668736-22681128 GCA_035128595.1 Eptatretus atami
CTCCATATAATATATATGTACACATATATATATATATATATATAATATTTATAATCAACAAAAGCACTCGTCCCCAATGATGGGAAAAGCAAGCAAAAGCATCCTTCCCCAGTGACGGGAAAAGTTTAAGTTAATCTGTCCATTTACATTATTTCATGAACTTTAAAAATATTAATTGTGTTGCACTCTTGGTTTCACGTGCAGCCAAAGCTCTGAGCTACTTTACACCTCCCACTGTGAAATGGTGCTGCAACATCGGGCGGAGGAGGTTGAATTTGTCTCATTCGAGGAAAAATATCCTGCCTGCAAAATAATATTTAGCATCAACATTATTCATTCCTGTTCTCCCATCATTTCAAAAGTGAATGTTCAGCTTTTCAAACGCAGTGCGAGAAGTGTCTACCTTAAACGGGAAACAGGCAAACGTTCAAATGCAAAGACAGACATCATAGTTCGCATTATATATAAAATATATACATTATATGCATTATTTAAAATGCATATATAAAGTAATGGGATGTTCGCTCAGCAAAGATAATTAATTTAACATCTGGAAAATTAATATAATAAATTGTTCGTACACTTTGTTAATATCTCACACTGTGTCAAAGGTTGGCAATCATCTCAAAATATGACAAATTAACAAAGTGTAGGAACAATTTGCTGTATCAATTGTCCAGATGTTATATTAATAATCTTTGCTGAGCAAACATCTCATTGAGAATTGGCAAGCATTTGTGTTGTAGTGTTGATCTTTTCATGCTTCCTGTGATTTTAGCTGGTACTTGTCATTTCTCTTTTTAAGACCACACAGTCCACTGCTTTCCTCGTCATCTTTTCAACAGCCTGGTGTGTTACTCATTTGGGGTTCATATGAGCTCAAATCTTTAATACCTCACATTGGAAACACTATACCTGAAGGAATCAAAATTTAATGAAACTAATTTATTCATTAAAAAAAAACAACATCACAGCAGGTTTTCTCAGACCTTTCCACATTTGTCTTTAATCAAATAATTTCCTACCAGCTCCTCCTGCCAATCATAGTTGTCTAATTTTTTATCGGGAACATCTCTCCTTATAAGTGCAGGTAGTTTTCCTTATTTTTTTTAATTCTCTCCACCTTTTGGGCTAACTTTTCTTTACTTTCTGACTTGCTCATCTCTAAACTTTCAAGCTGAAGTCTCAACACATCTTATATCATACTCCTTGTTCATTTTTTTATTCTGTTCTATTCGACATAAGTACTTTACTTCTTTCTGCATAATTATTTTGTCCTGTTATCAAGGTATGTTAGCTTGGGCTTATGTTAGCAATCCTCGATATACTTAAACAAGAATGGTAGGTTAGGGTTATAAATCCTCACCCTCCACCAAGTGCTATTCTTTTGCAGAGTTAAACAGCTTGAAAGCACCAAAGATAAATAGTATTTAACATTGTCGTACATTGGTTCATGCTAAGAAGAATGTTTTAAAAATAAAGATAGGCCATAAGGTTTCATGTTCATGTTTGTTTTGGCTTAGCCCAGTGAAGGGTGGGAAAGCTTTCCTCTTTTTGCATTTGAAGTACAATCTACTAATTGTTCGACCAATAGAAAGTGGCAAAGGGTGTTTTTGTTGTTTAAAACTACTTTATAAAATGCTCAAGTGTGAAGACTCTTCTGCAATACTGAAGGCACATAATGTCTGCAACAATACCCGAAGGAGGACCGGTGAATCACAAAGCATCTATATCACTCAAAAGCCATAAAATACATACGCGCCTTATCAAGAATGAGGAGAAATGCTGGAGCTGTCATGGTGCCAGCGCATGGCTCCCTGCTCACAAATCGCTCGTTTGCTTTTGCACCGGCATTCTGCAGACTTGTTCCCAGGACGAGGGTTTGCTTTTGGCTCGACTAAAGCATGGTCGGTTTGCCAGGCAAAATATTTGCGTTTTGACAGGCCATACGATAGGCCAAATCGCCTGCTAACTTGTACGCATGTCGCTGCATCACTCTCCTTGCTACAGGTCGACTTATGTCATATCGGTCCAACGCGCGAGACAGATAGTTGAAATCCACACTGCTTCTCCAAGAAAAATTAACTGTGAAGAGTTATTCAAGAGGTTTACTGCATAGAGGCTAATGAAGGTGGATTAACATCATGTAGCTGCACAGTCTGGGTGCACATAATATACCATGGTTTTAATAGCTGTTTAATCACTTTGAGCTTTAAAAAGGTGGAGATTACGCAGCATGCAAGGATGATAAATGTTGTGGTATGTTGACCCTCTCGCTGAAAATTATTGTCCAGAATAAAAGGCATGGCTGAAAAAAAACAGTTTTTCATTAAAAGTGCCAATAAAAGCATAGGTTGCTCACAAAGACGCAATTAAAAGGTGACACATAGGGATGACCGGTACTATGGATGAGCAGAAATCAGGATAGCAGAGAATTAACAACTCCAACGCAGCGTTAAAAACTAGAGAGTTCACAGAACACCTTACCCCATGCAGTCTTGAGAAAAAGAACATGGGACTTTATTGGAAACTTTTTTTGAGAAAGAATAATCTCGAGGTTCCCCCATACTGAGAGTGCAAGTGGCAAATTTGATTGGTTGAGATGGCGTAAAGATTTGCCCAAGTACTAGTAAACTGGAGGTTTTTGGAAGTGCAAGCAAGGAGAATTGTGTTCTGCAGTGTTCAAATGTATAATTCAATTGAAACAAGGAAAAAGACATAAAATGTCATTGCCCCCATTGTTTTAGTAATTTTGCTGTATGAAGTTAAAGGGCGAGCCCATATTTATTTACAACTAAAATGGCTACCAGGCTACCAGTCAGCCATCTTTGATTAGATCACAAAATAAAGTTAGATGCAAGTCTGTGCCATGGTGTACTGTGCTTATGCCACGTTTGAACAGAATCGGAGCATGCATGTCCGAGAAATGGTTGGGAACACGTTTAAGGAACAAAACGGCCGCCAGTCGGCCATCTTGGATCTGATCTCGAAAAAACATCATGTGCATATGTATAGCATCATTCATTATCTGTGTACTAAGTCTGAATATGATCGGTAAATACATGTCCGCGAAATGGTTGAGGATGTGTTCGATACCGTTTTTTGGTTTTTTTGACAACAAAAATGTCTGTCAGTCGGCCATCTTTGATCGCATTGCGAAACAAAATGATGTGCTTATCTATACCATAATGTGTTGTCTTTGTGCCAAGTACGAATAAAATCAGTCCGTACATGTCCGAGACAGCGTTGCGGACGCACGCACACACGGACACGAAAATCAAGACCAAATCCATAAGCCCCCCCGTTTCGGATGAAGTCGAACGAGGGCTAATGAAATCAAAGATTTGTAGAAAAAAACAAAAACAAACAAGGAGCTGATAATTAATCTAGGTTCCCCACCTTTGAGTGGTATGAGGAATAGATCTGCGTCATACGAAAGGTAAATCCTGAATGTTTTTTGAAATATCGCATACACAAGCCAAATTACCGATATTGTTGCCATGGCAACAGAATTCAGCCAATCACAGCCGTGACATAATCAGGTTGAGATAATGTCATGAGGAATAGATATCCACAATATGAAAGCTAAATGCTCAATATTCGAGAGGGGCGGCGTCTTGTTTAATGTCCCCCATCTGCATATCCGAGAGGGGAGGCGACATTGTCGGAGGGGCGACATCAACCAGAAGAGAATTCCGTCCAGCACATACCTCCACCAGGCTAAACCGTTTATGTTTAGCATCCCACTGATAGGCCGGATCTGCATCCGGACCTTAACCCAAATCTACTCAGCTTGTTATTGTTACCTACACAATGCATCCATCAAGTTTTGTCATAATCCGTCCACAACTTTTTGAAATATTATTTTTGGCCGCATCTCTCATTCTTGAAGAATCACTTGGAAAATTGTAGTATCCGGATCCGCATCCGAATCTTCCCCAAAATCGAACCAATTCGTTCTTGTCACACACCCAACCTGTCTACCAAATTTGGTCCAAATCTGTTCACAACTTTTTGAGATATCCTGCTCACAGACAAACAGACAGGGGTGAAAACATAACCTCCGTCAACCTTCGGCGATGGAAGTAACCATTAAATCGGAAGTTTACCACGATTGATGCACCCTCTTTCACACCACCTTATTTAGCACATTACATTAGTTCTTAATGTTTGGTGTTTGTGTCCTTCATGATGTCCCAAAAAACATCATAAATATATGTGGAAAAATTACATAATCAGACCAGGAATCAAACCCAGGTCCTCTGACAAACCATACCAGTCTGACAAACCATACCAGTCTGACAAACCATACCAGTGCTCTGCCATCTGAGCTATCTGGGCAACCCACCAGCTAAGCAATTGCAATTTTTCCACATATACAGGTGCCTCTCTCTTTCCCAAACTGCTTCCAGGGCACTCACTGCCAACCATAGGAGCAGCTTGGGCCTGTTCTCGAGAGGGTCTTCCCCCTGTGGGGGGGGGGGGGGGGACACATCCATGTCCACTACTTAACACCACAGGGGGCGTTGTAATATGATTAGAAAATGAACACGACAGAACGAACATCATAAATATAGTGGGGGAAAGAGAGTGGCACCTGTATATGTGGAAGAGTTGCGTTGCTCAGGAAGTGGGTCACCCAGATATCTCAGATGGCAGAGCACTGGTCCACGGTACAGACCTGGGCTTGATTCCTGGCCTGGGCATATAATTTTCCACATATATTTATGATGTTCGTTCTATCCTGTTCATTTTAGAATTATGTCCCTAAAAACAGTTTCCTGTTTGAAATGATTTTCAATTTTCTTTGCGCATGCACTCTTGGGATGAGACCCCATACAATTTTCCAAATTCAGAAATGTGCTTTGCCAAAAAAAGTAGAAAAGATCATGGTTTTGGATGGAGGATGATCTGAAATGGTGGTGAACATCTGTCTTGAAGACCTGAAGGGAGGGATGAGATTGAAGAGGATGTGGAAGTTGGTTGCATAAGTGGGAAAAAGAGGAACAAATGAGGGGATGTGAGCAGTGATTCTGGATTTTGGGAGGTTCGCAAGAAGAGAGATTATGGTGTTCCACGTGCACCCTGTATAATTCTGGGGGGTACAAAACATGGAAAGAGTGGAGTGTGAAAGACCAGAAAGGAGGGGGAAGAAGACAGAGAGACCATCATCTTGTCTGTGATGGGCAAGTGACGGGCCCTTCGACTCAGCTTCATCGTGGGAGATTCCAATGATCTTGAAGGCCTTGATTTCCATGGCGTCAAGCTGAGCAAGATGTGAGTGTGAGACAGGGGAGCCAGCCCAGAGGGGAGCTCAGTACTCCATCAAGCTGTGGATGAAGGTGTTGTAGGTGCATAAGAGTTCAGGTGTACCAAGGAAGGACTTTGTGTGATGAGTGCCCAGTCGGCGGCTGGCTTTGGAGGCCAAATTGAAATGTGGTTTCCCCAAGAAAGATCATGGCTGATCGTGAGACCCAGAAGTTTGAATGACTGAACTTTCTTAAGAGGATTAAGTGGTTGGGAGGGTTTTCCAGATGATCCTTTTGGAGAGATAGTGAGAGTGTGAGATTTGTCAGGATTGAAAGACATTCCAAGTGTTTGACCATCTGAAGAGAAGGGGCTGCTGAAACACATCCAGAAAGAAAAAAAAACACATCCATAAACTTCACACAGTGGGGATCAGTCACCTCCTGAATGATGCTAATATAGGATTGAAAAGAGTGCAGGTTGATCTCGCATTCCAGAGTGCATGTGCAAAGATGGAGAAAATGACCACTGGTGTGAAGGAAAAGAGCGTACAGATGGTAGAAGTGACCGAGGTATGAATGCTGGAACGTTTTGGTGTGAACAACTCTAACACATATGCAGATATCCACCACTTTGAGCAAAAGGAGGTTGCATGGTTCGAGAAGAAGTGAACCTGATGACTCCAGGCCAAATGTTGTGACGTTTTTCCCATTCGTTCATTGAAGCCATCAAACAGATCGCCAATGATCAGATTATTGGGAAGTTTGGTTGGCCAGGCAATATTTATCCCACCGAGGTAACTACCAAGTTCTACAATGAATAATCATGCTGCTGTCCAGGAGCAACTCATCTATCTATAATTCCAGCAATGTGTGTGTGTGTGTGTGTGTGTGTGTGTGTGTGTGTGTGTGTGTGTGTGTGTGTTGGGGCTGGTGTGTGGTGTGTGTGTGTGTGTGGTGTGACCGCTGTTTCTCGACAACCACTGGTCCGATCTAATTGAAACTTGCCAGGTATATTTCTGGGGACCTGTGGATGTGCCTTTTAAGGTTGATATAATCGGACAAGTGCTTCCCAAGTTATGGCCATTTTTACCAACCAATGACAAGACACGTTGGTGCGTAGGCGTGGCCGATGGGGAAGAGAACCTCAGCCGCGTTCCCCATTACAGGTTACAACGTACGGGCTTCCGGATAGTGATGACTTAGTGTATTCTAATAATTTCTCGATTTCTTATCGCATTTATAGAAAAAACACAATGCCCTCAATCCAGTCGTCGTTTACGAAAGCGAAGGAACAGACTGTGTGTTGTTTGAAAGATTTTTTTTTTTAGTTTTTTTTTTTTTTCACGTGCGTTTTCTTTTCTCTCTCTCTCTCTTCTCTTCTCTTTGTGTTTTTCCTTGCGATGACATTGCGAAGAAGGCAAAATACGTTGGGCTAATTGAATAATTGGCCATTAAAACTAAATTGCGAATAATCGTAACTGCGATATGCAAACTTCCGGACAGTGAGGAGTTAACTTCGCGTAGGCCTACGCGCGGGCGCCGACGATGACGTCACGTGCTGTGCCGGTTACGATGGGATCGATCGGTGCCTTAGTTCCCATGGCGTAGGAGTGGCAATGGTCAATGGCAGCGAATGTCATGGCAGCAAAGACAGGGAGGTAAACTTGATTTTAATTTGGATTTTAATTAACTCTGTGTGTGTAAGTATCACAGCAGTTGTTACTTCAATACAAGTGACAATTCGTGGAATGCATGTGAACATTCCGTACGGGCACGCACCACTTCCGGATGGTGATGACAATCTATTATAATAATTTCTCGATTTCTTATGCGCATTTATAGATAAACACAATGCCCCAATCCAGTCGTCGTTTTCGAGAGCGAAGGAAAGGCCTGTGTGGTTGTTTCTGGCTCGCGGTTTGAACGTTTTTTTGTTTGTTTGTTTTTTTGGGGGGGGAGGGTTGCACATACGGGCACGCGAGAGCGAAGGAACGGCTGTGTGGTTGTTTCTGGCTCGCGGTTTGAAAGTTTTTTTTGTTGTTTTTTTTTTTGGGAGGGGGAGGGTTGCATGTATGGGCACGCACATACGGGCACGCGAGAGCAAGGAACGGCCTGTGTGGTTGTTTCTGGCTCGCGTTTGAAAGTTTTTTTTGTTTGTTTGTTTTTTGGGGGGGGGAGGGTTGCATGTATGGGCACGCACATACGGGCACGCGAGAGCGAAGGAACGGCCTGTGTGGTTGTTTCTGCTTGCGGTTTGAAAGTTTTTTTTGTTTTTTTTGCACGTACGGCCACGCACGTACTGGCACGTACTAGTCGTTATAAATGTGAAAATGTCGTATCGTCGAGTAAACTAGAAAAGACTAACTTGATGAAAGCTGGTCATGCATTGAAATCACTGCAATGAGAAACAAGCTTGTTACATATTCTGATGATCCTTATTGTGATGTCAGTTCTTGTCAATGTATCGGCTGGATGATTGCACGTTACCTCATATTGAATAGGGTTATTGTTGTAGAATGTAGATGGACCGTCATATAACAGATTGAGACACCTCTTATGTTCTGAGAAGCTGCAATTGTACTGCCCCTCCTCCTGGGTATTGTATTATAAGTTTGTCATCAACTATGATTAAAAACTGGTCACTTTGCTATATAATGGGAATGTTTTCAATAACACGATTTATTTACACTTATGTCTTTTCTTCCTCTTCCACTTTAGTATGCAGCATATGGCTGCGAGTGGCATCACTGGCAGAGGGAGGGCAGCTGTGCCACTGATGCAGTGCCCCTTGTAGGTTAGGACAGGAATTTTAAATTTCATCATGGTTCGGCGATAGGTCGCCGACTCTTCGTAAAGGACTCCGTGGGATCTTTAACATCCACCAATTAATGCCGGCAGATGGGACGCCCAGTTTAACGTCCTTCCGAGGGATGGCACACACACACACACACAGTGATGAATCACCCTGCCTGTGAAACAACAGGATTACAGTTTCTAGCTGGACCGAGTTTGGAACCAAGGCCAGACGACTCAGAGGCGCGTGTACGTACTTCTGGAGTCTCGGCCATCCTGTCCGCCCAGAGTCTGTTTGATTCCACATGAGTAGCCTACAGCTATGCTGGCAGCTAGTCGACACATCTCACAAGCATGAAACAATCACAGCTGCCTCAATAAAGAGACAATGTTAAAAAAAACCCTGAATTTTAATGATAATTACTATGGTGGTGCTGGTGCTGGTGTCGGCCCGTGCTCTTGATGGAGCATTGGGATGCTCAGGACAAGTTGTAAAGTTTTCTTTGGCTAAGAACCTATCCTGGACGGTCACTGCTATATTGCAAGGTGGAGAAATTTAAATGAATTCTGATGAAAATCGAACTCACACCTGTGAAGGCATCATAGTTTAAGGCTTTATACCCGTTCCCTAACTATGAGCCCTCAAATAACTCTGAAATTGGCTTTATCTATCCTTTCCGTATATAATGTTCCTGTACATGAAGATCACAAGGCAAAAGATGTACAAAACCGAAAAGAATGTCATGTACGTAACCAAGAAGAGAAAAGTATTTCAACCCCCACCCCCACCTGATAACATTGCAATGAAGTAGCATTTTCCAAGGACAGTCTGTGTCATTGTGAAAGCTCGATAAGGAAAGCCCAGGCCTAAAGTATGAGCAGTCTGTTGGGACGATTGTTTGCACGAGATGAATTCGAGTTGTTTAAATGTTTTTGGAGATAAAGTTTCACATGAAATACCAAAGAATGAAAAGAAGAAGAAATGTATAAGGAGAAATATATTATGGAACCATTAACTTTGTATAATACACACAACACAATCACGGCCCTCGGTAGAGCACGTATATCTCCGCCAGGCTGAACAGTTAACGTTTCGTATCCCACCGATCTTCACCGGATCCCAATCCAGATCTTCAGCAAAATTGAAACAATTCTTCCTCATCACACACACAACCTATCCACCAATTTCATCCAAATCCGTCCATAACCTTTTGAGATATCCTGATCACAGACAGACAAACAGGGGTTAAAACATTACCTACATCCACCTTCGGTGGCAGAGGTAATAAACTCGGAATTTGGGAAAATGAAAGATAACGTTGTAATGAATGTAAATCAGCATATTCATGTCATCGCAAATAATATTTTTTTAAAAATCATTTCAAATTCAAGGAGCAATTGGTGCAAACAAGAGAGGGGGTGGAACTAAGAGGAGGAAGCTTCATCAAAATCGTGTGTGTAATTTTGGAGAAGAGAACAAGTACCTATTTTGGGGAGTTCAAACGGATTCAAACCACCCCTCCCCCCCCCACCTCCTGTAAACTCCCTCAATGAGCGCAAGTTGATGCGGTCGATAAACCTTCGTTAGACATCAGATATGAAGCGTGTGGCCAAGTTTCATCAAAATCATGTGTTTGGTTCAAGCGATAATGACGGAAGTGTTTACGGACTCCTCACTCGCATACGACGCTGCTCGATCGCTTAAGCTCACCGAATGAAAGTCCAGGTGAGCTAACAGAAAAGCAGGGATAAGAAGGAGAGAGAGAGAGAGAGGAGGTTCCACACACTGAAGACATGACACAGCATCTGTCGGCCTGTGAATTGTTCGCCGCTTGCTCAACAAGGAGGCAGTGAGGCAGAAAGGCTCCTCTCGCACAGACGTCATCAACATCTATCTACTGGTCTGAGAGTGCACCTGAAAATGAAAATTTTAAACTACGTAATAATAAATAAAACAATTTTCCAGCAAATCTGAAAATAAAGTTCCATTGCAATCCAAAACCTGACCTCCGATGGACTTGGACAACATTTTTGGTGAAACGTGAGAAAGTTGCCAATAGTTCCCAAAAGAATGATAGATTTTATTGTTCGTTTATTTCCTTCCCAGATTTATTTTCTAATATATTCCAATGACCTCCTTTTCAAACCGAAAGATAACTTTAAATGAACTGTCGAATATTAAAATCGATTCATCAAATGATTGGCATTGTATGGCATCAGAGCCATCCATGACTGTGGCATGGCAAGACTTACTTACACGTTCAAACTCGCCAACCTACATCATGCGTGCCTCTCGGTAGAGCACATAACTCCACCAGGTTAAACAGTTTCCTTTTCTATCCAATGATAGTCGGATCTGGATCTGTATATTTACCAAAACCTAATCAGCTTGTTCTTGTCACCTAACTAACTCATCCACCAAGTTTTGTCAGAACTTGTCTACAACTTTTTGAGATATCATGCTATACATAATTTTTAATTATATCTATCGATGGTGAAGAATCACTTTTTAAATTAAAAGGAACTCTAGTATCCGGATCCAGATCCAGCTGTTCACCAAAACCTAATGAGTTATCGCTTGTCCATCCATCCATTGGGACCATACTCTGTGCAGAGCGTTGGTGCTGCTTTTGCAGTCTCCTTGGCTATTGGGCACAATCCTGGATGGGTCACCACTCTGACACAGGATACCAGCAAGCAAGCTAGCACTCATTTTTGTTGACCTTGGAAGGATGACAGGCAGAGTCAGCCCCACCTGGTATTAATTCAACAGCCGAGTGGGATTTGAACTCAGGATCCGAGGATCCCAAGCCACCACACGAACCATTAAGCCAATACCAAGCATAGTCCTTGTCACACACCCAACATCTCCACCAAATTTCATCCAAATCCGTCCAGGAGATATCCTGCACACAAACAAACAAACGGACAGACAAACAAGGGTGAAAACTTTACCTCCCTCCATCGGAGATGGTGGCGGTAATGAGTGTGACATATAGTGCCTGCGGGTAATAAGGCCCATACCAAAATAAAGGCCAAATTGTAATAAAGCCCAGACTGTGTAATAAGGCCCAGTGGAGGATATTTATTCTTCTTCTTTCGTATGCAGCACAAGGCTGTGGGGTAGCATCATTGGCGGCGAGGTCACGGCTGTGCCGCTAATGCAATGCCCTCTGTACGTTCGGGCAGGAATTTGGAATTTTTCCAGGTTGCCGGTGGTATCTCACCAACTCTTCATGAAAAACACCATGGATATTTAAGGTCCACCAACCAATGCTAGCAGGTGGGATACCCAACTTAACGGAACACACGTTGGTGTATTGCCTGTTTTTCGCTGCGTGTGGAACACCAGGGTGTCCGTTTATAGCTCGGGCGGGATTCAACCCACGCTTGACAGCTCAGAAGCGAGTGGGAATACTTCCTGGTGTTCCTGCCTGTCCAGGATATCTTTGTAAAGAAGATCCACAGAATTGGCAACAACGGTCAACTGGTGTTGAATACAATGCTCAGGAAAGTTGTGTTGGGAGCACATCCAATGATGACCTAGTTCTGCTCATTGTAGGACCAAGACTGGTATCTAGACATGTTTCAGGATATTTTACACACTTTGTATGTTTTTTAATGTACAGTATAGCATAAGCTAAGGAATCCTGGCTCAAGACTTCAAATGTTAGATGTGGGCCTTATTCCCCAATCATCTTGTGTTTTAGGCCATGTGGGAGTAATGAGTTGATTCTTAATTATGAATTGTTGGAGGTGCAAATGATCTGTGCTTTTGGATATTGGGAGCTATTATTTATTTATTTATTTATTTATTTATGTGACTGCTTGGCTGCATCATTTCTTGGGCACAGCTGTGCTGCTAATGCAGTGCCCCCCCATTACCAGCACGCTGGTACTCATTTGCCAACCTCAGAAGGATGACAAACCGAGTCAACCCTACCTGGTGTTAATTCAGCGGCCCGACAGGGCTTCAACTCAAGACCCTAATAACTTAACCCAAGCACCTTACCCGTTAAACCAACACCAGACCTATATTGGGAGCTAATGGTTTTCTGTGCATCTCCTCACTTCAGTCAAATGACTACTTCACTGATTACAAAGGATTATCTTGGGCAGGCCTCAAGAAAACCTGAAATTTGGTCAGATTGGTACAAAACAATTTATCCCAAAGATTTCTGTCCCATATATGATACAAACTGCCATGAACAATACGTCCCGTAAGAAATTAGTTTTCCACGCCATTTTGTTTTTTTGTTTTGTACAGGTAAACTTTGGAGAGCTTTGATGCAAAAAGCCCTGGAGTAACCTTTGGAATGTAAATGTCAAACAGGCCAGATCTCTCTCTTT
>CM068962.1:22681153-22699339 GCA_035128595.1 Eptatretus atami
ATTCTTATGTCTCTGTTTATCTGAATCTCCCCCATATTATTTTTCTTGTATTTAATAGTGAAATCTTTTCTGTCTATTGTTTGCAAATATATATATTAATTAATATAAATATTATTTGTTTATATACTTAATAATCTTTAACGACATTTATATATAAAGAATAATGAAAAATTTAATTTTTTTATCTTTTATTGGGATGTAATTTTTATTAAGCTATAAATCTATTTTTAATTTTTTATTTTAATTTATGATTATTTTTTTTTAGGGGTGATATGTGATGTTTGTCGGCGGTGTCCTGATTTATAATATGTATTTCTTTCTTCTTTATATTAGATTTTCTTTTGCTTTTTTTGTTTTTTCATCACCACAAGCGTAATGAAGAACAACTCCCTTTATAATGACAGAACAGAATCTTCAATTTATATAACATCATTTCAAGATTTGTTTTAAGAATGTGCGAATGTTTCTTTTCTCTTTTTAGTCTCTTATATTGATACTATTTTCAAGTATCAAATTTTGTATGATGGATGTTAGTCTAATTTTTTGTTTTTTATTTTTCTTTTTTTTTTTTTTTTTATTTTTTTTCCTTGGATATTACTTTTTTTTTTCTTCTTACTTCTTTTAATTTATTATTTCTTTTTTTTTTTTAGTTATTTTTCTTCTTTTGTTCTTTTTTTTTTTTTTATTTATTCTTCTTTGTTGGTTTAGCTGCTATGAAATGTTTGTCTGATTTTTTTAATTATTTTCAAATTTATACCCATAAAACTCTATCATCTTTTTTTTTTTAGTATTTATGATTACACTAATCTTCTTATTATTAATTATCAGTGACCCTCTTTTTTTAATTTATAGCTTCTTCTTATTTTTTTTCTTTTATTATCTAATGGATTATTTTTATTCCAAAAGGAAAAATTTATATCATATATCACTTAAATATAGATATATGCAGCTGTTAATATTTTAATATGATATCTATATCGATTTAATTATTAATGTTTTTTCTTTTTTTTTTTTTATTTCTCTTGGTCTGTTTCGTTATCTTCTATTTTTTCTTACATTTCCATTCCATAATTTTTTGTTTGTTATATCTTCAGATATAGAGCTGTTTTTCTTTATAATAATTTATATTTATTACTACATATTATGAAATTATCTTGAAAGAGAACGTTATCTTTTTCTTTTCTCTTTCTTGGTGACATTTATTTTTTATATGATTTACAAATATTCTCCAATTCCTTTTTCTTTATTTATCGTAAATCTAAAGCATTCTTTAATGTCTACTTAATATTTTAGTGCTATGAAAAAGTTTAACTACATCTTTTCTATCAATACCTTGCTTATTATATTTTGCGATTATTCTATTTTGTTTTTATTTTCTGTATTATAGAGAATAAAGTTTTCTCAGTATATTTAAAAGATACAGTATGACATAGAACCTATGATAGCAAATACTACACTATTTTTGTTTTTAATCTTTTATTTATTTTTAGTATTTTTGTGAAAGAATTTTTCACTTCATTATTTATCATAATTTAACTATCTAATAATTATTCTCATTAATAGTTTTATTTATCCATATTTAATCTTCCTTTACTCAGCGTTTCATTCAAGATAACAAAGCCATAAAACAATCCGTATATTTATACTCTCCTTAATGCTAATAGTCCTTCGTCTTAAATTCAAAATTTTCATACAAACATATCATACTTGATTTTTATAGAGATAACAACAATTTTCTAATTAACTTTATCTCTGTTTTATTTTGTATTAATATATTTCATTTAAATTCCTAGCCTTGACTTTATTTTAATTACAATTTGTTTTCCTATAAATATCTTGTTCTTGTGATAAAATAATTTTTTTTTTATTTGCAATGGATTTATAATAAAATCTATTCTATTCTGCACCTCATGTGTTTGATATTATACCGTCTGATATTTGGCATATGTATCCTAAAGATATTAATTAATAACTGTCTTCTCCATAAACTCCAACTAATTTGAATCATACTTACAAATTATAATTATTATTTCATATTAAACATTTATTACCCTTGCTGGTTTACTTGTTTATTTATATTTTCATTAAATCATCTGTGGAGTAATATTCTATGTATTTTTTTTTTTTTTAAATCTTATAATTATATTAATCTTGTATTTATCTATATTATATGTTGTGTAGAAAATGATATTTTATTTTTATTTCTTTCTTCTAGCTTTTTCTTCACCAAGTAGTTTGTATAAACGATTAGTATAAAGGAATGTTATTTAAAGAACTAACTCTAATAATTAAATGCAAAAGTTAATATATATCATCTAATCTAGCCAACTCGATTGAAATTCAATTTAAATACTGAAAGTAATGAATTAATATTACTCCAGAATACTTAGCAAGACACAATATTTTTTTTTTTTTTTTTTTTTTTTGTAATTTTATTTTCTTTTTTTTTTTTTTTTTTTTTTAATATGTTCATTATTTTTTTTATTATGAAATTAGGAAAAATTTGAGGGAGAGGTCATATTAATGTTAGGCTGATTTTTCATTTTGTCATTTTTTCTACTCTTTCTTGTGTTAAATACAGACGTTATTTCTTTTTTTTTCATCTTTCTTTATTTTTTTCTCTTTTTTTTTTCTTTTTTTTTTTTGTTTTTCTTCTTTTTTTTATTTTGTCTTTTTTTTATTTCTTTTTTATTTAATGTTATCCCCGTCTCATTTTTCCTGGTTTTAATTTCTTTTAAATTTATAAATTATTCCTTTCTTTTTATTTTCCACGTCTTTTTCTTTTCATACTAACTATGCGCAAACTCCTATTGTTTTTATATCTACATCATATTTTATTAAATCTGATTAACCTTTCAATCAAAACAACCAGGGCGGAAATTAATAATTATTTTTTTTCTTTTTTTTTCTTCTCTGTCCATTAACCATAATTACATATATCTATAGCTTTTTTTCTATATTATATTATGGTTTACATTCTTCATTATCCAACATTAATTGATTATTCACCAATAACATCTTTAAACCTCGATTATCTTAGGTATATCTTATGATTCTCTACATAAGTTCATGGGAGCAACCACATAATCTACCTAAGCAATCCAAAATTCTAAGCTCCACGGGCTCTTTTCAAATCCTTAATTCATGCTCCTGCCAAAAGACAATTCTAAAAACTAAAGACGAAATTCAGATTAAAGAGGAAGAAATTCAAAGGATATTATATATCTAGGAAATTCTAATTAATGAGGAAATTAAATATATATATTATTTTATATTCGGGAAAAAGGACAAAATAAAAAAAAAGAAATTTTTTATTTTTTTCTTTTTTCTTTGTGAATTGTTTAGATAATCTGTTGTCTAATATTTGTTTTTTTATGAAGAGTGGATATATAATTTTCTTTTATTGTTTTGATCTTTGACAGATTGATAATTTTTCTAATCTTATTAAAAGAATATTTTTGTATAACTAATTGTTCTGATATTGAAATTTTTCTATAACTTAAAGGAGGTGTTATTATTTTATTTCAGATTTTATATGTTAATGAAATTTCTGTATTTAAATAGTTGGGTGCAATTCTTTATTAACTAGGAGAGGGATAATATTTCTAAACTAATGAACATGAAATTCATTTAGTTACAGTTAAAATCCTGTTACAATAGTAAGTGGTATTATCCTTTTTATTTTTTCTTTTTTGATGTTATTTTTATTGATTTTTACTTATGTTTTCTTATTTATTTGTCGATTCATTTTTATTTTTTTTTGAGTTATTTTTTATAATAGGAAAATCACAAAAACTATCCTTTTTCATTTAATATTGAATAGTTTTCTTTTTTATTTTTATATAAATTTCCTTTTTTTTTATGTCATAGTATAGGTTATGAATTATTAGTTTGTTTATATTTTAAGGAATTTATTAATTACCTCTTACGTCACACTAATGATTAAATTTTCTGTGAATATATTTATCTCTATTTAAATTAGTATAATATGATATTTTCCTTAGGTTGTGCTTGTTCTGGAGTTGGTGATTTTATTCTTTCTCTTATGATATTTTCTTGTGTATCTAATTATAAATTTCAATGTTTTAATTTATTCGTTTAATATTCTGTTATTGTTTTTTGTAAGTTGCTTTTTAAGATAAACTCTGTATTATAATTATAAAAATATTTATGTTTTATTCTTTAGATTTTTCCTTTCCCATCTATTTTTTTTCTATCAAGTCTGTTTCCTAGTGGTGTTATGTTTTTGTTATCTATTTGGATGTTTCTAATGTTTTTTGTGATAATATGACAAATTATATCTATATGATATATTATTTATTCATCACATGTATTTTTGATGTTAGATATGGTCTTTTTTTGCTATGGATTTAGAGAATGTCGTCTATTATTGTATGATTGGTGTCGGATTATTCTCCAACAAGTTATGTTTTTCATAGTATAAGACTTACTCCTTTGTCTTACATTAGTCTAAATTATTACTATTTTATAATATTCTTTATTCCTCAATTATTTTTTTATTGATATTGTATTAAAAAGATTTTTGTTTTTATCTTTTTTTCTTTTATTTTTTATGTTATATTTATCTTTTGTTTATAGTTATTTTTGATGCTAATTATATTTTTTTTTTTTTTTTTTTTTTTTTTTTTTTATTATGTTACTTTATGCGTTAATATTGTTTTTTTTTTTTTTTTGTTTTTTTCTGTTTTTTTTTTTATCTTTTCTTATTGTCTTCAGTTTTTTTTTTTTTTATTTCTGGTTGTTTTTGTTTCTTTTTGGGCTCAATGTTTTGTTTCTTTTATTTATCTTATTTCAATTCTTTCTGCCCTTATCTGAGTAAAATCTTAGCGTGTTTTTCCTGAATTTTTAACTTATTGTTTTCCTTTTTTTCTTTTGTGCCGGTGGAAGAAGCAAAAGGATTAATGGAAAACGCTATTGCAGAATCATGTTATTTCTTCTCAAGAAGAGCAATTGAAATGACAAAGAGCATACACCTTGAGAGGGGAAGAAGAAAGTTAATTTGTAATTTGAAGTCTGTTTGAGGTTCACCGAGGTTGATTCTTCATCAATAGATTAAAGACCTTCCTTTTGCATGTGAGAAGGGAAACCCCAAAGAAAGGAATGAGACTGCAAGTTTTTTCGCCTCAACACGTTTCAATAATCCGGACTTCATCTACATTGGCGTAAGCTTTTTTTTTTTCCATGACATAAAGACTTCGTCTTAGCGTCCGAGTGTATCTGGTGGCACCGGTTTTTTCTTAGTTGCCTGGGTATTTACGGGTCTCTGAGGTTACTTTATTTTCTGACGAACATATGGTCTTATCTATGTTTGATTCTAAGCTGCATAATCATCTTTAAAGTTTAATATTTAAAGGCAAATCAACAGGAAAAGGTTATTTAACAACATTCCATGATAATATTAATAGTAATTGTTGATATGTTTTTTTTTTTTTGTCATTCATGTTAGAATAGCTTCTTGATTTAAATCAGTTTTTTTCGCGGGGAGAAGGATTGAGAAAGTAGCTAAAATTTTTTTTTTGGTTCTCTTTTTTTTTCTTTTTTTTTTTCTTTCACTTTCTTCTTTTTTCTTTCTTTATCTTTTCTATATTTTTTAGATTGTTTTTTTAAAATCTTTTCTTTTTTTTTTTTATAATCTAAATTATTTATCCTTTGTTATTTTTTCATTATAATAAATATATTTTTTTATATTTTATTTACCTTTATCTTTTTTTAAATTTTTCAATATTTTTTAACAGCACAGATTATATTTTTGTTAGAATATGATACATATATCTTACAATTATAATTTGTTTTAAAAATTTTTTGATTAGTCTGATTGAATTTCTAATATAATTTGTTTTCTTTTTTATTTTGGTTTTAATTTATTATTTAATCTTTTTTTTCTTGCTTTGTTTTCGTTTTCTCCTTTGTCTTTTGGAAATTAACGATTCAATGGCTTTATTTTTATTGGAGTATTTATACTTTTTTGCTGTTTCTTAGAAACATGTGCGTTATTGGCTCAAAATAACATTTTATGTATATTTGCATACCATTTTCTTTGTTAATTAAATTGTATTAGCATTAGTTGTATTAGTCTCTATTTATTGTATATGATTAATTTTTTTGATTAATAAATATTCTTATTATAATTTTATTCATTATGTTTTTTTGTTATTTATTTAGATTGAATGAAATTTTTTTTTTTTCAGAGATACTTTATTCCTTTTTTTTCTCTGCTTCTTTATTTTTTAATTTCTATGTATTGTTGAAAAGGAAATTTGTTTAATTTATATGGTACTTTCATATACCAACTTTTATTTATTTTTGGTAAAATCAGCTCTTTTTAGTTTCTTTGGTCGATTTTTATTCAAAGATTTATTGATTATGTTTCATTGTATTATTTTGTTTTTGGTTTTAATTTATCTAATGATCTTTATAAGAATTATATTATTTTTTTTTTTATTTTAATATTGTTTTAATGTTTTATTTTTTTTTTTTTTTATTTTATTCCATCTATTATTTTTTTTTTATACATTAGATCTTTATTGCAAAAAATTATTTAGCATTTTTTATTATTAATTTTTTTTTTTAAGAGATGCTATGATATGTGAAAACTGTTTTTCTTATTTCGTTTGTATTTTATATGCTTGACACTTTTATATATGTAATGAGTTTTATTTTATGTTGTTGTGTAGTAATTCATGTATTTGATTAAAAGGTTTTAAAATGGAATAAAGGTATATTATTGTGAATAAGAAATCAATATCTCTTTTATAGATATTCTATTGATTAAATTGGTTTTGCATTGTGCAATAAGTATTAATGATAGTTGTAATTATTATAGTTGATATATATATATTTACTAATTAAGAAGTGTATTAAACCATCATTATAGACATTATTATAATTTTTATTTTTTTTTTTACGTGAAAAATTTTAATAATAATTAAAAAGTCAATTATGAGTCTTTTGTTATGATATAATGAGATTTTGTTTATTTTTACTATTGAGTAACTTTGTTTTTTTTATATATATTCTTTTTTCATGATTGTGCTTTTCCATTGATATTGTGTATTCTATATCGTTTTAATTATACGATAGGTCTAGCTGTCTTTTTTTTTTTTTTTATTTTTAGTATAATTTAGATTGTTGTTCCATTATGTTTATATTTTTTTTTTTTTTTTTTTCTTTTTTATTGTATTACATAAGTTTTTTAACTTAAATTTTTTTTTTTAAAGTCATTATATTTTTTGGTTTAGTTGTTTGTTCTTTATTAAGGTTTTCTTTTGTTAACTTTACTGCCACCTCTTTTCATCAATTATATTAAATTGTCGATTACTAAATTATTAATCAAAAACTAAATGTGTTGATAGTTGGTATTTCTTATTATATCAAATCTCAGTTTCCTGCTTTTAAATTCATTTTTCAACCATTCTTATGGACAACATATTTACTTGAATTTGTTGTTTTAATAATTTATTAATAATTAATAATAAATTTATCAAATATATAGTCTTATTGAAATTAAAAATAACTAAAACTTAATAATTTGGGTTTTTTTAATTTGTAAATAAAACATAAATAAGCGCTTATATCAAATTAATAATATCTAGTAAGTTAGTATGTGTGTTTATTTTTTTAATTGTTTTTTCATTCTTTTTTTTTTTTTTCTCTTCTTTTTTATATTTTTCGGATGTTTGTTACTTATGGATTGTTTAAAGTCAAAAAAAATTAATAACTTATTTCCGCTTGAATGGGCGAACTGATATAAATTATAACTTTGATGGTTATTTTTTTCAAATATTTTTTATTTTGCTAATAACAATTGTGGGAAAAAAATATATTTTTTTTACTTTTATCATATCTTCTTTTAAATTTATTGTATTAATTTTGTTCAATTTCTCCTCAGTGGCTCGTTTGTAAGTTTTTTTCTCAATTTCTCCTTTAATTTTATTACCTCTTATGATCGTTCATCACATTTTGTTTCTTTATTTTTGATGAAGATTTACGTGTTTTTATTTTTTTTCTAATTTTCTATTTATATGATCCTCAATCTATTAAAGGTTGGTATCCTTTTTTATATAATTTTAAACATTAAATGATTTCTAAATATTTGGGTTTTATTTTTCTATATATTTCATCTTATTTTAGATGTGTGATTATTTATGCCTTCTTTTCATTTATAGAAATTTAATATTTAATATAATCTAATTGAAGGTATATTTTTTTATTGATTTTTTTCTTGTATGAACCTCCAAATATCTTTTAATTATACTGTCAATGAGCTGAGCTAAAATTTCCTAAACATTTTGGGATTTTTGTTGTTCTAATTTCGATCTTTTATTTTTATATTTCATATTATATAAATTGTGATTATTTCCTTTAGTCAATAAATAAGGAAGTATAGCAAATATAGAAAGTCTTATTGTTTCTTTTAATTATTTATAATAATATCATTTTTATTTTTTATTTTATATATTTATCTTCTATTTTTTTTATTAATTTTATATTATTTCTATTATATAATCTTTTTTCCTCCCATATCTTACAATATATAATATCTTTGTTTATATGTTGTTTAATATATCTTGCAGTCAAGTAGATATTTTTTTTTTTTCTCATACAGGTTGGTTATTTAAAGCTATAGGAGGCATATATTTTTTTTGTTTTTTTTTTTTTTTTTCTTTTTTTTTTTTTTTTTTTTTTTTTTTTTTTTTTTTTTTTTTCTTTTTTATTTCATATTTTATATTTTACTCGTGTGTTTTTTTTCTTTAGTTTATTATTTTTTTTTTTTTATTTTTTTTTTTTTGTTTTTTTTTCTTTTTTTTATTTTTTGTTTTTTCTTTTTTCTTTTTTGTTTTCTTTTCTTTTTTTTTTTTTTTTTTTTTCTTTTTTTTTTTTTTTTTCTTCTTTTTTTTTTTTATCTTTTATTTTATTTTTTTTTTTTTCTTTTATATCTTTATTATTTTTTTTTTTTTTTTTATTTTTTTTTTTTTTTTTTATTTTGATTTTTTTTTTTTTTTTTTTTTTTTTTGTGTCTTTTCTTTTTTTTTTTTTTTTTATTTTTTTCTTTTTTATTTTTTTTTTTCTGTTGTTTTTATTTTTTTTTTTCTTCTTTTTTTTTTATTTTGCTTTTTTTTTTTTTTTGTTTTAAAAATACCTTTTTGCTGTGGAAACATCCATAAACTTTCAGTCTCCTGTGAATATTTCAAAAATTTGATGGGCTTTATTACTAGTATATAAAGTATGTAATATATAAAGCTCATTCGAACCACCACGACTCACTATAATTAATGTTTGGTACCTTCCGGATGACGTAGAAAAGCTTGAAATTTTGCGTGTCGATGGACATCGAAGCGATAAACCAGGAAAAACTCGAACTGTCAAAAGCGTCTGCAAAGATAATATCCGAAAATAGTGCAGTCTTGTTGTGCTCACTGCAGGTGAACCAACTAGAGGACACAATGTGTACAGCACAGTTAACGTCCACAGTTAACCTATGTTACGCAAAATAAGAGGTGCGTTGAATTCAGTGACCTGATATGGAAATGTTTTCAAAATTCAAGTCAATCGGATGAAATGAGGGGATTTAGAAAATTTGGCCCAAATTGCCTTTTGGCCTATTTGACATTTGGCTTATGTTTTACCTCAAAATTAATAGGTGTTGAGTTCAGCGACCTCGATATGCAAACTGCTCTTCAAATTCAAGTTAAAACGAATTAAAATTGGGATATTTTAAAAATTCAGCCTAATGTTGGACCATTGGTTCTGTGTTGACCGTTTGGCCTATTGTGACCTCAAAATTAATAGTCTAGTTGAATTCAGTGATGTGATACGCAAAGCAAATGCTCTTAAAATTTCAAATCAATTGGATTGAAAATTGACATTTTAGAAACAATAAAAAATGGCCTATGTTGGGTTGACCTTAGGCCTATGTGGACCTTTTGACCAAGGTTAACCTCAAAATTAATAGTGGTGATATTAATGAACTACATGCAACTTGTCAAATTTCAAGTTCATCGAGATATAAAGTTGATTTTTGAAGATTTTGAATTAAATTGGCCTATTGGCCTTTGTAAACTTTTTTGGTCGCCATATCTCAATTTTTTTGATTAAGTTTTAATGCGGACTGTCGCAGCGTCTTGCGGACAGAACCTCCGAAAATTGTCAGCAGAAACAGTCGAGTTGAGTGCGTTTGGCTGGGAGGCGATTGACAGACAAAACCAAACCAACAACAAATGAAAAATCACGCATGGAAGTGACACCTTTGGCAAAACAGCAACGATAGTGTAGAATGGACCCAGTGAGCGCATACCTTCATGCCATATTGAACAGTTTACTATTGTATCCCACTGATGCTGATCTGACCAAATCCAATTCACTTGATTCTTGTACACCTGTTCAACTCAACCACCTTGTTTTTGTCATATACTCCGTTCCACACCTTTTTGAGATTAAGAGGTCATTATATTTAGTTTTGTGTGAACCTATCTTATCAATTTTAGAGAATTAGGCCGATAATATAACCTTTTGGAGAGCCTTTAAATAAATTGTAGTTGAAATCAGTGAACCTGATATGTAAATCAATTTTCAGATAATTTCGACATCAAATCGGATGAAATTATCGAAGAGGATATATTATGAGAAAAATATAAAAAACGCTACAAAAATTGAGCCTAGTTGGCCAAAATGTAGAAACCTATTTGGTCGAACCAAAATTTTACGAAATCATTCAATGGAAAAAAAAAAAGTGAACCATCCAGCAGTCAGCTGGTGACATTAATCTTCTCCAAAAATTTCAGATGATGACGGAGAATTGAGCGGATTTGAGCTAGGAGGGAGAAAAACGGAACAAAACAAACAAACACACACACAAACAACACAAAACGAAGGCGAATTAAAAACAATACTTAGTCAAAAAATGTTTTTGATTTTTTCCAAGCTAACAAGCCAAACCGAGGCATATTAAACATACTGGATCAAAAAAAAAAATTTAACCAAGTAAAAGAAAACGAAATCAACAATAAATCCCAAAAATTTTTTTTTGCCAAGTAACAAAAAACAGACGGACAGACCCAAACAAATGGACCCTCAGAACGCAAAAAATACCCTTGTCAACCTCTCCTTACAGAGACAAGAGGAAAAAAGAGAAAAATAAAAAAAACGATGGAAAATAACAAGGATTTGGGAAAAAATAATATGGAGCATGGATCTCGATTTCACCGACAATGTCATCTGTCATCATGATAATCCAATGCAAGATCTCAGAATGAGATGTGCCAGTTTTAAATTTTTCCGATCAGCGGTTTCAGAGATAATATTCTTCATTTTTTGCGTTTAATCCAATATGGCGCCATACCATGGGACCCTATATATCACATATTATCATTAAAATATTCTCCCATGGAGGGGGGGAGGGGAGAGAAAACAAGTATAGATCGATCTCTTCCCATGAAAAATCTGCACACCACCCCCACCACCACACAAAAAAAACGGTTTCGTGACAATGAGCAAAAACATATCTACTGTTTGTAATTAAAAACACTTCAACTGAACTGAGAAAACGTACTGGGACAGAATGACTGCACTGTAAATTGGTGCAACCTTGTAAGTACCCCTCACCCCAAACCTGGAGCGAGCGCTGCAGATTACTATCGACATTTCGTCCTTTCCCCTCCTTCTCCCCCAAGACATTGGCAAAGATAAAAACACCTCCGATACGAAATTAAAACAAGAAAAAATTGGGAGGGTCATGCTGAATCCTATGTTAGCAAGTCTGATATGTAATCAGCCCCAAACTGTAGAGGGAGATAGGGCGAACAAGACCAAAACAACACACACAAACAGCGGTCTCGTGAAGTTATAGTAAGACTAGCAATATACCACTCTATCATGTTCCGCTGACGAGTTATACTAAGGGGGTGTGAGGGAGGAAAAATCGATGGAGGGCGGGTGGCAGAGAGGGAGAGTGGGTGGTTGGAGAACGAGAGAGACGGGGGGGTGGAGAAGCCAGGGAGAGGAAGAGGGAATGAGAGGGGAAGAAAATGAATGAGAGGAGGGCAGGGCAGGAATAGACGAGCGAAAGTCAGTGGGGAGGCAGCAAGACCAACTGATTTGAGAGGGACACGGAAATGCAGACGTGCGGTGCGAGCGTTCATTACGATTCAATACTGTTTCATCAAGAAACAAATTCTGCATCGAATAACAGGAAGATGGAAACAAAATGATGTGCTGAAACCCATTCTTCAGACCGAAAGGTCAATAAAGAGATAAACACTCGTCGAAGAGACAAACTCCCCTCCAAGAGACAACACTCGCCTGCGCAGCTGATAAGTCGGGAAGACAAACACCCATCCAGAACATAAATCAGCCTGCCCAGACTCCGTCCGGAAGCCATAACTGGCCAGAGACAAACACTGCTGGGACCCGTCTGGGAGACAACACGCACCCGACATGTCTGGAGACAAACAGCCGACCGGATCAGGTCGCAAGACAAAGACACGGTGCAGAGACACTGACATAACCACCCTCCGGATATGGTACGAGAGACAAGACAGAGACCAGAGACAGAGACAGAGACAGAGGACAGAGACAGAGACAAGAAGAGAGCGAGGTAGGAGTGGGGGTTTGCGAGAGATAATATTGTGTGAGCCAGTTCGTGGGGTCTGTAGAGGAGCGATTTCATTAGAAAGAAAGTGAAAAAATAGGGATATGAAATAAGATGTTGCTTGGCTCAGTCGTGGACTTGTAGGAGACATCTTGAGATGTAAAAATTAAAAGTCATTGAAAAACATAGTGAGCAAAATAAAGTACTAAGTCCACCAACAATGGGGGTGGTGGACATAGAATGTTAAATTAGCATTAGCGATAGAATGACCAATTTTCCCCAGTATGTAATTGCACCTGTGACCTTCTCCTCACGATTTTATTTCAGGGGGTCCCTTATATCTGACGCGTTTTATTATCTCGTGTATAAAGCGGTTTTGTTTCTAAGCCAAATAAAATATAAATTTTCTATATTAATATTGGCACATAACTTCAGATAATTTTTATATAAGAATCAATTTGATTCTTTATTTCTCATTTAACAATTACATCGAACAAATGGCCCTCTTTCAAAATCTCGTGTATCACGACAGCGTGGGATCATCATTATTGCTTTCATTATCCGCAAGCAATGCTCTCTTGATCAAGTAGTTGAGGGGCGAAAACATGGTTGCGAAGATAAGAAATTGTTATGACCTTCAAATTCAAAAAAAATCGAGAATCAGAATGATATAGGAATTCAAAACTATAACTTTTGCCCTTTGATAAAGAAAATATCACCATCGCTGAAAAGATAATCTGGTGGAGTTAAATCTGCCAAATCCCAAAGGGGTGCCTCATTGCATAGAACAATGAATGACCTTAGTTTGTGAAATGGCTTGTGAAAAAAATGCTCAATTAGCATTCAAAAAAAATAAATAAAAAAGAAAGGCTCAATTGCAATTATCCAAAAGATGCTTCCTATCGTCATGAATGTCTTAACAGAAAACTGTCCTTAGACTATTATCTTGTAAAACGGAGAGAAAACGGAATAGATTAGTTAAACATCTCCTCTTCCTCCCCCATTTCCATTTAACCAATGGGGGGCGGGGCGAGGGGGGGTGAAAAAAAGCTGATTTGAGCCAGCCAGAATCCAGATATATTTTCAATCACCCCCGCACCCCCTACTGAGGGACCCTTAATGACCCTTGAAATCCCAGAAAATTCCATGAAAACGCTTGAAGACCCCAAAAAGGACTTTCGTTTATAAAACCCTAAAAAAAACAAAAAAAAAAAAAGACCCTACCCGCCGGACGGAACCCCACAAAGACCCAATAAACCCCCAAATACCCTGAAAGAAAGGAAAAGAACATTTAGACCCATAATAAACTTTAAGATATTTGACCAATATGATCCTATGAATACTACACCAACAAACTCTTTGAATCCCTCAGATATTTTTAAGACCCTAACATAAAAATACCCCCAATATACCCTTTACGAACTCACACAAGACGCCTTTTAAACCCAAAGACCCTATGGGACCCTTTCAGACCCTAATACCCAAAAAAGACCCGATTAAGAACCCTAATTAGTTCCACTAAGAACCTGGAACCTGTTTACACATGTCTGAGAGGCGCTTCTGCAATATAACACTTGAGGGACACCAGTGTATAATACATAAAAGGCCCCACATGATAGTAACCACATCATAGTACCAAAGCTATGGGTGAGTTATGGTGTGGGGGCTGGAAAATATATAACTTAATTATTAATCTTTCAGACTGCTCATCTTGATTTGTGGCCATGGGTGGAAAACTTCTACGTGGCATATGAGCCAAGACCCACGGTGAACGAAGAGGAAAGCCCCGACCGTGCAAGGAGGGCCAGTATTTTTTCCCACGTGGGAAAAAAGAGGCCCAAACCAAGAGTGTTTGGAAGAGGGAAAAGAAGTCCCACCATATGAGAAAGAAGAGTCCCCAACGTTGACAATGACAGATAATTCCCACGTTGTCGAAGAAGCAAAAGTCTCACAGTCGAAGAGGCAAATCCCCACGTGACAAAGAGGCGATTGACACGTGGACAAAGAAGGGGAAAGTCCCTTCGTGACAAAGAGGAAATCCCCTCGCCCATGGCAAAAGAGGAAATCCCTCGTGGGCACCAAAGAGGCCAAGTCTCACCCGACAAAGAGAAAGTCCCTCTGGCAAAGAGGCTAGTCCGACCGCCGCCCCGTCCGTGACCAAAGAGGAAAGTCCCTCGTTGGCAAAGAGGCTAGTCCCACGTGACAAAGAGGCAAGTCCCAAACGTGGACAAAGAGGGAGAAAGTTCTCTCGTGGCAAAGTGTTCTTCGTCTGACCCAAATTAATTCAGATGGAATTTGTCTGGATGAAAAGCGAAAGTGATGTTGACGCCAATCTGATTTTTTTATTTTTATTTTTTATTATAAGTAATTGCTATTTTGTTAATTTTTTAAACCAGTGGTGAGTAACACAGACCAACCTAAAAATATTATGTTTGCCATGTTCTATATAGTCCACGTGAGTTAATAGTGCTTGTATGATTAACTTAAAAATGTGAAATTGTCACTCGAAGCTTCACAGTTCTACAGATAGATAGAACTCCAGGTTGAAGCACATGGACTTTTATCGTACCACATTATTAGTTGTTATGAATTGCTTCGTCAGTGTGAGGAAAAACAATGATTCAGTTTGCGTGCGTGCCACTCCAAATGGCGATCTTAATAATTTTAAAGTGTATATGGCAGGACTGCATAGTCTAAATGTTGAACATATATTTAAATAACAATTTTTAAGGTGAGATCAAAACTTGGATACTGATCTAGTTATGGACGGGGTATCTCAATTAAATTTTTCCTACAAAACACATAGGTGACATCTTCCTAATCTATGGAATACAGTGTGTAACTAGAGTATATATTACATATATATTTTTTTAGAAGGCGTTGCTAAAATCTATACCATAAGTTTAATAAGCAGCAAGGAGAAAAAAAAAATGGGTTTTTTACCCAGAGTACGGTTTTTATGTTTTTTTTTTAAGAAGAGATTTAGCGTTAAGAGAAACATTTTTTGGGTATAAAAAAGAGAAAAAAAACGAAAAAATAAAAAATAAAAAATATAAAAAATTCATTTTAATTTATTAAAAAACCAAGAAATAAAATCCACCACTTGGATTTCAGCTTTTAGGAACTTTTTCTCATGATGTTTTATAGAGGGACAACAATATTTTTATTAGTCAGTAAGTTAACTTAGCTGTGTTGCCGACCTGTTACCTAAGGCGCTGCTCGTGGCCGCTTTACGTGGAGAAAACAGTTAACAAAGAAGATAATATATAGAGGACAAAAAAAAAAAAAAACAAAAAAAAAAACAAAAAAAAACTTTATTTTTTTCAACCAGGCTTTCTTCTGCCTCCATAAGATGGAAGAAGAGAGGTAGGTGAGGATTCAGAAAGCAAACATACCCAACACTTACAGTGCCCGTTGATTCCATTGTCAGCTTTTCTTCCGCTATTGCCCGTTACTTAACACCACGTTGCACGACATATGCGCAAAAAACGAAAAAAAAAAACGTGAGAAAAAAAAAAAACTTCAAAACCACGTGCCAGAAGAGCAGACGTAATAGGTGAACCAGAGATATAGAATGGAGGAAGAGAAACAACAACCACCACAGGGCCGTTCCTGCTTCGCTCTTCGCATGCCCCGTACAGTGCACGACCAAGTACGGTGGTGCTGGAAACAATAAGAAAAAAAACATAGACAAAGATAAAAGGAAAAAACTTCTTCAAACCGCATGCCAGAAAAAATAAGAAGAAGAAGACAACCACCCCAACAGGCCTGTCGTCCTTCGCTTCGCGTGGCTGACACGCTACATGCGTGGTCTACGTGCAAAAAAATAAAACCTTTCAAACAAACTACAACATCGCCGGGCGTATTCCTTCGCTCTCGTAAACGAACGACTGATTTGGAGCATTTGTCGACAGGTGTGATTATAACCGTAACTTAAATTTTCAAAAAATTGCGTCATTTCATAACGGTCGTGGAATCGAGACAGGAAACGAAATTCTATTATTAGAATAGCAGTTAAGTCATCTCACTAATCCGGTCAACCAAAGATAACAAACAACACACTACACACGGCCGTTCCTTCCTCGTGCTCAATTATTCCCGTGCCCGTACGGTCTGACAAAAAAAAACAAAACTTTCAAACAACCACACAGCGTTCCTTCGCTTCGTAAACGACGACTGGATTGAGGGCATTGTGTTTTCTATAAATGCGCATAAGAAATCGAGAAATTATTAGAATACATAAGTCATCACTATCCGGAAGCCGTACGTTGTAACCTGTAATGGGAACGCGGCTGGTTCTCTTCACGACGCTTCTACGTTTCCCCATCGGCCACGCCTACGCCAACGTGTCTTGTCATGGTTGGTAAAATAATGGCCATAACTTGGAAGCACTTGTCCGATTAATATCAAACCTTGAAAAGGCACATCCCAGGTCCCCAGAAATATACCTGGCAAGTTTCAATTAGATCGGACCAGTGGTGGTTTGTCGAGAAATCAGCGGTACAACAACCACACACTCAGTGATTGTTCAGAGGATTCCAAGCACTACATCTATGCGTCACTCACCCTCAGCTCCGTGAGATTTTATGAGATTGTGAGTGCATTAACCAGTTATCAGATTTCTTTTGTCCAATTTGTGAGCAGTTGATAGTTATCATTTGTTTTGTAAGTCTCCCTACTAGTTTGATGGTCTTTCATACTAGTTTTGTCAATCTACCTTATCAGTATCTTCCAGCCACATGGTGGTGGTGTGTGTGTGTGTGTGTGTGTGTGTGTGACAGGCTGGTTTCTCGACAACCACTGGTCCGTACTAATTGAAACTTGCCGATATATTCTAGAGGGACCTGGGATAGTGCCGTCCTTTTTCAAGGTTTGATATTAACGGACGGGCAGTGTGGACAGGACAATAAAATAGACAGAGTAAAACCATGGACGAGTGCTTCCCAAGTGTGATGGCCATTTATTTACCAACCAATGACGGACACGTTGCTGCGTGAGGGTGCGTCACACTGATAGTCGGCCGATGCGCCATTTTGTTTACAACACGATGGACACGTGCTGCGTGTAGGAGTGGTGGGGGACAAAATATGCTGGTTGGCCGTTGGGGGGGGGAAGAGAACCTCAGCCGCGTTCCCCATTACAGGTTACAACGTACGGGCTTCCGGATAGTGATGACTTAGTGTATTCTAATAATTTCTCGATTTCTTATCGGCATTTATAGAAAAAACACAATGCCCTCAATCCAGTCGTCGTTTACGAAAGCGAAGGAACAGACTGTGTGCTTTGTTTGAAAGATTTTTTTTTTTAGTTTTTTTTTTTTTTCACGTGCGTTTTCTTTTCTCTCTCTCTCTCTTCTCTTCTCTTTGTGTTTTTCCTTGCGATGACATTGCGAAAAGGCAAAATACGTCTGGGCCTATTGAATAATTGGCCATTAAAACTAAATTGCGAATAATCGTAACTGCGATATGCAAACTTCCGGACAGTGAGGAGTTAACTTCGCGTAGGCCTACGCGCGGCGGCCGACGATGACGTCACGTGCTGTGCCGGTTACGATGGGGATCGATCGGTGCCTTAGTTCC
>CM068962.1:22699364-22714002 GCA_035128595.1 Eptatretus atami
TCCGTTGGCGATAGGAGTGGCAATGGTCAATGCAGCGAATGTCATGGCAAGCAAAGACAGGGAGGTAAACTTGATTTTAATTTGGATTTTAATTAACTCTGTGTGTGTAAGTATCACAGCAGTTGTTACTTCAATACAAGTGACAATTCGTGGAATGCATGTGAACATTCCGTACGGGCACGCACCACTTCCGGATGGTGATGACAATCTATTATAATAATTTCTCGATTTCTTATGCGCATTTATAGATAAACACAATGCCCCAATCCAGTCGTCGTTTACGAGAGCGAAGGAAAGGCCTGTGTGGTTGTTTCTGGCTCGCGGTTTGAACGTTTTTTTGTTTGTTTGTTTTTGGGGGGGGGAGGGTTGCACATACGGGCACGCGAGAGCGAAGGAACGCCTGTGTGGTTGTTTCTGGCTCGCGGTTTGAAAGTTTTTTTGTTTGTTGTTTTTTTTGGGAGGGGGGAGGGTTGCATGTATGGGCACGCACATACGGGCACGCGAGAGCGAAGGAACGGCCTGTGTGGTTGTTTCTGGCTCGCGGTTTGAAAGTTTTTTTTGTTTGTTTGTTTTTTTGGGGGGGGGAGGGTTGCATGTATGGGCACGCACATACGGGCACGCGAGAGCGAAGGAACGGCCTGTGTGTTGTTTCTGGCTTGCGGTTTGAAAGTTTTTTTTGTTTTTTTTGCACGTACGGCCACGCACGTACTGGCACGTACTAGTCGTTATAAATGTGAAAATGTCGTATCGTCGAGTAAACTAGAAAAGACTAACTGATGAAAGCTGGTCATGCATTGAAATCACTGCAATGAGAAACAAGCTTGTTACATATTCTGATGATCCTTATTGTGATGTCAGTTCTTGTCAATGTATCGGCTGGATGATTGCACGTTACCTCATATTGAATAGGGTTATTGTTGTAGAATGTAGATGGACCGTCATATAACAGATTGAGACACCTCTTATGTTCTGAGAAGCTGCACATTGTACTGCCCTCTCCTCCTGGGTATTGTATTATAAGTTTGTCATCAACTATGATTAAAAACTGGTCACTTTGCTATATAATGGGAATGTTTCAATAACACGATTTATTTACACTTATGTCTTTTCTTCCTCTTCCCTTTAGTATGCAGCATATGGCTGCGAGTGCATCACTGGCAGAGGGAGGGCAGCTGTGCCACTGATGCAGTGCCCCTTGTAGGTTAGGACAGGAATTTTAAATTTCATCATGGTTCGGCGATAGGTCGCCGACTCTTCGTAAAGGACTCCGTGGGATCTTTAACATCCACCAATTAATGCCGGCAGATGGGACGCCCAGTTTAACGTCCTTCCGAGGGATGGCCACACACACACACACACACAGTGATGAATCACCCTGCCTGTGAAACAACAGGATTACAGTTTCTAGCTGGACCGAGTTTGGAACCAAGGCCAGACGACTCAGAGGCGCGTGTACGTACTTCTGGAGTCTCGGCCATCCTGTCCGCCCAGAGTCTGTTTGATTCCACATGAGTAGCCTACAGCTATGCTGGCAGCTAGTCGACACATCTCACAAGCATGAAACAATCACAGCTGCTCCAATAAAGAGACAATGTTAAAAAAAACCCTGAATTTTAATGATAATTACTATGGTGGTGCTGGTGCTGGTGTCGGCCCGTGCTCTTGATGGAGCATTGGGATGCTCAGGACAAGTTGTAAAGTTTTCTTTGGCTAAGAACCTATCCTGGACGGGTCACTGCTATATTGCAAGGTGGAGAAATTTAAATGAATTCTGATGAAATCGAACTCACACCTGTGAAGGCATCATAGTTAAGGCTTTATACCCGTTCCCTAACTATGAGCCCCTCAAATAACTCTGAAATTGGCTTTATCTATCCTTTCCGTTATATAATGTTCCTGTACATGAAGATCACAAGGCAAAAAGATGTACAAACACGAAAAGAATGTCATGTACGTAACCAAGAAGAGAAAAGTATTTCAACCCCCACCCCCACCTGATAACATTGCAATGAAGTAGCATTTTCCAAGGACAGTCTGTGTCATTGTGAAAGCTCGATAAGGAAAGCCCAGGCCTAAAGATGAGCAGTCTGTTGGGACGATTGTTTGCACGAGATGAATTCGAGTTGTTAAATGTTTTTGGAGATAAAGTTTCACATGAAATACCAAAGAATGAAAGAGAAGAAGAAATGTATAAGGAGAAATATATTATGGAACCATTAACTTTGTATAATAACACAACACAATCACGGCCCTCGGTAGAGCACGTATATCTCCGCCAGGCTGAACAGTTAACGTTTCGTATCCCACCGATCTTCACCGGATCCCAATCCAGATCTTCAGCAAAATTGAAACAATTCTTCCTCATCACACACACAACCTATCACCAAGTTTCATCCAAATCCGTCCATAACCTTTGAGATATCCTGATCACAGACAGACAAACAGGGGTTAAAACATTACCTACATCCACCTTCGGTGGCGAGGTAATAAACTCGGAATTTGGGAAAATGAAAGATAACGTTGTAATGAATGTAAATCAGCATATTCATGTCATCGCAAATAATATTTTTTTAAAAATCATTTCAAATTCAAGGAGCAATTGGTGCAAACAAGAGAGGGGGTGGAACTAAGAGGAGGAAGCTTCATCAAAATCGTGTGTGTAATTTTGGAGAAGAGAACAAGTACCTATTTTGGGGAGTTCAAACGGATTCAAACCACCCCTCCCCCCCCCACCTCCTGTAAACTCCCTCAATGAGCGCAGATTTGATGCGGTCGATAAACCTTCGTTAGACATCAGATATGAAGCATGTGGCCAAGTTTCATCAAAATATGTGTTTGGTTCAAGCGATAATGACGGAAGTGTTTACGGACTCCTCACTCGCATATGGACGCTGCTCGATCGCTTAAGCTCACCGAATGAAGTCCAGGTGAGCTAACAGAAAAGCAGGGATAAGAAGGAGAGAGAGAGAGAGAGGGAGTTCCACACACTGAAGACTGACACAGCATCTGTCGGCCTGTGATTGGTTCGCCGCTTGCTCAACAAGGAGGCAGTGAGGCAGAAAGGCTCCTCTCGCACAGACGTCATCAACATCTATCTACTGGTCTGAGAGTGCACCTGAAAATGAAAATTTTAAACTACGTAATAATAAATAAAACAATTTTCCAGCAAATCTGAAAATAAAGTTCCATTGCAATCCAAAACCTGACTCCGATGGACTTGGACAACATTTTTGGTGAAACGTGAGAAAGTTGCCAATAGTTCCCAAAATGAATGATAGATTTTATTGTTCGTTTATTTTCCTTCCCAGATTTATTTTCTAATATATTCCAATGACCTCCTTTTCAAACCGAAAGATAACTTTAAATGAACTGTTCGAATATTAAAATCGATTCATCAAATGATTGGCATTGTATGGCATCAGAGCCATCCATGACTGTGGCATGGCCAAGACTTACTTACACGTTCAAACTCGCCAACCTACATCATGCGTGCCTCTCGGTAGAGCACATAACTCCACCAGGTTAAACAGTTTACCTTTTCTATCCAATGATAGGTCGGATCTGGATCTGTATATTTACCAAAACCTAATCAGCTTGTTCTTGTCACCTAACTAACTCATCACCAAGTTTTGTCAGAACTTGTCTACAACTTTTTGAGATATCATGCTATACATAATTTTTAATTATATCTATCGATGGTGAAGAATCACTTTTAAAATTAAAAGGAACTCTAGTATCCGGATCCAGATCCAGCTGTTCACCAAACCTAATGAGTTATCCCTTGTCCATCCATCCATTGGGACCATACTCTGTGCAGAGCGTTGGTGCTGCTTTTGCAGTCTCCTTGGCTATTGGCACAATCCTGGATGGGTCACCACTCTGACACAGGATACCAGCAAGCAAGCTAGCACTCATTTTTGTTGACCTTGGAAGGATGACAGGCAGAGTCAGCCCCACCTGGTATTAATTCAACAGCCGAGTGGGATTTGAACTCAGGATCCGAGGATCCCAAGCCCACCACACGAACCATTAATCTCTCTTCCTATTTTAATTTGGATTTTAATTAACTCTGTGTGTGTAAGTATCACAGCAGTTGTTACTTCAATACAAGTGACAATTCGTGGAATGCATGTGAACATTCCGTACGGGCACGCACCACTTCCGGATGGTGATGACAATCTATTATAATAATTTCTCGATTTCTTATGCGCATTTATAGATAAACACAATGCCCCAATCCAGTCGTCGTTTACAGAGAGCGAAGGAAAGGCCTGTGTGGTTGTTTCTGGCTCGCGGTTTGAACGTTTTTTTGTTTGTTTGTTTTTGTGGGGGGGGAGGGTTGCACATACGGGCACGCGAGAGCGAAGGAACGCCTGTGTGGTTGTTTCTGGCTCGCGGTTTGAAAGTTTTTTTGTTTGTTTGTTTTTTTTGGGAGGGGGAGGGTTGCATGTATGGGCACGCACATACGGGCACGCGAGAGCGAAGGAACGGCCTGTGTGGTTGTTTCTGGCTCGCGGTTTGAAAGTTTTTTTTGTTTGTTTGTTTTTTTGGGGGGGGGAGGGTTGCATGTATGGGCACGCACATACGGGCACGCGAGAGCGAAGGAACGGCCTTGTGTATGTTGTTTCTGGCTTGCGGTTTGAAAGTTTTTTTTTGTTTTTTTTGCACGTACGGCCACGCACGTACTGGCACGTACTAGTCGTTATAAATGTGAAAATGTCGTATCGTCGAGTAAACTAGAAAAGACTAACTTGATGAAAGCTGGTCATGCATTGAAATCACTGCAATGAGAAACAAGCTTGTTACATATTCTGATGATCCTTATTGTGATGTCAGTTCTTGTCAATGTATCGGCTGGATGATTGCACGTTACCTCATATTGAATAGGGTTATTGTTGTAGAATGTAGATGGACCGTCATATAACAGATTGAGACACCTCTTATGTTCTGAGAAGCTGCACATTGTACTGCCCTCTCCTCCTGGGTATTGTATTATAAGTTTGTCATCAACTATGATTAAAAACTGGTCACTTTGCTATATAATGGGAATGTTTTCAATAACACGATTTATTTACACTTATGTCTTTTCTTCCTCTTCCACTTTAGTATGCAGCATATGGCTGCGAGTGGCATCACTGGCAGAGGGGAGGGCAGCTGTGCCACTGATGCAGTGCCCCTTGTAGGTTAGGACAGGAATTTTAAATTTCATCATGGTTCGGCGATAGGTCGCCGACTCTTCGTAAAGGACTCCGTGGGATCTTTAACATCCACCAATTAATGCCGGCAGATGGGACGCCCAGTTTAACGTCCTTCCGAGGGATGGCACACACACACACACACAGTGATGAATCACCCTGCCTGTGAAACAACAGGATTACAGTTTCTAGCTGGACCGAGTTTGGAACCAAGGCCAGACGACTCAGAGGCGCGTGTACGTACTTCTGGAGTCTCGGCCATCCTGTCCGCCCAGAGTCTGTTTGATTCCACATGAGTAGCCTACAGCTATGCTGGCAGCTAGTCGACACATCTCACAAGCATGAAACAATCACAGCTGCTCCAATAAAGAGACAATGTTAAAAAAAACCCTGAATTTTAATGATAATTACTATGGTGGTGCTGGTGCTGGTGTCGGCCCGTGCTCTTGATGGAGCATTGGGATGCTCAGGACAAGTTGTAAAGTTTTCTTTGGCTAAGAACCTATCCTGGACGGGTCACTGCTATATTGCAAGGTGGAGAAATTTAAATTGAATTCTGATGAAAATCGAACTCACACCTGTGAAGGCATCATAGTTTAAGGCTTTATACCCGTTCCCTAACTATGAGCCCCTCAAATAACTCTGAAATTGGCTTTATCTATCCTTTCCGTTATATAATGTTCCTGTACATGAAGATCACAAGGCAAAAAGATGTACAAACACGAAAAGAATGTCATGTACGTAACCAAGAAGAGAAAAGTATTTCAACCCCCACCCCCACCTGATAACATTGCAATGAAGTAGCATTTTCCAAGGACAGTCTGTGTCATTGTGAAAGCTCGATAAGGAAAGCCCAGGCCTAAAGTATGAGCAGTCTGTTGGGGACGATTGTTTGCACGAGATGAATTCGAGTTGTTTAAATGTTTTTGGAGATAAAGTTTCACATGAAATACCAAAGAATGAAAGAGAAGAAGAAATGTATAAGGAGAAATATATTATGGAACCATTAACTTTGTATAATACACACAACACAATCACGGCCCTCGGTAGAGCACGTATATCTCCGCCAGGCTGAACAGTTAACGTTTCGTATCCCACCGATCTTCACCGGATCCCAATCCAGATCTTCAGCAAAATTGAAACAATTCTTCCTCATCACACACACAACCTATCCACCAAGTTTCATCCAAATCCGTCCATAACCTTTTGAGATATCCTGATCACAGACAGACAAACAGGGGTTAAAACATTACCTACATCCACCTTCGGTGGCAGAGGTAATAAACTCGGAATTTGGGAAAATGAAAGATAACGTTGTAATGAATGTAAATCAGCATATTCATGTCATCGCAAATAATAATTTTTTAAAAATCATTTCAAATTCAAGGAGCAATTGGTGCAAACAAGAGAGGGGGTGGAACTAAGAGGAGGAAGCTTCATCAAAATCGTGTGTGTAATTTTGGAGAAGAGAACAAGTACCTATTTTGGGGAGTTCAAACGGATTCAAACCACCCCTCCCCCCCCCACCTCCTGTAAACTCCCTCAATGAGCGCAGATTTTGATGCGGTCGATAAACCTTCGTTAGACATCAGATATGAAGCGTGTGGCCAAGTTTCATCAAAATCATGTGTTTGGTTCAAGCGATAATGACGGAAGTGTTTACGGACTCCTCACTCGCATACGGACGCTGCTCGATCGCTTAAGCTCACCGAATGAAAGTCCAGGTGAGCTAACAGAAAAGCAGGGATAAGAAGGAGAGAGAGAGAGAGAGGGAGTTCCACACACTGAAGACTGACACAGCATCTGTCGGCCTGTGATTGGTTCGCCGCTTGCTCAACAAGGAGGCAGTGAGGCAGAAAGGCTCCTCTCGCACAGACGTCATCAACATCTATCTACTGGTCTGAGAGTGCACCTGAAAATGAAAATTTTAAACTACGTAATAATAAATAAAACAATTTTCCAGCAAATCTGAAAATAAAGTTCCATTGCAATCCAAAACCTGACTCCGATGGACTTGGACAACATTTTTGGTGAAACGTGAGAAAGTTGCCAATAGTTCCCAAAATGAATGATAGATTTTATTGTTCGTTTAGTTTTCCTTCCCAGATTTATTTTCTAATATATTCCAATGACCTCCTTTTCAAACCGAAAGATAACTTTAAATGAACTGTTCGAATATTAAAATCGATTCATCAAATGATTGGCATTGTATGGCATCAGAGCCATCCATGACTGTGGCATGGCCAAGACTTACTTACACGTTCAAACTCGCCAACCTACATCATGCGTGCCTCTCGGTAGAGCACATAACTCCACCAGGTTAAACAGTTTACCTTTTCTATCCAATGATAGGTCGGATCTGGATCTGTATATTTACCAAAACCTAATCAGCTTGTTCTTGTCACCTAACTAACTCATCCACCAAGTTTTGTCAGAACTTGTCTACAACTTTTTGAGATATCATGCTATACATAATTTTTAATTATATCTATCGATGGTGAAGAATCACTTTTAAAATTAAAAGGAACTCTAGTATCCGGATCCAGATCCAGCTGTTCACCAAAACCTAATGAGTTATCGCTTGTCCATCCATCCATTGGGACCATACTCTGTGCAGAGCGTTGGTGCTGCTTTTGCAGTCTCCTTGGCTATTGGGCACAATCCTGGATGGGTCACCACTCTGACACAGGATACCAGCAAGCAAGCTAGCACTCATTTTTGTTGACCTTGGAAGGATGACAGGCAGAGTCAGCCCCACCTGGTATTAATTCAACAGCCGAGTGGGATTTGAACTCAGGATCCGAGGATCCCAAGCCCACCACACGAACCATTAAGCCAATACCAAGCATAGTCCTTGTCACACACCCAACATCTCCACCAAATTTCATCCAAATCCGTCCAGGAGATATCCTGCACACAAACAAACAAACGGACAGACAAACAAGGGTGAAAACTTTACCTCCCTCCATCGGAGATGGTGGCGGTAATGAGTGTGACATATAGTGCCTGCGGGTAATAAGGCCCATACCAAAATAAAGGCCAAATTGTAATAAAGCCCAGACTGTGTAATAAGGCCCAGTGGAGGATATTTATTCTTCTTCTTTCGTATGCAGCACAAGGCTGTGGGGTAGCATCATTGGCGGCGAGGTCACGGCTGTGCCGCTAATGCAATGCCCTCTGTACGTTCGGGCAGGAATTTGGAATTTTTCCAGGTTGCCGGTGGTATCTCACCAACTCTTCATGAAAAACACCATGGGATATTTAAGGTCCACCAACCAATGCTAGCAGGTGGGATACCCAACTTAACGGAACACACGTTGGTGTATTGCCCTGTTTTTCGCTGCGTGTGGAACACCAGGGTGTCCGTTTATAGCTCGGGCGGGATTCAACCCACGCTTGACAGCTCAGAAGCGAGTGGGAATACTTCCTGGTGTTCCTGCCTGTCCAGGATATCTTTGTAAAGAAGATCCACAGATTGGCAACAACGGTCAACTGGTGTTGAATACAATGCTCAGGAAAGTTGTGTTGGGAGCACATCCAATGATGACCTAGTTCTGCTCATTGTAGGACCAAGACTGGTATCTAGACATGTTTCAGGATATTTTACACACTTTGTATGTTTTTTAATGTACAGTATAGCATAAGCTAAGGAATCCTGGCTCAAGACTTCAAATGTTAGATGTGGGCCTTATTCCCCAATCATCTTGGTGTTTTTAGGCCATGTGGAGTAATGAGTTGATTCATTAATTATGAATTGTTGGAGGGTGCAAATGATCTGTGCTTTTGGATATTGGGAGCTTATTTATTTATTTATTTATTTATTTATTTATGTGACTGCTTGGCTGCATCATTTTCTTGGGGCACAGCTGTGCTGCTAATGCAGTGCCCCCCGATTACCAGCACGCTGGTACTCATTTTGCCAACCTCAGAAGGATGACAAACCGAGTCAACCCTACCTGGTGTTAATTCAGCGGCCCGACAGGGGCTTCAACTCAAGACCCTAATAACTTAACCCAAGCACCTTACCCGTTAAACCAACACCAGACCTATATTGGGAGCTAATGGTTTTCTGTGCATCTCCTCACTTCAGTCAAATGACTACTTCACTGATTACAAAGGATTATGTCTTGGGCAGGCCTCAAGAAAACCTGAAATTTGGTCAGATTGGTACAAAAACAATTTATCCCAAAGATTTCTGTCCCATATATGATACAAAGCTGCATGAACAATACGTCCCGTAAGAAATTAGTTTTCCACGCCATTTTGTTTTTTTTGTTTTGTACAGGTAAACTTTGGAGAGCTTTGATGCAAAAAGCCCTGGAGTAACCTTTGGAATGTAAATGTCAAACAGGCCAGGTGTAACCTCTCGTAGCACCCTCCCCTCCCCTTTCCCTACTCCCACACCCCCACACAACCCCAATCACAGCATGAGCAGCATTGATGGACAGTAATGCACAGACATGTCTAGTTCCTCCATTAATGCATTCTTACCCTGAGTCACATACCCTCTCTCACCCATGTTTATAACTTGATAGTAATTTATATTTGTCCATCATACCAACAAATACCAGGTAATCATAAATAAGGTACTATAGACAAGACAATTGCCTTAATGTCCACTCCAAGCAGGCTTTCAGATTCAAAACTTTGTCCACACAGCACCAACATGCCATGTTGTAAGTCTGATCCGATTGTCCTGGAAATGCAAGACAGCAATAAGAGGGAGGAAAATGCTTTAAACCAACATGAATATTTAAAAGTCTTTCCAGTAGAGAGATACAGCATGCCCAACTGCTGTAATATGTATAAACAGGAAGCATCTGTGCTGTCTCGTTCACTACAAAAAGCCACAATGAAGACGTGGCCATCCTCCTCCACATTGCTCCCACCTTGTCTTTCATCCATCATGCCCTCAATCATGTGCCTGACTTCCCACCACCCCCCATTCCCTCCCTTTACCACTTTGTCTGCTACATCCCTCTATGTCCTACTCCTCCTCCTACATCTCTCAACCTCTTCTCTCTTCTCTCCCCCTGACGTGTGCCGGCACGACGTTTTTTTTCTTTCTGCAAGGTCATCTCACGTCTTAAACACGTTATTGGCCTCATCTGTCTCGCATTGCGGTCTCGGCATGGCCGGCGCAAAGCAGCTGTGGTGGGAACGACTGGCTCGGGAAGTAAGGGCGAGAAGCAATATATACCTTCTCCAGCCCAAGGCCATCTGCTGCACATCACCCACAGCAATCGCACCTCTTTCATAGGCCGGCACACTCACAGAAAACGACAGTAATGCAGAGCAGATGGAGACAAAAGTTAGGCATAATTAAACGGATTTGGTGAAAACGTTCAGGTAGAGAGAAGACCAGTACATGGGCCAGCTGTTTTGAAGTTTGCACTTATGCTACCCGCGGTGCTCCATGAAGCCATGTCTAAACTCAGAACCTCACGAGGAGACTCCGCAGAAGCGTGCTCATGCGTCGAAGAATTCCTGTCCTTTCCACACGTGACATGAACGATCCTTTTTGACGTTTTCACGCAATAGTTGGGTATGTTTAATTACAGACCGAAAATCGCAATGACTATAATAAAAGGAACCACACTCATGAGTCATGAGATGGCCTACATCTCCTACGTCTACGCTTATGGCTTTGGAAGGCGCTGTGTGATTGTCGGATATTGTTCGGTCACAAACACATCTACGGGGTGGGCCAAAAAAAAATGACAATTATGATTCTGGAAGAATATCTGAGAAATATAACACATTGAATCGCACATGATCACTCATGAATTTGACATGTTGTTACAAATTTTCTGTCCATTAGGCATAACTTTTAATATCTAATCACGTGTTCAATCCACGCTTAATTCATACACAGTATTTCGAAAGTCGGCACGAGCCTTGTGTGCCGCACAATCCCTGTATTACTTAAATCAGCAGAGTTGATGTAGTTACTTTTTTGGTTGGATGCACTTTCCCCTTCTTTAAATGTCGATATTTATATATTTATATGGCGATTGATCTCGAACACACACAGACACAGATTTGTTGGGTCTGCCTGGCAAGCACGTAAGAAGCTGATGTTCGACTGAAAGTGGCAGGAATTTGGAATTTGTTGAGAGTGCCGGTGTTAACTCGCCGACTATTCCACTTAATAACACTGGGACCTTTAACGTCTCACAACGGCCATGGATGGCAGAGCTTAAAGGCTCTCCAATAGATGGTGTTGGCGCATTGTTGTGTCACCCTGCATGTGAAACGCCAGGAAGACAGTTTAAAGCCAGGTCGATATTCAAACCCATAGTAGACAGCTCACTGATGAGTGTGCATACCACTCGGCTATCCTCCAAGCTCACATTCTTACCTTAACAGAAATAGCACATTCTGTGCGACGCTGAACCCCCTCGCTTATCGCAATACATAGATTTGTATTGCACAGCCGTGGGTTGGTCATAGGTCCCTGCAAATGAAGCCAAATGAATTAACATTCGAGTAATGCAGATATGTACTGTAAGTAATCAATTTGTTCTCATTTCGTTCCATTATATGGCTGCACGCTTCCACGATGTTCAGAAATAAATTGCAATTTCTCTGAGTGCCTGGATATTCCCATTGCACAAAGCTAACACCTTCGACACACCACCACAGTTGCGATGTACTATGATTAGTCACTCAGTGTTTGTTATTTTCCTATAGAGGAATGCCATGGGTGCATTATGCCGACACGGATGAGAATTGATGTGATCGCATTTTGAGAAGAGTTAACAAACACGCGCGTGCGCTGCGAACCTGGCCGCGTGCCGGGTGGCTCTTTTACCCAAATCCCTGGGTGGGGTAATGAATCAAGGTTATTATTATGCATACGGTCATACCAATAAGATCTTTTTGTTGTTTTCATGTGCAAATTGCGCAGAATATCAGGCCCATTTGTTTTAACTCGTGAAAAAGCACTCTAATTGATGTCATTATACGACGTGGGCATGTTTCGAGCAAGCACAATAACTGCAACTGAGGGGTGGAGGGGGGTTACGAGGGAAACGCTTTGCAAACCCCTAAGGAACATCGGCCTGAGTGTTCAGATAAACCGTGCAGGACCATTATATTGCCTTGGGCGCAGCGTTTCTTCGTTTTGACGTGTTTCTGCCATTGTTCAAGCTTTCCTTCATCAGGGTGCACTGACCCAGTAATCATCACGAAGCCAAGAGACGAGATGTGAGAGAGTCACCCCAATTGGGCCACGAGCATGAAGGGACCGTGAGAGATGCGACAAAAAGGCACAGTATAAGGGGCAAAGCACAAAGTGACGTTTCACCCCCTTTGCCTCCGTTGCTGAACCGGGAGAAAGCAAATAGAATTTGGCACGCCGACTCGGAGAGTGTATTTATGAATTGAAAACAGGAATTTTTACAACTTCCAGACGCTCCCTGTCAGAACAAAATCTCCACTGTTTGATTTTCAATTAGAGAAAGCGGCCGATGGAAAGTCCAAACCAAACAGTGAGAAAAGGTGGTGTGACGTCACAATTGCCGTGTGAGATGATGGTGTCCAGGACTGGTTTATACCTCTCCAATTCGAGGGTGGGAATGCTCACAGGTATGTTCAAAACTTTGGAAGGTCATTATATCAATGAGTGGACATCATTTGTACACTTCACAGATGTCATTGATAAAAGTTGGTGTTCATTAAATAGTATTTATGTGTATACATAAGGCAACAAACAATGCATATCAATATCTATATGTATATAAATAAATAAATATATATATTGTTATTGTTATGGTTGTGAGGGTAGATGGAGGAATTTCATCGGAAAGTTAGGATTGAATAGAGTTGTTTGGTCTGTGGACGTATAGGAGACATCTCGATGTAAATTAAGTTGGGAAACTGTGAACTTAAGTGTTACATGTCACCACACGGGGGGTGGTGTGGTGTTAATTAGACAGGAATGAAGGACAATATCCCCCCAGTGTGTGATTGCCCCCTGTAACCTATTCCTATGTTTTTGCATTTACAAGTCAGCCAGGAAGAAGTCCGTTTTTATACCAACAACAACCATAACAACAAGAAAGCCAGGTGGGCCAAGCAGGCAGAAGCCCCGCCTTCCTGGGTTTCATATGAGCAAGCCACGCCCCGGAGGTGAATGGTTGTTTAGTGTGAAATCGAAGAGAAATTGGGAGCGAATGCATGAGTTTGGTGGGAGGCGGCAGTTGTAGTCGTGAGAGAAACATGGCTGGGATGCAGGATCTCGCTTTGCTCTCCTCCTGGCACGATGAAATGGCTTTCCTTCGACGCCTGAAGAAGATGGTGAGATTCTCGTGTTCATGCTGAGGCGGATTGGCTCACATAGTGGAGCAAGACGCTGGCCATTGACTATTGGTTGGTTCGTGTGAGACGGACATCGAAGCCTCATGTATGTCACCGAAGGGGAGGGCGTCATTCTGCACAGTGCCACGTATCGGCAAGCGCGATCAACGAAGAAACTGCATGGTGGCCTCTGAGCCCTGGTGTTGAATACCGCACACAAATTGCCTGATATACATTTTTTCCAGTCTGAGAGAGTGGCTTGGCGCCATTTTGGGCACGTCTACACATGCAGGACAAAGCACCTCAATTCCAAAGTTCCGTAGAGACCATCTCTGGATAAGCTAAGTGCCAGAATAAAGGGAGGATTTTCTCTTATTTTGTTTCCCCATTGTCTGTATTTAAGTCTGTGTGTAGAGGCACCTCGACTTTAGGTTTAATTTATCTCACGATTATTATTCCATTTTAATTATTATCCTTGTAAATATTTCTAGTTTCATGAAATCCCGCATTTATTTTAAGCTGCTGTATCCGTGCATTTGTCATGGTGTTTGAGTAAAAACCCCTTGTGCATCCATCTTTGCCTCCATTGCTCTGCCACTACCACACGCCCCACCCCTCCCACGCATGTCATATCTCAGAGGATCATGTCCGCCTCCTAAGGAAAACCGCTCGGCTATCCGGGCTGGCTGGGGTTAATCGCTGTTTCACCATAATTGGGTGACCATGATTGTCCACCATAACATGACCGCAATTCCTGCGAATATATATATATATATACGTATATGTATAAATATATACACACACTGTCGGACGCCACTATCCACGGAGGATACGGTTCTGGAAAATTCCGCAAATGATGAATCCATGAAGAGCAGGGCATTGTTTCAATGGATAAAGAGGGGAAAGGTTCCCAGCAGTTTGTGATTCATGAGGTAAAATCAAAAATCCAGTGAAAAACTGAAAAACTGCAAATATGCCCACAAAAGACCCTAAATACGCCCGTCAAAAACTTCCGAAAAACCCTGAATGTTCCTGTGAAAAACAGCCTAAAAACCGTGAATGTGCCCGTTAGAAACTGCCTAAAAACCGTGAATGTGCCCGTTAAAAACTGCCTAAAAACCGTGAATGTGCCCGTTAAAAAC
>CM068962.1:22716237-22734217 GCA_035128595.1 Eptatretus atami
ATCTAGACATTGTTTCAGGATATTTTACACACTTTGTATGTTTTTATACATGTACAGTATAGCATAAGCTAAGAACCTGGGTCAAGACTTCAAATGTTAGATGTGGGCCTTATTCCCCAATCATCTTTGGTGTTTTAATAGGCCATGTGGAAGATGGAGTTGAATTCATTAATTATGGAATGTTGGAGGGTGCAAATATCTGTGCTTTTGGATATTGGGAGCTATTATTTATTTATTTATTTATTATTATGTGACTGCTTGGCTGCATCATTTTCTTGGGGCACAGCTGCTGCTGCTAATGCAGTGCCCCCCGATACCAGCACGCTGGTACTTCATTTTGCCAACCTCAGAAGGATGACAAACCGAGTCAACCCTACCTGGTGTTAATCAGCGGCCCGACAGGGGCTTCAATCAAGACCCTAATAACTTAACCCAAGCACCTTACCCGTAAACCAACACCAGACCTATATTGGAGCTAATGGTTTTCTGTGGCATCTCCTCACTTCAGTCAAATGACTACTTCACTGATTACAAAGGATATGTCTTGGGCAGGCCTCAAGAAAACCTGAAATTTGGTCAGATTCGTACAAAAACAATTTATCCCAAAGATTTCTGTCCCATATATGATACAAAGCTGCATGAACAATACGTCCCGTAAGAAATTAGTTTTCCACGCCATTTTGTTTTTTTTGTTTGTACAGGTAAACTTTGGAGAGCTTTGATGCAAAAAGCCCTGGAGTAACCTTTTGGAATGTAAATGTCAAACGGCCAGGTGTAACCTCTCGTAGCACCCTCCCCTCCCCTTTCCCTACTCCCACACCCCCACACAACCCCAATCACAGATGAGCAGCATTGATTGGACAGTAATGCACAGACATGTCTAGTTCCTCCATTAATGCATTTTACCTGAGTCACATTACCCTCTCTCACCCATGTTATAACTTGATAGTAAATTTATATTTGTCCATCATACCAACAAATACCAGTAATCATAAATAAGGACTATAGACAAGACAATTGCCTTAATGTCCACTCCAAGCAGGCTTTCAGATCAAAACTTTGTCCACACAGCACCAACTGCCATGTTGTAAGTCTGATCCGATATGTCCTGGAATGCAAAGACAGCAATAAGAGGGAGGAAAATGCTTTAAACCAACATGAATATTTAAAGTTCTTTCCATAGAGAGATACCAGATGCCAACTGCTGTAATATGTATAAACAGGAAGCATCTGTGCTGTCTCGTTCACTACAAAAAGCCACAATGACGACGTGGCCATCCCCTCCACATTGCTCCCACCTTGTCTTTCATCCATCATGCCCTCAATCATGTGCCTGACTTCCCACCACCCCCATTCCCTCCTTTACCACTTTGTCTGCTACATCCTCTATGTCCTACTCCTCCTCCTACATCTCTCAACCTCTTCTCTCTTCTCTCCCCCTGCACGTGTGCCGGCACGACGTTTTTTTTTTCTTTCTGCAAGGTCATCTCACGTCTTAAACACGTCGTTTTGCTTACAATCAGTCGCGCTCGTATGGCCCACGTCTCGCATTGCGGTCTTCGCATGCCGGCGCAAAGCAGCGTGTGGGAACGACTGGCTCGGAAGTAAGGGCGAGAAGCAATATATACCTTCTCCAGCCCAAGCCATCTGCTGCACATCACCCACAGCAATCGCACTCTTTCATAGGCCGGCACACTCACAGAAAACGACAGTAATGCAGAGCAGATGGAGACAAAAGTTAGGCATAATTAAACGATTGGTGAAAACGTTTCAGGTAGAGAGAAGACCAGTACATGGCAGCTGTTTTGAAGTTTTGCACTTATGCTACCCGGTTGCTCCATAAGCCATGTCTAAACTCAGAACCTCACGAGGAGACTCCGCAGAAGCTGTGCTCATGCGTCGAAGAATTCCTGTCCTTCCACACTGACATGAACGTCTTTTTGACGTTTTCACGCAATAGTTGGGTATGTTTAATTACAGACCGAAAATCGCAATGACTATATAAAAAGGAACCACACTCATGAGTCATGAGATGGCCTACATCTCCTACGTCTACGCTTATGGCTTTGGAAGGCGCTCTGTGTGATTGTCGGATATTGTTCGGTCACAAACACATCTACGGGTGGGCCAAAAAAAAATGACAATTATGATTCTGGAAGAATATCTGAGAATTATAACACATGAATCGCACATGATCATCATGAATTTACATGTTGTTACAAAATTTTCTGTCCATTAGCATAACTTTTTAATATCTAATCACGTGTTCAATCCACGCTTAATTCATACACAGTATTTCGAAAGTCGGCACGACCTTGTGTGCCGCACAATCCCTGTATTACTTAAATCAGCAGAGTGATGAGTTACTTTTTTGGTTGGATCACTTTCCCCTTCTTTAAATGTCGATATTTTATATATTATATGGCGATTGATCTCGAACACACACAGACACAATTTGTTGGTCTGCCTGGCCAAGCACGTAAGAAGCTGATGTTCGACTGAAAGTGAGGAATTTGGAATTTGTTGAGAGTGCCGGCTGTTAACTCGCCGACTATTCCACTTAATAACACTGGACCTTTAACGTCTCACAACGGCCATGGATGCAGAGCTTAAAGGCTCTCCAATAGATGGTGTTGGCGCATTGTTGTGTCACCCTGCATGTGAAACGCCAGGAGACAGTTTAAAGCCAGGTCGATATTCAAACCATAGTAGACAGCTCACTGGATGAAGTGTGCATACCACTCGGCTATCCTCCAAGCTCACATTCTTACCTTAACAGAAATGCACATTCTGTGCGACGCTGAACCCCCTCGCTTATCGCAATACATAGATTGTATTGCACAGCCGTGGGTGGTCATAGGTCCCTGCAAATGAAGCCAAATGAATTAACATTCGAGTAATGCAGATATGTACTGTAAGTAATCATTTGTTCTCATTTCGTTCCATTATTATGCTGCACGCTTCCACGATGTTCAAGAATAAATGCAATTTCTCTGAGTGCCTGGTATTTTTTCCCCAATTGCACAACAAAGCTAACACCTTCGACACACCACCACAGTTGCATGTACTATGATTAGTCACTCAGTGTTTGTTATTTTCCTATAGAGGAATGCCATGGGTGCATTATGCCGGACACGGATGAGAATTGATGTGATCGCATTTTGAGAAGATGTAACAAACACGCGCGTGCGCTGCGAACCTGCGCGCGTGCCGGTGCTCTTTTACCCAAATCCCTGGGTGGGGTAATGAATCAAGGTTTATTATTATGCATACGGTTCATACCAATAAGATTCTTTTGTTGTTTTCAGTGCAAATTGCGCAGAATATCAGGCCCATTTGTTTTAACTCGTGAAAAAGCACTCTAATTGATGTCATTATACGACGTGGCATGTTTCGAGCAAGCACAATAACTGCAACTGAGGGTGGGGGGCTTACGAGGGAAACGCTTTGCAAACCCCTAAGAACATCGGCCTGAGTGTTCAGATTAAACGTGCAGGACCATTATATTGCCTTGGGCGCAGCGTTTCTTCGTTTTGACGTGTTTCTGCCATGTTCAAGCTTTCCTTCATCAGGGTGCACTGACCCAGTAATCAATCACGAAGCCAAGAGACGATGATGTGAGAGAGTCACCCAATTGGGCCACGAGCATGAAGGACCGTGAGAGATGCGACAAAAAAGGCACAGTATTAAGGGGCAAAGCACAAAGTGACGTTTCACCCCCTTTGCCTCCGTTGCTGAACCGCGGGAGAAAGCAAATAGAATTTGGCACGCCGACTCGGAGAGTGTATTTATGAATGAAAACAGGAATTTTTACAACTTCCAGACGCTCCCTGTCAGAACAAAATCTCCACTGTTTGATTTTCAATTAGAGAAAGCGGCCGATGGAAAGGTCCAAACCAAAAGTGAGAAAAGGTGGTTACTCACAAATTGCCGTGTGAGATGATGTGTCCAGGACTGGTTTATACCTCTCCAATTCCGAAGGGTGGAATGCCTCACAGGTATGTTCAAAACTTTGAAAGTCATTATATCAATGAGTGGACATCATTGTACAACTTCACAGATTCATTGATAAAAGTTGGTGTCATTAAATAGTATTTATGTGTATACATAAGGCAACAAACAATGCATATCAATATCTACTATGTATATAATAAAGTAAATATATATATTGTTATTGTTATGGTTGTGAGGTAGATGGAGGAATTTCATCGGAAAGTTAGGATTGAATAAGTTGTTTTGGTCTTGGGACGTATAGGAGACTCTCGATGTAAATTAAGTTGGGAAACTGTGAACTTAAGTGTTACATGTCACCACACGGGGGTGGTGTGGTGTTAATTAGACAGGAATGAAGGACAATATCCCCCCAGTGTGTGATTGCCCCCTGTAACCTATTCCTATGTTTTGCATTTACAAGTCAGCAGGAAGAAGTCCGTTTTATACCAACACAACCATAACAACAGAAAGCCAGGTGGGCCAAGCAGGCAGAAGCCCCGCCTTCCTGGGTTTCATATGAGCAAGCCACGCCCCGGAGGTGAATGGTTGTTTAGTGTGAAATCGAAGAGAAATTGGGAGCGAATGCATGAGTTTGTGGGAGAGGCGGCAGTTGTAGTCGTGAGAGAAACATGGCTGGGATTGCAGGATCTCGCTTTGCTCTCCTCCTGGCACGATGAAAATGGCTTCCTTCGACGCCTGAGAAGATGGTGAGATTCTCGTGTTCATGCTGAGGCGGATTGGCTCACATAGTGGAGCAGACGCTGGCCATTGACTATTGTTGGTTCGTGTTGAGACGGACATCGAAGCCTCATGTATGTACCGAAGGGGAGGGCGTCATTCTGCACAGTGCCACGTATCGCAAGCGCGATCAACGAAGAAAACTGCATGGTGGCCTCTGACCCTGGTGTTGAATACCGCACACAAATTGCCTGATATACATTTTTTCCAGTCTGAGAGAGTGGCTTGGCGCCATTTTGGGCACGTCTACACATGCAGGACAAAGCACCTCAATTCCAAAAGTTCCGTAGAGACCATCTCTGGAAAGCCTAAGTGCCAGAATAAAGGGGAGATTTTCTCTTATTTTGTTTCCCCATTGTCTGTATTTAAGTCTGTGTGTAAGAGGCACCTCGACTTTTAGGTTTAATTTATCTCACGATTATTATTCCATTTTAATTATATTCCTTGTAAATATTTCTAGTTTCATGAAATCCCGCAATTATTTTAAGCTGCTGTATCCGTGCATTTTCATGGTTTGAGTAAAAACCCCTTGTGCATCCATCTTTGCCTCCATTGCTCTGCCACTACCACACGCCCCACCCCTCCCACGCATGTCATATCTCAGAGCATCAATGTGTCCGCCTCCTAAGGAAAACCCTCGGCTATCCGGCTGGCTGGGGTTAATCGCTGTTCACCATAATTGGTGACCATTGATTGTCCACCATAACATGACCGTCAATTCCTGCGAATATATATATTATATATAATATATATATATATATTATATATATATATTATATATACGTATATGTTATAAATATATACACACACTGTCGGACGCCACTATCCACGCGAGGATACGGTTTCTGGAAAATTCCGCCAAAATGATGAAGCCCATGAAGAGCAGGGCATTGTTTCAATGGACTAAAGAGGAAAGGTCCCAGCAGTTTGTGATTCATGAGGTAAAAATCAAAAATCCAGTGAAAACTGAAAAACTGCAAATATGCCCACAAAAGACCCTAAGATACGCCCGTCAAAAACTTCCGAAAAACCCTGAATGTTCCTGTGAAAAACGCCTAAAAACGTGAATGTGCCCCGTTAGAAACTGCCTAAAAACCGTGAATGTGCCCGTTAAAAATGCCTAAAAACTGTGAATGTGCCCGTTAAAACTGCCTAAAAACCGTGAATGTGCCCGTTAAAAAACTGCCTAAAAACGTGAATGTGCCTCGTGAAAAACTGCCTAAAAACCGTGAATGTGCCCGTTAAAAACTGCTAAAAACCGTGAATGTGCCCGTTAAAAACTGCCTTAAAAACCGTGAATGTGCCCCGTTAAAAACTGACTAAAAACGTGAATGTGCCCGTTAAAAACTGCCTAAAAACCGGTGAATGTGCCCCGTTAAAAAACTGCTAAAAACGTGAATGTGCCCGTAAAAACTGCCTAAAACCGTGAATGTTCCTGTGAAAAACTTCTAAAAACGTGAATGTGCCATAGAACTGCCTAAAAACCGTGAATGTGCCCGTTAAAAACTGCCTAAAACCGTGAATGTTCCTGTGAAAAAAACTTTCTAAAACCGTGAATGTGCCCATTAAAAACTGCCTAAAAACCGTGAATGTGCATGTTAAAACTGCCTAAAACCGTGAATGTGCCCGTAAAAACTGCCTAAAAAACCGTGAATGTGCCGTTAAAAACTGCCTAAAAACCGTGAATGTGCCCGTTAAAAACTGCCTAAAACCGTGAATGTGCCCGTTAAAAACTGCTAAAAACGTGAATGTCCTGTGAAAAACAGCCTAAAAACCGTGAATGTGCCCGTGAAAAACTTTCTAAAAACCGTGAATGTGCCCGTTAAAAACTGCCTAAAAACCGTGAATGTGCCCGTTAAAAACTGCCTAAAAACCGTGAATGTGCCCGTGAAAAAACTGCCTAAAAACCGTGAATGTGCCTGTTAAAAACTGCCTAAAAAACCGTGAATGGCCCGTTAAAAACTGCCTAAAAACCTGAATGTGCCGTGAAAAACTTCTAAAAACCGTGAATGTGCCGTGAAAAACCTTCTAAAAACCGTGAATGTGCCCGTGAAAAACTTCATAAAAACCGTGAATGTGCCCGTGAAAAAACCTCTTAAAAACCGTGAATGTGCCCGTTAAAAACTGCCTAAAAACCGTGAATGTGCCTGTGAAAACTGCCTAAAAACGTGAATGTGCCGGTTAAAAACTGCCTAAAAACCGTGAATGTGCCCGTTAAAAACTGCCTAAAAACCGTGAATGTGCCTGTGAAAAACTGCCTAAAAACCGTGAATGTGCCCGTGAAAAACTGCCTAAAAACCGTGAATGTGCCCGTGAAAACTTCTAAAAACCGTGAATGTGCCAGTGAAAAACTTCTAAAAACGGTGAATGTGCCCGTGAAAAACTTCTAAAAACGGAATGTGCCCCTGAGAAACCTTCTAAAAACCGTGAATGTGCCAGTGAAAAACTTCCTAAAAACCGTGAATGTGCCAGTGAAAAACCTTCTAACAAACTGTGAATGTGCCCATGAAAAACTTGCCTAAAAACCGTGAATGTGCCCGTGAAAAACTGCCTCAAAACCGTGAATGTGCCCGTGAAAACTTCCTAAAAACCGTGAATGTGCTCGTGAAAAACTGCCTAAAAACCGTGAATGTACCCATGAAAAACCTTCTAAAAACCGTTAATGTGCCCGCGAAAAACTGCCTAAAAACGTGAATGTGCCATGAAAAACTGCCTAAAAACCGTGAATGTGCCCGTGAAAAACTTCCTAAAAACCGTGAATGTGCCAGTGAAAAACCTTCTAAAAACAGTGAATGTGCTCGTGAAAAACTTCCTAAAAAACGTGAATGTGCCCGTGAAAAAACCTTCTAAAAACCGTGAATGTGCCAGTGAAAAACTTCCTAAAAACCGTGAATGTGCCAGTGAAAAACCTAAAAAACCGTGAATGTGCCCGTGAAAAACTTCCTAAAAACCGTGAATGTGCCAGTGAAAAACCTTCTAAAAACAGTGAATGTGCCGTGAAAAACTTCCTAAAAACCGTAAATGTGCCGTGAAAAACCTTCTAAAAACCGTGAATGTGCCAGTGAAAAACTGCTAAAAACGTGAATGTGCCAGTGAAAAACTTCTAAAAACCGTGAATGTGCCCGTGAAAAACTTCCTAAAAACCATGAATGTGCCAGTGAAAAACCTTCTAAAAACCGTGAATGTGCCCGTGAAAAAACTTCCTAAAAACCGTGAATGTGCCCGTGAAAAACCTTCTAAAAACCGTGAATGTGCCAGTGAAAAACTGCCTAAAAACCGTGAATGTGCCGTGAAAAACTGCCTAAAAACCGTGACTGTGCCCGTGAAAAACTCCTAAAATCCCTGAATGTGCCCGTGAAAAAACTTCCTAAAATCCGTGAAGTGTTGCCGTGAAAAACTTCTAAAAACCGTGAATGTGCCCTGGAAAAAACTGCCTAAAAACCGTGAATGTGCCTGTGAAAAAACTTGCTAAAAACCGTGAATGTGCCTGTGAAAAACTGCCTAAAAACCTCGTGAATGTGCCTGTGAAAAACTTCCTAAAAACCGTGAATGTGCCCCGTGAAAAACTTCTAAAATCCGTGAATGTGCCGTGAAAAACTTCCTAAAAACCGTGAATGTGCCAGTGAAAAACCTTCTAAAAACCGTGAATGTGCCCGTGAAAAACTGCCTAAAAACGTGAATGTGCCTGTGAAAAATGCCTAAAAACCGTGAATGTGCCTGTGAAAAACTTCCTAAAAACCGTGAATGTGCCCGTGAAAAACTGCCTAAAAACCGTGAATGTGCCCGTGAAAAACTGCCAAAAAACATGAATGTACCCATGAAAAAACTTCTAAAAACCTGAATGTGCCCGCGAAAAAACTGCCTAAAAACCGTGATGTTGCCTTGAAAAAACTGCTTAAAAAACCGTGAATGTTCCCGTGAAAAACTTCCTAAAAACCATGAATGTGCCCGTTAAAAACTGCCTAAAAACCGTGAATGTGCCTGTGAAAAACTGTAGAAACTCGAAAATAATGCGAATATGCCCACGAAAAACCGCAAATAAAAAAACAGCGAGTATGTGAAGCACAGGGCCGCAAATGTAGAAGCAGGTCACATTTTATCAACCGCGAATATGCGCGGTCCACGAATAGTGTCGTCTGACCGTGTATTGTACATACAGCAGGCCCACCCCGATCGCGGGTTACCCCTTCGCGGTTGAATTATTTTGGTAAAATGTGCTGATCGTACATGGGTCCCTCGCTCTGTCGTGGTCTGGTGCGGTGGAACGCACAACCCCGCATCTCTGTCTCATCTCACAGACCCACGTTGCACTGCATCGCAGGCTCAGATGCTCTTTCGATATCGTTCCGAACGGACTGTGATCACACGATATCGTGAGATTTAGTTTGTTATCATGTGATTTTGTTTAATATCATGTGATTTCGTTTGATATTGCATGATTTCGTTTGACATCGTGGGGTGTTCCTGACAGTAAATAGTTATAAAGAAGAAGAACATGTGGGATTTAGTAAAATAAGGCAAACAAAATATTATAAAATGTTATGAAAAGCTTTTATAGTAAGAAGCAAATTAATTATATTATGAGGAATGTTGGTTCAATTGGGAGGTAATGAGAAAGGAAGGAAATAGAGGCAGAATGAGTTCATGATTTATTTATTTTTTTGAGTAAAAATATTTCTTTGTTTGTTTTGAAGCGAGGAGGGGGAAATAAGATAAAATGGAGGAGTGTGAAAGAGAACACTTGGAATAAAGCAGAATGCAGCATATATCTTGAAAAGTTTAGGCTAGTCTTCATGGAGTTCCCCAGCTCTCCCGAAGAGACCAGGCAATCCTCGACAGGCTCAGACTCAGACATCGTGCTCTAAACTCCTATTTACAAAGGATATGCCGATAGGGTGGCACCCAATGGGCTTCGACGAGCGGTGTAAGGTTCCCGAAGATTTGGATCACATCTTCACACAACACCCTCGGTACAGGAGACCCAGATCACACCTATTCCACTCTACCAGAGAGATGGGGATCAGCTGGCCAGGTGTACCGGATACACTGTGCCGAATGAGCCAGAAGCACCCTCGACTCTGCAAGTCGTTGTTGAAATTTATAAAAGAAATGGGTCTAACAATATAAAGGTCCCCGTACTTGTCTGCTCCAGCCGAAGTTTTTCAGTGTGTGGCGTATATAAAGCCTCGCATCTCTGAAAACGCCATTAAACCAAAAGAAGAAGAAGTCTTCAGTCTTTACGGAGAGGTGCTTGGAATTCAAGCATGAGATGGATGCTGTCATGGCACCTTATACAGAGGCCTATAAGGACATGAAGAACAAGGCAAAACAGACAAAGATCACCTCCTTCTTCACAAAGTCTGACGACCCTAAGCCAGGGATGCCGACGTCATCTCAATTACCTCCATCATCATCATCATATCATCAAAAGTAAAAACAATTTTAAGTGTTTTTCATTTTTATGACTGTAGCTCAGACAAGGAAGTCGATAAATTTTAGAGTTTATTCCCCTAACCCTATTTTCCTATAAGGTTTTAAGTTTGCGCATCGTGGCTTTGCCCAACGTGGGGTTTTTCAAGAACATACCCCCCGCAAACGGGGAGGGTCTGCTGTACTAGGCAATTTTATCTGCCGCTTTCTTGACGGATTTAATCAAAAGACAACATGTCATACTTCACAAACATTCTGCTCTATTCACTCTATCATTTGCCCGAGGTCATCTTCGATTTGCTTGGAAGTCAGCTAACATCGCCTTCGGCAACCATCGTTGCTGCTTGTATATGGCATGAGCAAAAATCACTTCCTCTTCATTGCGAAGCTCAGTGTTTGATTCTTTGGTTTGAACCTCCGCTTAAAATTAGTGAAATGAAACATTTTGAAAATTTTGAATTATCCTCACTCAGATTTCAGCATCACCGTAATGCATATTATCAAAATGTTAAAACTTTCTTTATATAAGAAGATGATTTGTAATACCAGATACCACCAGGTGGTGCGACACGATACACATTTACAGAGAGAGAATTGGGGTCTTCCCCCCACCTTAATCTCCCTCCTCCAGATACGCTATCCTGACAGAAACCATACTTGGGGTACCCTTCGGTAACATGCAAAATTTGGTTGGATTTGGTTCAGTCGCGTTTTCGTTTTTTAAGCATATATAATCAAATAAACACGAATTGAGCTTTTATATCAAAATTATATATATATATATATATATATATATATATATATATATATATGTATATATATAGACAGTGGGCTGCAAAAGTATCACCAACTACCAATAATGCCACATTTAGATGAATATTATGAATGAGGTAGAAACAGTTTTTCCAAATGAATTTTTTATTAATAACTGAAGAGATCAAACTAAACACTGTTATAGATGGAGGTTACATGTCAGGGATACCTGAAAAACATGTACAAATCAAAATTCACTGGTTGTAAAAGTATTCAGCCCCTTGGGTCAGAACTTGGTGGAAACGCCTTTTTCAGCAATGACTGCTATGAGTCTTTTGGGGTACGTCTCCACCAGCTTTTCACAGTGAGATGGTGAAATCTTTGTCCGTTCTTCACCTGAAAATTGCTCCAGTTCTGCCAAGTTTTTATGGGAATCGTCGATGGACGGCAAACTTCAAGTCTCGCCATACATGTTCAGTTGGGTTCAAGTCTGGACTTTTTACTGGAGAACTCAAGAACATTTATTTTCTTCTTATTCAGAAACTCCAGTGTGGCTTTAGCTTTGTGCTTCGGATCATTGGCCTGGTGGAATGTGAATCTCCTACCCAGTTTCAGATTCATGGCTGACTTGAGCAGGTCTTTCATCAAGGATTCTCCAGTACTTTGCACCATTCATTGTCCCTTCTATCCTGACAAGATTGACAGTCCCTGCTGAAGAAAAGCTGCCCCATCATATGATACTGCCACCACTATCCTTGACAGTTGGGATAGTGTTGACTGGGTGATGTGCAGTATTCGGTTTGTGCCAGACATAACGCTTCAAATTTCGATCAATTTTTGTCTTTGACCACAAAACTTTTTTCCACATGCCTGCAGTATCATTAAGATGCTTTATCGTTCACACCACACAAGCTTTTAGATGCGTCTTTTTCATTAATGGCTTCTGTGTTGCCACCTGTCCATAGAGGCGAGCTTTGTGAAGGGAACGGGATATTGTTGATTGATGAACACTGACCACCATCTCAGACATAGAGTCCTGCAGATCTTTCAAAGTCATTCTTAGATTTACAGTGACATCCCACACCAGTTTCCTGCTTGCCTGGCTGCTGAGTCAGATGGGTGACCTGATCTGGGTAGAGTCTGGGAGGTATGATACATGTTACACTTCTTAATGATGGATTTCACTGACTCAAATTGATGATGAGTGACTTTGAAATCTTCTTATAACCCTCTCCTGAATGGTGCTTCTCCACCACTTCATGTCTGACTTGTTTGGAGAGCTCCTTGGTCTTCATGTTTGCTATGTTGTTTGACCAAGTAACTTTCACCTTAAAGCTCCTTACATAAGTGTGGGAGCTTAACTTTTTAATTTAAACCACTGATTACATACAGGTGAAACCTATTACACTTATTTTTTAACCTTTCAAATAAATAATTTGCTCCTGAAGTGATTTAGGGTTAATTCGGCAAAGAGTTTGAATATTTATGAAACTGAGCATCTGATTTTCTCTGTTAATCAAACTTATTCACATTTTATCTGCATTTTTTAGCCTCATCACTTTGGAGTAGATTGTGATGACTCTATCTTTTAAGTTTAATTTGAAAACATCATGAAATAAGCTCAGGTGGCATCAAAATGTGAAAACTTTGGAGCGGGATGAATACTTTTGCAGGCCACTCGATGTATATACTCTGATCTGGGAGGTAGGTCTTTCAAACCCCGGCCTTAGATGAAAGTCAGATGAAAGCCTTAAAAACCACTGCACTAACGAGTCAGGCTGGTCATCATATGTGCTGCTTCCTTACTTGACGCTCAGCTTATAAAAGGATAGAGCACAGACAAACGTTGGGAAAGCAATGGCAAAAAACCACGTTCCATCACAGCACTTGCTGCACGACCTGCCAGCAACAAGTGTCGCCTGCCACACAAGCACATTGTCTCTTCCCTGCTAATCATCGGTCAGGAGGTTTACAGTCAGCAATAATACATTTAACCAAAGAAGCATTCTGACCCGATGACACGACGTCATGTGCATAAATTATGCCGACACATGTGCACGTGTGGAAGGCAACACTTGTTGCTGGCAGGTCGTGCAGCAAGTGCTGTGATAGGACTCGATCTGTGCCCTGCTGCCTCGTCAAGTTAGGGGGTTCGATCTGTGTTTATTGACGAGCTTCGTATGGTTACGAGTAAACGATTCAACAGTATGTTGGCCTGATGAGCCCACAACAAGGTGGAAATCTAGATCGACATCTCTGCTTTCCTTTATTCGTGACGATAGGCTTTAAATCTCAGTCTGCAAAGGCTTGAGTGCCACGCAGATGCCTCCTAGTTTGGAGATTGTGTCAGCATAATTTATACACGACATCAGTGTCATGTCATAGGGTCAGTGTGCTTCTTTGCTTTATATATATATATATACTGTATATATATATAATCATTAAACTTATGTTGTTGGCAACAATCACCATATACAACCTCAACATGCAATCTTCACAATACATATTACTTGATTCATCCCAGAGGGAAAAAACAAAACACGGAGTGTATTAGCACAAGACCTGATTGAGGCCTGAAGACCAATTATCTGATTGTAAAATGTTTTTTTCATTAAAAAAAAAAATTTCATCCATATGTATGTGTATATATATATATATATATATATATATATATATACATATACATATACATACATATAAACCCCCATGCTCTTCCAGCCAAAAAAAGCGACAAAAAGTAGACAAGTAAAGCTACATAGGGTAAGCCCTTTGCTGTTTAAAATCCTACCGTGGCTCCTCTACAGCTGTAAGCATTCACAACAGCATATACATGAGAATCCCAATGCTATATGCCCCCCTCAGCCGCTGGATCAGTTTCATCACTTGTGGGCAAGTCATCATCGACAGCATGGACAGAAACACTCAACACTGAGGCTCCCAAGTACGTACCATGTACAATGCCAATATCAGTTAACATATAAATAACAACACCCAATCACGTCTCTCTCCCGTAGGATATATACTTGGAGGAAATAACCAAACAGCTCGCATGCAATCAATTACCCCAGGTGTCTAGAATTTCAATAAATTAGTCGCTATGTTCTTCCAGCCAAAGAAAGCTCTGCGTAAAACAAAACATCGGGTAATCGCATCAATTGTGAACTAGAGAGTGCATAGAATACGATACCCTATGCGGTGTTCAAATATACACTTCCATTTTAATAAAATAAGGATTTTAAAGATCATTTAAAAAAAAAAAATCCGGATGTTTAGGGCAACTGAAGCAGTCTGACGCACCACCCTTATACACTAATACTACAACATTGTGTGCGGTTTAGGAGATGAAGGCTTTATTGATCACTATGCAATGCAGCATCAATCAGCATCATACATAGCTATATAGCCAGCCTCTTCGTCCTCACCCGACTACTGTACCCTCTTACATGCCATGCCTTCTCATGATATATATATATATATAATATATATTATATATATATATAATATATATATATATATATATATATATATATATATATATATATTGATGTACGGTATAGCATGGTTCTTGGAAGTATTATGAAGGCGATTTGTGTTCTACAGTGTTCAAGTGTATAATTCAATTTACATTTAGGTTTAAAGAGGTTTAAAGGCGTATAAATAAATTAATTCCATGTTTTACGTAGCGTCTGTTGCATCACTTTATCTCACAAGGTACATTAGTTATTCGTCCCTGTTGTTTGTGTCCTTCATAACATCCTTAAAACAGTCGGTTTCCTGTTTGGAATGGTTTTCAATTTGGTTTACTGCCAGGCAGACAGACAAAGTAAAAAATATTGTCTCACTCCTGTCTGCGCATGCGTGATCAGGACAAGTTCTGAGACAAAGTACTGTAAAACAGCAAACTTGTCTTCCTTTTAAATTTTCCGATTTGTGTTCAAAATATAACATTCGATTTAAATAAGTTGTTCCTCATCAGATGGAGAGACGATGGACAGACGGACAAGAAACAATTGCTTTATCCCACTTTTTGCTTCACGTCCTGAGGAGGCCATAATAATGGTGAAACCATGATCAGCGGCTCCACTGTCCTTTGTTTGTGACCTGTAAATCTCGGTTTATAATGGATCAGAGTGTGCCCACGGAAGCTATCCGGCATTGGAGGTGATGTGGTGCACATGCGCAGTATGATGTTAGGTCACGCCGTTGATATTATTCGGTCAGAAAAGCCATTTTTTGCTTTTATTTTTATTCCCAACTACATTCGACCTCCTGGTTGGTGTGCAGCAGGGCAAAGACAATGTGTTGGCAGATGACCATTGTTGCTCACAGGTTGTGCAGTTTTGGCTGGCTGTTGAAAGACACAATCTGTGCTTTGCTGCTTCACCAAGTCAGAAGGTGTTTTGCATATATATATATATATATATATATATACATGTATATATATATATATAATTGTTGCAGTTCTGTGAAAGTGCCACTCCTCAAGGCAAATGCACCCAACATATAGCGGTTCCCAGACAGCTATTTTATTAGTATTCATTTAGTTTGTCCTTTCCTCATGTCCATTGGATATATGAGACAAGATGTGTTGCAAAGGATTTTGGTTTTGGTCTTTAATTCCACTTACTATTCTTTCATCTATTTTATTTTACTTTATTTCACACACTATCTCTCTTTCACGCATGCATGCACGCCATAGACAAGACCGCACAGAGCTAGCCGAATTTGCATAGGAGGAGAGGAGATTGGGACCATACTCTTTGCAGAGCGTTGGTGCTGCCTAAGTAGTCTCCTTGGCAGGTCGCCACTCCGACACAGTATACTAGCAAGCTGGCGCTCATTTTGCCAACCTCGGAAGGATGACAGGCCGAGTTAACCCCACCTGGTATTACTTCAACAGCTGAGCGGGATTTGAACTCAGAGCCCTAGGATCCAAAGCCCACCACTCTAATCATTAAGCCAACACCAGGCATGAATTTGCATACGTGCGCCAGAACCACGTTCAAACTGCACGCCATTCCCCAATGGACGTTTCACCTCAGACCCTCACCATACTCACTACGACGTTACAACCTTCATACAAATCACCACAATGCCCTCCTAAAAATCTGCATAGTAACCTATGCTCGAGCTCCTCACCACAACTGCTACAACCACTTCACGCACCTCACCACAACTGCTTCAACTGCTACCAACGCTTCAATTTCCTTCCCACGAACACGATAGCGCTTCACCCACCTCACCACAACCACAACGCTCACTGCCGTCCTTTGGGAAACCGGAGGAATGGAGGACATAACGGAGCCTATGAGTCGAAATATATTGTCATGTAACTCGAAGCGCAAGTATGCGTTGGGGTCCGTTCAACATCGTCTGGGTAGCCCAGCGCTCTGCTAAATTGCGACCCTCATTTGGAACCCAGCACATGTTCATTGCCGGAGAGCATTCTCAAAAACCTACCGCCCATGTTAATCTCGGAGCTCAATTGCATAGCCGAGTTTGGGGATGACAGAAGCCATTTTATTCTTCCGAGCCTGGCGGGGCAGAGCTACTTCTCTGGGAGGCATAGGCACCCCAATAAGAGCACTCTGATACCCCTACAGGGCATTTTGATCTGATTGTTGGCTCCTCCTTTGCCCAGACTCAACAAAAGAGCGGAGCGAGTCACTGCCAAGGAGTCACCAAGTCATTGCCGGGGAGTTACTGAGTCATTGCCGAAGAGTGGTTGCAGAGCTGTTGCTGTTCATTGCCAAGTCATCCACGCTCTGCTTCACTAGCTTTGTTCCGCAGCCAGTCTTCGTTCCACTCAGTCTCATTAGCATTGATACTTGCAGACATTCTCACATAGCACGTAAGCTATCTCTTTACATGTTCTGCCTCTCCCATCTTCTGTCTTGTTTGTTGTGGACGCATAAAAACTAAAAGAGCAATTACAGACATGCACTCTTTCACTGATCCTCTTCTACATTACATTTACACCCCATTTACACCTCAGTTCCACCACCCACTGATGCATTGTAGACAGCGATGGTTTAATTCCCTCCTTCCCCCTCCTAAGAAACTCGGAAGCATGGGCCCGTCGGCCGCACCAAGTATTGCAAGAGATAGGCCACACCTCAAACTTTCTATCCTCTTTCTGTGCTCTCTAATTTCCTCGGGTGTGTGTCTGATGGTGCCTGTAATATTAATGTAACTTAAGATTGTGGAAGTTTCATATCAGTTTAGCTCTGCCCTATGTCTTCTCTTGTGTATATAACTGCATTTCTTTTGCCACACCTCATCAATCCTTGCTTTTCCCTGCTGTAGACATTGTAATAAAACCCTTTATTGTGCCACTTGAACTTTCCTAACCCTTGCTTTATAAATAAATTACCCTCATGATAAATGTACCCAGCTCATGCTGTCTTTTCCTCCATTGGTCCAGCATGGTCCGCGTGTTAGTTGATCCGGGAAGTTCTGCCCCACTAATTTGCTCTTGGGGATGACAGCACGCACTCACTGTATCACTCGGCAGTAATCTGGGTGTGCGCTGAGGGTACGAAACCCCCCTTAGTTCGGCCATCCACAGGTAAGGTATCACACAAAGTAGTGTCACCCTGCCAGGATTGTCAGTTCCAATTGGCATTCGTGGTAGTTTAGCAACCAATCGGCACACAGATTTATCCATATTCAGGACCAGGTATTCGGGAAGGATGGACCCGAGTGCTTCCCCTCATGGTAAGCCTCGAACCCCGGATGCATAACAATGTAACACGCGGCCCTTCCAGTCAAAGAAAGCTGCATAAAGCAACAAAGAAAAGCAATGCAATGTCAGCCCTTTGCTGTTGCAAACCCTACCGAGGTTTATCCACAGTTCTAGACATTTACAAGTAGCACATGCATAGGAATGCCAACCCCATCAGCCGCTAGACCAGTTTCATTGCTTATTGGTGAGTCGTCAGCAACAGCATAGACAGAACTTCAGACCACCTCGGCTGCCAAGCATGTACCATGTACAATGCCGATCACAGTTAACATATTGTTGTGGGCCGGGGGTCGGTGGCGAGAACGACCACTAGGTGGGGAA
>CM068962.1:22735232-22759076 GCA_035128595.1 Eptatretus atami
CTGATTGGACAGGGTCCTCCGGCACACCTTTCCGGGGCGGGGCCTCTGCCCCTGCCAGGAGTCCCCAGTTAATCTCCATGTGGCTTCGCTCTCGACGAGTAACAGTGTCAGCGCCGCGAAGGTCATCGTACAAGAGTTACAACGTTCGTGGAAGCCGGAACTGGAACCGTGAGACCTCCCTCTCAGCAAGTCAAGGTACGAGCAGCCAGCGGGTGGTGATGGAGCGTGATGGGCCGAAGGGGTCATGCAGATGGGATGGTTTATTTGATGTAATAACCTAACTAAAAGAAATCGCAACGCACGCCTTTGATTCTCCACTAGACAAAGGAAGGGGATCTGACTACACACATACTTAACGACATAACTGACTTTTGGGACATCTGTATGTTGAATGCAAATGGTTTCCAGATCCGTAACAATATAAATACCAAATGCCGAAACATCTCTCATGCTTAATTTGAGGGAACTAATCAGCTCTCACCTAATCAATGATCCACAGCTGCAACGAGAACATTGTCATCATGCCAAGCAAGTGGAAAATAATTTAATATACTTAACACTCAAATTAGTTACAACATCAGGCAAACGCTGCAGGACTATTTTACATACAGTACATATTATACTGAAGATGTATTTATGACTTTATTTATGCATTAGTAATCTTATCTAAAACCAATCTCCTTGATTGTTTACTCCGATCTAAATAAACTGATCTTGATCCTGTGGCCAAACATTTTCTGTTACAGAGCGTTGGTTCTGCCAAAGCAGTGTCTTGGCAAGGGTTATACTTGGTGGTTTGCCATTGCCTTCCCATCAGTAGTTAGGGCAGGAATTTGTGATTTGTTCCATGCTGCTGGCGATAGCTTGCCTACACTTCGTGAAGCACACTGTGGGCTCTTTAAAATTAACCAAGTAATGCTGGAAGATGGGACGCCGTTTGACATAGCTGGTAGCAGACGACAGACCGTACATGGGGAATGACAAAAATGCGCATTGTGCAAAATGCAAGTGGTACTAATGGAACCCAAGACTTCCCAAACATTGTCGGCATGTCCGCTAAGTGCACAGCAATTTCAGAGGGATCGTGTGACGGCGAGCCGAGTTTTTAGTGTGCATGCTTGGTATTATAATAGAGAGATGTATATATATATATATATATATACACATATATATGTATATATGTATATACACATACACACACACACACATACACACATGTACATATATATATATATATATATAATTTATATATATATAATATATACATAGATATACATAGATATACATAGATATACATAGATAACATAGATATACATAGATATACATAGATATACATAGATATAATACATAATATAATATATATAGCCTGGTGTTGGCGCAGTGGTTAGGGCAGCGGCTTGGGCTCCAAAAGGTCCTGAGTTCAAGCCCCGTTGGGCCACTGAATTAATATACCAGGGGGTTGACTCAGCCTGTCATCCTTCCGAGGTCGGCGAAATGAGTACCAGTGTACTGGGCCCGGTGTAGCCCGGTTAAAATAGGTGTACCATATCCCTGTGTCGTAAGAGGCGACCAGGGTTGCGTCAGGAAGGGCATCCGGCGTAAAACATGTGCCAAATCACTATGCGGATCATACGGATGATCCGCTGTGGCGACCCCTAACGGGAGCAGCTGAAAGAAGAAGAAGATATATATATATATATAATATATATATATATAATATATTATATATATATAATATAAGAAATAGATATATACACATACGAGTACACATACAGACATATACTTACACATACACAAACACACACATACACACATACACATATATATATATATATATATATATATATATATATATATATATTATATATTATAGATACACATATGCATATATATAGTTTTGTGTGTACATATAAATACATATATATAATATATATATGTCAGTATATATATATATATGTAAATATATATATATATATGTATGTACATATTTATTATTATTATATATATGTACATATTTAATATATATATAATATATATATATATATATATATATATATATATATATATATATATATATGTACATGTTGGTGGAATTGCAGCTCAGGATTCATCTTGGTATAAGGTACCATACTGAGCAATAAAAGAAGAAATTCTTTATTAAACGTTGACGTTTCGAGAACAAGCTAGTTCTCTTCCCCAGAGGCGTTAAGAGTGGTGTGGCGGTAACACCATGTTGATGTCCGTTGGAGGACGGTTCTGCGACGTGCCATGAGCCTAGCACGTGACTTTGGCTGACAAATGTTGCACATCGATTCAAACAGCAACACATGGTGACATCTCCTCGGAAAGTAAGTCCATGTTTCAATGTCATCTACAAAGTACTATGATATCCCCAATGCGAATTCTTCTTACTGCCTAATCCCAGTCGGTCACTTTATCATCTTGGAGTGTGTCAAAGCTTGGTTTCAACCTGAAATATCGGCTGATTATTTATTTGTAACTCTACCCTGTAAGTTAGAGTTGTCATTCATATAAATCATTCCCAAACATGGTGAAAAACACCATAAACGGTCAACATATCTTCGATGCCTCATGTGTGTACTTTACATGTATTATGACTTCCGGTTGCTTGGATGTCAACGTCACAGGCAGGAAATGAACGTTTACACAACTTGCTTTGTGAAAATTAAGGTTTTCTTTCAACTTTGAAATAGATAAAAGTACAAGGGATCATGTACATACTATATATGCAATGGGAGTTAAGAGATGCGGCTGTATGGCAGGAGAGGAGAAATATGGGGTGGTAAGTTATAAAATATATATATATATAATATATATATATATATATATATATATATAATATATATATATATATATGTAAAATGAAAGAAGAGTTGAAGAAGTGGGGAAATTTTCATTGAGGTACAAGAAAAAGGCAAAGATGTTCAGAAGAGAGGAGTATAAAGTGAATCAAGAAAAAAATTGGGATGTTTAGGTAGGTGGTGTAGGATGGGGAGCAAAATGTATGCAATTTTTGTGTGTGTAATATGTATATGGCCCTTTCTCTTGGATTCTGCTTCAAACGCATGTCTTTTCCAGCAGGAAAACCAAGCATCATCCAAAACATTAAAATACAGCATCCTTTAATAGAGAAAGGACATGACCGGCATCTGCACTGTATGAGCCCTTGGTCGACGCCTAGGCAAGTATGTTATCCTCATTAGAGCGCTGCGGGAGGGATTGAAGAAGGCTGCGTAGGCTCCACGAAGACGAGCAATGATTTTTGGCAAACGCGTGTTGGGGGTGAGATGACTTCTTGGATTTACACCCTCTCTTGTGGACCCGGGTGTCCCTTTTTTGCATAACAGGAATGATCTGGCCCACCCACCATCTGCACAAAGGGGGTGGCCACCCAGCCAGCGCTTTGGAACAACTACTGACACCATCGTAAAGGCAGAGAGGACTCGGTGGAACACAGGAACACCATTCATGGAGCTTGCCCCTTTCACTGTTACTGCTGTGTGTTCCAACGTTGCTCAAACACATTGCTTACATTGATCACACATATGTCATCGCATGCGGACCCGTTCGATGCTGTTCAAACATTTGTGCTGAACGTGTCCGATGCAACAGCTTTTTTTTGTGAAGAAGTTTTGAAATGAACTCCGAGCTTGAGCGCGCCCATTGGCATTGTAGTGCATTGACCCTCTACGGAGGACTTCGACACCTGAGGTGAAGATTCACAGGCGAATGGCGCCACCTCTCGCTCACTAAGACCGATTAACGCTCACTCGATGCGTTTGGTTGCTCCTCTATCAGTGTTTTTGTTTTCCCTGACAAATGGCATCTGCTGGCAGTATGTGAATACATCAGGTGTTGGTGTCAAGACCCATCAACCAAAGTGTTGCGCCGATCCTCACATTGAAGCCCAACAAATCTGCCATTCTGTGATCACTGTCTGCGATTCAATCTCAACTCGTCGTTCAACAAGACCAGATTGCCAACCGTTTCTTCCAAACACTCTAAATTAGTCGTTCCGTAAATGCGACAAAGCAGTAACTTTTTACAAACATTTAGCAAAGCATGCTCTCGACGATTGATGGTCCCTTCATCTTGTATCCGCAACGCAGGCCTTGCATTTACCAAGACTTCAGTGTGTTCTCTGCAGTGGATAGAAAACAGAGGCTTCGATTAAATTCCACGAAAACGTTCAATGTGTGCCATATCTTCTTGTTTTGACTGGGACTTGTGTTTGAGTCTCGACTGGTCATGACAAGTGATGACACACAAGGGTTCTGGCCCATCTGGACAACCATGTCATGTCGATGACTTCATCAGGTGAGTAAGAGTTTGCCTGGGGACAAATTTGGTCTTTGTTTCATCATACATTGTCACAAATACACTCTCTAGCCATTGAAAGACCGGCCGCCGAGTCGTCCGCTAGAAAAGCCTTCTCTTCCCGAAACGTGGCCACCCATTGGAAGCAGCACTACTGGCTATTCCGCCTAAAATAGTGCAGAATGGCTCGAGGTCATGACCTCGCGCTATGTACGCCGAAACGATTTGCTTTCGTTTCATAATTGGAGCTTACGCAGAGTTACTAAAGACCATTGCCAAGTAGACTCAAAAATAAGCCGACGTGACAAGGAGGACCTCATTGACAATAACCTGACTTTGTTACTCGTTTGGAACATGCACAGTGACATGAAACCAGATCCGAACACATTGCAAATACATGAAAACGAAAACGTGAAATGCCAAAGGAGGTCCACCTCGTGAAACTTTCCATAAATATACTTTGGGGCTATCAAGATCTTGAGATTCTTTGTTTTTTTTTACCGTTTCCAGAAACACCTTTTAATAGTACCTGGGGGTCACATTGTCCGCCGGACTTGGGCTCGCTCCGCAGGGAAATCTTACACAGCCGTGTTTTTCGAAAAGTTTCATTTTCAACGAGTTTGTGGTTGAATTAAGCGGTTCATTTGCACTTTAAATAAATAGCCATTATTATATTTGGCCTGAGTTCTGTGTTTGAGAGGAGATATCAACACCAATTTCCTCTGCCAGGTAAATGAGTGAAAGAGCCCTGTTTTTATTGCATTTTATTTTACTTTATTTTTACCCAGACCAAGCACACTTTAACTGAAAACTTACTCATCACATTGCAAATGCAATGTTTTATAAACAGAACAAACAAATGCATCATGTGATGAGCAAAAGAGTAAGACAATTGAAAAGAGTGTAATTCAGTGGAAGCCATTGGAGGGCTAGTGTTGTATCAAGACCATCCTGGAGGAGCTAGGGAGGGTCGGATGGTTGAGAGAGTACTAAACTGGAGGAGAGGTGGTTAAAAAAAAAAGACAGACGGACTGTCGACCTGTCTGTGATCTGAGAGCAAAAGATCTTTGGCCTCATCGTAAGAGATACCAATAACGTTGAGAACTTTAGATTCTGCTGAATCGAGGAGCGACAGATGTAATGATGGAGCACCAGCCCAAATGGAGGAGCAGTGTTCCATTGAGATATGGACAAAGGCCTTGTACACTGTAACTCTGATTTTCAAAGGAATGACATGGAACGGTGGCGGATACCCTGTCCTTGGATTGCAAGTTTTGCTACATATTTGGCCCAAGAGAAGTCATGGCTGATTGTGAAGCCTAGAAATTCAAGAGATATTGGCTGAGCATGAAAATAAATAGGTAGGTCACAAGGTGAGATTGTGAGACTTGGCAGGACTGAAAGACCTGTTCCATTTATCAGACAAGCAACTAATCGATTCCAGATCAGTAGAGAGTGACGCAGTTGCTGTCTACCTGCCGTTTGCAGCTGCCATTCAATCTCGGGCAGAAATTGCAGGCCATTTGTGGTGTTGTTCCACAAAACCCACAGGGAATAATACATTTATGATCTGACCATGGCCTGTGTTATTCCCTGATGACGGCCATTCTCTCGCTGAAACATTGGGCTTGCTGCATGAGCTTTTGTCTTTTTGACAAAGAAACCACCTGCAGTTGGTCGTGCTTTTGTGTTTGCCACTTTGTACTTCTTTATAATTTTTCTAGTTATGAATTCTCCCAACTACACACCATTCTTTGATCACAGATAAGGTTTTGGAACTCCGTAACCTCATGGAAGTGACAGAAGTACAAAACATACTTGCTTTTTGTCTTTGATGGGGAGAGTTAGGGTTTTTTTCAATGAGGCAGCATCTCATTTCTCTCCGTGATGACTTGTTACTGGTCATCTTTGTCGAGGCAGCAATGTATTGCCATTCTCAAGGTGTTAAGAAACAGCCACAACGTGGATTAGCCTAACATGCAGAGCAAACCAGACAGGGAAAGCAAATTAGCCCCTCCTTGAGGACATTAATAAGACTGCTGGGCTTTTCTGACAATGCAATAATGCCATGGTAATCCTCAACTGACACTTTTGAAGATGTTTATAATCTGCATCGTTTTACTGCTGCTTTCAGTTGGACTAGCCATGCCTACCCGCTGCTTCGCTGACGGATATAATCAAAATATAGCACATTGTACTTCGCAAACATATTGCATATCTATCTCTGAGTCTCAATGAGGATGTAAAATGAAGTGAAACACGCAAAAAAGGAACTTTTATAGCACGTAGTTGTTCGTGCTGTGGTTGTTGTTGGCTGTGGTTGTTGTTGACCTGTTCCAGGTCTATTATATATTTTTCTATCACTTCGAAAAGTATTACTCCATATTATTTTGTGTGCTCCTTCTGTATCCATCATGCTTTATTGTAATGGGTTCCTGCTGTCGCACCATTGGAACCACTACGTTAATGGTCCGGGTCCTGCTTCTTCTTCTTTCATTCTGAGAGACGGCTTTTAAAACGGGCATCTTTGTGATTAAACGGCCACTAATTTTTGTTCCAAGTAAATTGATTATTAGCTTTCCCACCAAGTAAATAGATTATTAGCTTTCCAACGGTAACATCTTTTAAAAAAAAAAAAAATGCTTGTTCGTCCGTTCATCTGTCTGTCCGTCTGTGTGTAATGCTCCATTCCACCCATTTGGTTGGACAGCTTGCCTGACTCCACCCACAAATATAACCTGAAAAATCATACGGCCACCATTTTGGTGATATGCGAAGCCAAAGACATCTTCTGAGCTGTCATATTCACAATCGCCATGCCCTCCCTATAAGTTTTCCCTTCAATGCAAAATGACCAAAGCGACTGTTAAAAAGATCATCAAATATTGAAAGGTTGGAGCCGCTAGGTGTCATGGGCCTTGTGAAGGCCACAGTCTGTGTAGGCCTCACCCTTCAGTCCTTAGGCTTCAGGCCTCTAGTGTCCTGCTGTCGGCCTATGGCCCAGCGCAATTGCAATCTATCGAAGCTATATAATGTAACCACGATGTATTACATATGCACATCAGCAATTGGCATGTTTTTTGCTTCAAACACGGGGGGGGGGGTTGGAGTGATTGAGGCAGCGATTTGTTACCTTATACACCACCCAAATAACTGTGTGGCATTCTCTCGAGCAAGGGCTTTTACCACGGAGGTTCCTTGGTTCCTTGCTATTATTTCTGACTATTTCCTCTTAAATGACTCAACCGCAGAAACCATAAAACCCATGTCATTATTGAGGTCTTTGTCCGAGGAGTTCTGCGAATCTCGTGAGATTATGAAGGAAAGAAATCCGTCATTTTTTACTTTTAACGATTTTTTTTATATCAGGAAGAAGCGACTTGGTTTAGGGTTGTTTATTGGCACAACGATGCAGCTCATGGTCACTTGAGAATTGCAATTCCACTGGGTTTCCACATATCTCATGGGATTGTGAGTTGGACAGGCGACCTTGATAGCCCATGACATGTAGGAGCCATGCTGTTGCTGTTTCAATCACAGTTTCTGTGAAGTCAGTGATAGCATGATCGGGGAGAGAAAAGAGTTAAATATTCTGCTGTTTTGATGAGGTAATGAAGAAATAGTTCATGATCGATGTGGGAATGCCGAGGGGAATCTGCGAATCTGCGTTCTGCGAATCCCTTCTGCGGAGGGGAGGACAGAAGAGTTGGGGTGGAGCGGGGGGGGGGGGGTGTAGAGCAAAGATGAGACAGAGTTGGGAGGGAGGTTGAGGCATTGTGGAGGGGTGGAATGGGGAGGGGGTTTGAAGGCTTGGAGCAAGGAGAGGATTGAAGCCTACCATTTGGGAAGTGGAGTTTGAGGACTTGGGGATCGGCAGGGGGGAGGCGGGGGTTGATGACGGGGTTTGTGAGTGGGGGGAGTTGAGGAATTGAATCGCATTTTACATTGCATGGATGTTTTGTGGGTCCCTGTCAGTTTTTATTATTCTTCAAGAGCAGGAACCCTTTAGCATAAGCATTATGGATGGACACACACACATGGACGGACGCTTCTCCTTTAAGTGATAGACTAGCATATGAAACCCGTTGCTTCGCTGACGGGAATGCCATTCTTTGCTGTGATGGATAATTAATCTATGGGGCAAGAACAAAAAAGGATTCCTGGGAGATCCAGACCTCCGTGCGGGGATAACCAGTGTCACAAGTTGGCGTTTGCAGATTCGTCACGTATGCCCATGTACCCATCCAGGTACAGTACAAACCGACCTTTTTTTAATTTTTTTGCATCACAAACCTTCCCAGGAGTTCTCTGAATCCACCGTCGTTTGATTCATTGATATCCTTTACTCTGTTCTCAGGTTAAATCACGACAAACAAACAAACAAACAGACAGACAGACAGACACAGCTCCTTTTATAATATAGATTTCACTTGTTATTTTTCACACATAGATTTTATAATATAGATTTTTTATACGCCCGATATATATATATATCGGGGCGTATTATGTGATACCGTCGTCCGTCCATCCGTCTGTCTGTCTGTCCGTCCGTCCTCCGTTCCTCTGTCCGCACTCTAACTCCCAAAGTTTTCAACTTTCACGTTTCATATTTGGTACATAGGTACAAACTGTGGAGACGGTGTGTCGCGACATACGTTCGTCATCAAAGTGGTTGCCATGGCAACCAGGATGCTGTTTTCCATGTAGTAGCACAATTCTGTATATACCTTCTTGTTCTTCATAAATTGACGTGTTTGAATATATAATTGTGTGTGTGTGTGTCACAGAGACTTTTTCGGGCGTATATTGTGCCTCACTTGCGCTCTTGTTATAATATAGAACTCACTACCTCTCGAATATAATCCAGTATTATTCTGCTATCAAGCCACCAGACTCCATATATTCAAGTTATTATTCAATAATTTTTGTGTGACCATTGCATTTAAATTAATAAGTTGTTGAATGGCATTTATTAATGTTTCTTATAGTTTGAGTAAAAAATGTAATTATAATATAATTGTCAGGAAAAGCAACATAGATGTCACCATCGATATTGGACATATCTATTTATTTATTCATGTATTTTTGTTTTCAGGTCAAATGGGTTTTTTTTTTTGATAAACTCTAAGATAATGATCTTGTGACCTTCGCTGCTGCATTTGCTGGAAACTGTTTCGATAAATTGACGTTAATGACCGACAGGCAACTATCTGAAAAAAGCCTTATGTTATTCCAAATTTCCTCGTATTGAATCAAGGCCACACTGACTTCATAAATTTATCTTCACATCCAAAACCACAATTTTACAGGAGATTCTACAAACATATCTGCAGTTGTTACCCTCGCCAAAGGAGAGGATATTGAATTTGGATCCGTTTGTTTGTTTGTTTATCCGCACAGAACTTTATTGTTTTTCTCCACAACCGCTTGTCGGATTGAGGCGAAGTTTTCAACATCGGAGCGACTACTCGTGTAGAATGTTCTACTGATAATTATGACGTCATAGGTCACGTGGTGTGGCAGTCATATTGGAAAAACGGGAAAACACCACCTGTGATGGTGCACTGCCTGCTCGAGGAAGCTTGTGGTTTAAGAGAACCACCATTAAAGACTTGTGATACCACCGGACCACCATAAAAGGATAAAAAAAACCACCATGAGAGACGTGATGTCACAGAACTACACTGTAAGAGGCCTGTATAAGACTAGAGAACCCACTCTAGAGGCCGTTATTACAGAAAAATGATGCAAAACCTTTCAATCATTATTGTTCTCTCCTTTATGGAAGTATAAAATAATGATTTTGTTGTTAAAATTCTAATTCCACTGGTTTAATGGGATCATTGATAAGATAGCATCCCACTGGAAAGGAAATGGTAGACCCCCAGACAATGACCATTCATTTACCCTTTCATTCACAATTGGAGATAGGGCACCACTGTTATAGCATAATTATTTGTATTATTATTATTATTATTATTACATAATCGTCATCAAAAGACCAACACTATACCCCTCACTCTTCCACGAGCATGGATTACTTGAGTCATGATCAATTGCAGAGGAATGGAGATTTTCTTGGTCGCACAAGCAGGAAAATAAATAATCACAGAAAGTAATGACAAATGAAAGTGAATATTATTTCCTTGGTTCAAAAGTTTCACCAATACGTGATTAAACAGAGACATGACAGAAGTTATTAGACGCCTTAAATTTATTCATTTCATTTGTATAAAGCAAATTTTACTCAGCGATTTGTACTAATATTCAACAATTTATTTGCAGAAACAAGTTCCTGGGACTTGTATGACAATTAACTATGCCTCGAACCCAGGGAGCACACGACCTTTGTGATTTTCAAAGAGGACGAATTGTTGGCCATTTCGAAGGTGGAGTCAGCCAGCATCAGATAGCTCAGGACCTTGGCATTCCACTTTCTACGGTCAATCGGGTGATTGTGCAATTCACCAGCGAAGGCAAGGAATCCACAGCTTCCCGTTCTGGTCAATCTGGGCCCTCAGAAATGTGTCTTCGAGCTGTGAAGCGGCCCATTGAGAAAACTCCCCGATGCAAGGCAGCAGATGTGGCAGAGGAGGTTCAAGTTAGCTCAAGAACTGCTGTGCGGTACCTTCATCAACTGGGCTACTATGGGAGAACAGTTAGGAGAAAACCTCTTCTTAGACCAGCCAACATTCAAAGGAGAAAGAAGTGGGCTGATGAGATGGCCAGCAGACCCTTGGAGTTTTGGCAAACTGTAATTTTTTCAGATGAGTCCCAATTTGCACAACTTTCTGAAATTGGGTGCGTATGGGTCTGGAGACTTCCCAGTCAAGAGTTATCTTTGAACCAATTGCAGCCAACTGTCGAACACGGTGGTTTTTCAGTGATGGTGTGGGGAGCAATCTGGAGCGCTGGTCGGTCAGAGCTTGTGGAGTGTGTTGGCAACATCAACTCCATGATACACATTTCTATCCTTGAGGATGGACTCCTCCCTGTCTTATCCACTGGTCAAATGGTCAAAAACAACACTTTGTTCATGGAAGATGGAGCTCCATGTCACACTGCAAAAAAGACCAAAGAAGAGCAGGACAGAAATGGGATCAAGCGACTTCCATGACCAAGTCAGTCTCCTGACATGAATCCCATTGAACACCTCTGGGCCATATTGGATTGAGCTTTGCGGAAAAAGTCCAGGAAACCAACATCACGGGCAGAATTGCTGAACCTTTTGCGGGAAGCCTAGGCAGAAATCCCACAAGAGAAAATTTCGGAACTCGTTAGTTCTATGTCTGAAAGAGTAAAAGCGTTGAATTCTGCAAATGGCAAGTCGACCAAATACTTGTGTATGTATTAAAATGGATCAAATGTACTTCAAATGTTAAATAAATTAATTCTTTAAAAATTATGGTGTCTATTTACTTCTGTCATGTCTCTGTACATGTTTGATACTTAGATGAGTCAATCCTGCCCTCTACTGAACGTTCATGTAATTACAATTTGCTGAACACTCATTTCAATTTCATTTCAAAGTGAACGATTCACATGTTTTTAATACTTTTAATCTACTGGCAATGGAGGAGGGAGCTGTCTATTGATTACAGAGGGTGATAAGTACATGGTACATCCAGAAAGTTTCGGAGGGCACATAATATGCATCCGATAGTCTTGAAGGAGGTGGCAGACCAGATGAGCATGACTCTAACAGAGCACATAGGTGTGATGTTAGCAAATATATCTTGAACAGCTCATTGGAGACAGGACAGGTTGCAGAGGATTGGAGAGTACCAAATGTAAGACCATTATTTAATAAAGGATCCAGAGGGGAATTGGGGAAACTATGGATGAGTTAGTTTAACTTCATTTGTGGTTGTGGAGATGTTAGACATGTGAAGTTGGGATCAGATTGGGAACCACTTTGATGATTTTAAAGTATTTATTGGCAGTCAGGATTGAGTAGCTAAAGCGAAGGAGGTCTTGTTTAATTAAATTTATTGGACTTCTCTGAAGCAGCTTCTGATAGGGAAGATGAGGAAAGTTCAGTGAATGTCAAGACTTTCAGAAAGGGTTTCTCAAGATACCTCATAGAAATCTGTTACCTAAGGTTAAGGCTTGTGTATCAATGTCTGATGGAGTAGATACATGCATTAGAAAGTTGTTTAGTGACAGGAAGCAAAGAGTGGCTGTGAATGGGAGGATGGCTGGCTGGGAGGTTGTAAGTTGTGGGGAATTTCGGGAGGCCTCACCAAGAATATTGTGTTCAGTTTTGCTCATCACATCTGATGAAAGGACATATAGCTGACATATAAAAGTTTCACAATGAGTAACTAGATCAATTTTGAGGCTCAGCGGACTTTTTACATTAAAAAAAGAAGGAATTACGAGGGGTTTGAGATCCTAAGGTCCTGAGTTCAAATCCCGCTTTGTCGTTGAATTAATACCAGGTGGGGTTGACTCAGCCTGTAATCCTTCCGAGGTCGGCAAAATGAGTACCAGCTTGCTGGGATGATTGAGCCATTCGAGTGTCCTGCGTCGGAGTGGCGAGCCATCCAGGATTGTGCCCAATAGCCCAAGAGACTGCTTAGGCAGCACCAACGCTCTGCACAGAGTGTGGTCCTATTGGATGGATGGACTGTTCGAGATGTTTCAACAATGAAAGGCATCGACATAAAATTCAGAAGAGATTTTTCAGCAGAATGGAAAGACACAGGATAAGGTGCCACAGCCTGAGAGTAATAAAGAGGAGAGTTAAGAGGGTCGGTAGTAAGGTGGAGGTCATTCATTCAGAGTATTTATTGCATCGAATGGTCTGATTCCCGGTAAGGAAGTGGCAATTGAAACAGGACAAAGGGTTAAACTGTAATTTGATAGGTACCTAAAATCTATACCATAACAGAGCCGTGTGTGTGTGTATATGTGTGTACTGTATGTACTGTATGTGTGTGCATGTCTGCTGTCTGGATACTAAAGATGGTTTTACTGCCCTTTTGGAGGGGGCGAAGATGCTAAAGATCGCCTTCTCCCTTCTGTCGGGGGTGGGGAATCCAAAAGATGGCCTTACCTTCCTGTTGGAGGGGGTAAAGATGTTCTTTAGATGGCGTCACTCTCCTTGTTAGTTGGGTGGGGAGGTGCTGCTGAAGATTGCCTTACCCTTCTGTCGGGGGTGGAATCCAAAAGATGGCCTTACCTTCCTGTTGGAGGGGGTAAAGATGCTTTAGATGGCATCACTCTCCTGTTTAGGTGGGGGTGGGGAGGTGCTGCTGAAGACTGCCTTACCCTTCTGTCGGGGGTGGGGAATCCAAAAGATGGCCTTACCTTCCTGTTGGAGGGGGTAAAGATGCTTTAGATGGCATCACTCTCCTGTTTAGGTGGGGTGGGGAGGTGCTGCTGAAGACTGCCTTACCCTTCTGTCGGGGGTGGGGAATCCAAAAGATGGCCTTACCTTCCTGTTGGAGGGGTAAAGATGCTTTAGATGGCATCACTCTCCTGTTTAGGTGGGGTGGGGGAGTGCTGCTGAAGACTGCCTTACCCTTCTGTCGGGGGTGGGGAATCCAAGATGGCCTTACCTTCCTGTTGGAGGGGTAAAGATGCTTTAGATGGCATCACTCTCCTGTTTAGGTGGGGTGGGGGAGTGTCTGCTGAAGACTGCCTTACCCTTCTGTCGGGGGTGGGGAATCCAAAAGATGGCCTTAACTTTCCTGTTGGAGGGGGTAAAGATGCTTTAGATGGCATCACTCTCCTGTTTAGGTGGGGTGGGGGAGGTGTTGCTAAAGACTGCCTTACCCTTCTGTTGGGGGTGAGGTGTTGGAGTTTACCTGCCGGAACCAGTGTTTGGTCACAGACAGCTTGACGCTGCAGCTCTCAGCAGAACTAAACATGAAGAATACTTGAATATGCTGATCGTTGCTCACGACAACCAGGGAAATCTTTTGAACAATACTCACGTATTTGCAAGAAATGTTGCTCTCAAGGAACTTCTGTGATGTAGATGAATAGACCGATGATTTTTTTTACATCAACATCATTGATAAAGGAACTGATTGAATCCGATAAACTGATAAAGCAAGGCTTGCGAATATATAAATGTTGTATTTTCCATTTGAAGTTCCATTATCACTTTGTCATTAATATATTTAGAAAATAATCATACTTTCCTTTATGAAACAAAAGTGAATCCACAAGCCCTTGAATTATATTCTTCAACAACTGTGCTGTGATTGCGGTGTTGGGGGGAATGCTCTGAGCCATGTCATTTTTGCTGGCTTTCCCCCCAAGTAGTAATAATAATTTTCTAAATGGTGGTTTAGTACTCCTTGAGGTTTAATAAACTCTGTGGTGCCATGAAACAAAAGCTCATTTTCTGGGGGCATAGCTGTGCCGCTGATGTTACCACCAAGCTGGTACTCATTTCACTGATCTCAGAAGGATGCCAGGCTGAGTCAACCCACCTGGTGTTATTTCAATGGTCCGACAGAGGGCTTTAACTCAAGACCCTAAGATCTTAAGTCAGCCACCTTAACCGTGAAGTCAACACCAGGTTTGGTAACTGCATTGTTACTGCATCATGGCCATCCACCTGGAGCCCGACCTCGGTGATGACGTTCAATGATACTGGTGGTGACATTGCAACCTACAAGCCTGGTGTTGGCTTAGCGGTTAGGGTGGTGGCTTGGGATCCTTGGGTCCTGAGTTCGAGTCCTGTTTTTCTGCTGAATTAACACCAGGGGGTTGACTCAGCTTGTCATCTTTCTGAGGTTGGTGAAATGAGCACTAGTGTACTGGTAATAGGGGCACTGCATCAGTGGCATAGCGGCACCCCTAACCAATGATGCAACCAGCAGCCAAAAAGGCTGCACGCAAAGGGGTTGCAACCTAGGGCCATCTTCTTCAAGCAAAGGAGGGTTAAAAGGCAGTGATGTGATGCAAAGCATGCTGGTGGTGACAACATATGAACCCCTCTTGGGGGTCCCCTCTCTCTACATAACCTGGCCCTCACCAGTTTAAATAGAAAGGACAGATCACGCGACATCCTTAACCTAACTATCCAGAGCTAACAACACCGCCTTCCAACGGCAGACACAACATGACAACTCAACCTAAACAAAAAATCCTTGATATATCTGAAATTATCTATTGTAAGCGAACACTCAGATCCAGGGGCGTCGAGGAGGGGGTGGTCGGGTTGCTGCCTCGGGGCCGCGGTCCGTTGAGGGGCCTGAGCTTCTCCTGTAATTAATTTTTAATACAGATGTAAGAGGGAAAGGGTGGAGGTGGGGGCCCAGAGGGTGTTTGCCTCGGGACCCGCGCCGGCTCACGATGCCCCTGCTCAGATCATGCTAAGTCTTCACATTTTAATAATCATAAACACTTCAAAATGCACTTCCAAATTCCCTTTACACTTTGTGTGTCACTCGTTGGCAGCCGGGAGGTACGAAAATGCAGTGGTGCGGGTCTGTTTGTGAGTTGCGTCTGCAGTACCACACAAAGTCACAACTTGAGGGCCTTTCTGCCCACCAACAGCATGTTTGGCTATATATTTGCTTGAGGTGGTCACACATATGCCTTCCATGACCTTCTGTGGTCACCACAGTCCTGCCCCATGGCCAACCAAACCTGACACTCCGCCAAGCAGATCCCATCCCTATTCAAATGCCGGATAACTGTGGATGAGGCACGTTTGGGGAGGGGTGGTGGAGGGTGCAGGTCACTCTACTCGAAAGGTCACACAACCTGCAGGCACAAACAACACTCCCCTACCCACAAACCTTTCAAGACAACACTTCCTCCTCACTGCTGTACACTACTCTTGCTATACAGAGTAGATGGTATTCCTCAATGTGCCATAGCCTGCATCCCCACACTAAGGCAAAAGCACAGATATGTCATTTCTTTGTTACACAGATGTCAATACACTTCATTTCCAACACATCACATTGTTAAATATTTTTCCACTTCATTCATGTGCTGACCCTCGTGACCACTCTTGCGCATCACTCGTACCAATTCCCCAACTCACCTGCATTCTTCTAAAGCAAAGCATGATAACTGGCAAGTGGTGGCAGTGGGAAAATGGTGTCACAATTTCAAATTAAATATGGAAAAGAATACTCACTGGGGAGGTGAGGGGGTGAACTGATCAATACCAGCAGCACCTGTTGAACCGCCCATCTTTCCATTTCTCAAAAGAACAACCAAATGCAGAGATCTTCTTCCCAAACTGATAGCCAATTAATCGCAGCAGAATATCTGTTGCAGCTTTAGGAAGAGTCTGGGTAGTTCCATATTCTTTCCATTTCCTAATGATGGAGCTCACCGTGCTCTTGGGAACTTTCAACACTCTAAATGGTTTGGACTCTTCCCCAGATTTATACCTCCTCACAATTCTATCTCGGAGTTCTACGGACAGTTCCTTGGACGTCATGGTAGAGTTTCTGCTCTGGCAGGCACTGTCAACTATAGGACCTTATCTAGAAAGGTGTGTTTCCTTCAAAATCATGTCCAATCAATTGAATTGGCCACAGGTGGACTCCAATCGAGTTGTAGAGACATCTCAAAGGATGATCAAAGAAATAATTTTTTAAAATTTTTTTTTAAAAATTTAATAATTTATTTAATTTTAATTTTTTTTTAAAAAATTAATTTTAATTTTAATAAATTATAAATTATTTAAAAATTTAAAAATTTTTATTAAATTTTTTTTTAAATTTAATATTTTATGGATGCCACCTGAGCTAAATTTGGAGTGTCATAGCAAAGGGGTTGAAGACTTGTGGACTCAAGACATTTCAGATTTTTATTTTTAATTAATTTATACTAAATTCAACAAAAAAAAAATCCACTGACATTATGGGGTATTTTGTGTCGATCAGGGATAAAAATATGTTTTAATTTATTCTATTTCAAATTCAGGCTGTAACACAACAAAATGTGAAAAGTCAAGAGGTGTGAATACTTCTGAAGCATTGTGTAATATATATATATATAATATATATATATATATATATATATGTATTTTGTATGTATGTATGTATGTATGTACAGTATGTATGTTCCCGAAATACAGCCAAAACGGTACACGACAGCGCAAAAATTTTCAGCCCACCTTACTCACCGTTCTCCTAAAGTCTGCAGGTATGAAGTTTCATTCAAATCGGGCAACGAAAAAAAATATTAAAAAATCAATTCCCGATTCAGTCAAGTACTCTTCGGGAGAATTTGATCAATGCAAACAACCTCAGCGGTACAGTTCGCTGGAGCTATCTTTGTTTTTTTTTCTTGAAATGATTTTTTTCATCAACCGCTGTCACAACGGAAACCCAACGGGTTCATGGGTTGTCTAGTGTATGTATATATATGTATGGAATCCCCTCTTATCACCATTAATTTATAATGGAAACTAAGAGATTCTAAAATGAGGTGGTGGAATGTGGTTGTAAATGGTGCCTGTGGAGCAACAAAAAAATTTCTAGCTCAACATTAATGCAGACTCCCAATCCATCCCTCCCACTTATACACAGTGACAGCTTCCATGCTGTGGCATCACCAGGGGAGGTCACCAAAATAGCCCTTCCTGCCTTTCTCATGGCAGCCCGGGGTCTCCTTTCCCCGTGACTGGCCGATCCTGACTGGCCAAATGGATCCCCTTCCAATCAAATCACAGCTGAGGCAAAAAAAAAGAGAGGTGAGGCATGTTGGATCTCCACCCATCTCCCTCCCCGAGAGCTTGCACTACCCACGGGCTTGCACAACACTTCCCACACACAACCTCAGCAATACAATTCTCTCTCCTCGGTTGCCCTTGTTACCTTCAATCCTGATATGCATGCTGAAATGTGGTCTTCAGCTATGGTATGGCCTGCATAGACTAAACAAAAACACAAAACACAAGAATGTTATGTCTTCATTTCCACATAACAGATTTTGAATTACTCATATTTTGTTTGTTTGCGGCTTTTAAAAAATAATATACGTGCTGGAGAAATGTGATGTACATTTGAGAGATGCAACTCCACCTGCAGCAGAGCGAGACATAATATTGCCGGTCTTTGGCAGATTGACTACTCACTCAAAACTGAAGGACACACCTGATGAAAACTTAAACTCCACCAAACAAATTCACTTTTTCTCTCATCTCTTTCTTTCTTTCGTTATCTATATCTCTAAGGAAAAGTGAATTCTTGCAGACATTTTTCTGGAAGGCTCACTTGGCTGCGCCTACATGGGTTTGAGGGTTGTGGAGTAGCGGCTGAAACCCAAATCCTATCCAGGTTCCTCCTGATGACTCCATCGTTTCTCTTGACTTCTTCGGGTTCCTTCTTGGTCTTCCGTTTGATTACAATATACACATTATCTGATAGGAGCTTCACAGGCAGAGCATTGCATCACAAAGCACGTCGTCCCTCAACTGTACTTTAAGCTTGGTTCCTGTCTGCTAGCATAACCGTAACAGCTGGTGGACGTTAAATATCCCATGGTATCTTTCATGAAGAGTAGATGAAGTATTGCCAGAAACCTAAACAAATTGAGAGTTCCTGCCACCTTGAGTCGAAAGTCAGGCCTGGCCAGCAAATTCATGTAAAACATCAGAAAATAATCGCTTTTAAAGGATGGTCAAAAATAACCCACCTATCTATTTCCTTATTCATCCACTAGAAGAGGTTCAACCCCTTCAACCAGACCACAATATTTGCCATGACTTTTCCTGGACCGGCCATGTAGCCAAGCTGGCCTCCAAAACCAGCCGCCGAAGGGGCATCCTCTGTCAATACAAGTCTTTCCTTGAAAAAGCAGAGCGACTCTCAGCCTACATGGCCTTTGTCCATAGTGCAATGCAGTACTGCTCTCCACTATGGGCTGGTGCACCAGCATCACATCCATATCTCCTGGTTTCTGTGGCATCCAAAGCTCTCAAAATTATCGCAATCTCCTGTGAATGAAGAGGGCTGGCAAGCCTATGGATATGTGCACTTGCCTCTGAGCTTGTCGCCTTGGTTCAAATATCGGCCCGGCTATAAACCCTCATGTGGTTGTTTTGAATGCAAGGCGACGCATCAATGTGTGTGCTGTTCATCGGATGGACGTTAAACTGTGCGTTCCATCTGCCACCATTAATTGGTGGACGTTAAATATCTAACGGTGTCCTTTGAGAGGAGGAGATGAGTTAGGACTGCCATCGTGATCAAATTCCAAATTACTGCTCTCACGTACTTAGTCGAGCATCAAGCCAGGCCAGCCCATTCGTGAAAGACTAGGGCCAAAGACATTCCCCTGTCAACCCCATGAGATGGGAATAATTGTGGCCATGAAAGACTTTTTTCCTGTGCCATCCCTCTGCCTGATGTTGGCTTAATGGTTCGGGCGGTGGGCTTGGGATCCGAGTTCTGGATCCTCGGATCCAGAGTTCAAATCCCACTCGGCTGTTGAATTAATACAGGTGGGGTTGACTCTGCCTGTCATCCTTCTGAGGTCAGCAAAATGAGTACCAGTTTGCTGGTATCCTGTGTCGGAGTGGTGACCCGTCCAGGATTGTGCCCAATGGCCAAGGAGACTGCTTCGGCAGCACCAACGCTCTGCATAGAGTATGGTCCCCAATGGATGGATATATCCCTACATATGGAGTACGACCGTAGTTTGGAATGTGGTTGTTCTACCTTACCCCAAGATGGAGTAATTCTGCATTCCATGATAGTCGTGCTAAGGATTAAAATAATTGTACACCAAAAGTTTATACTATTTATAAGTGGGCTAACAGGATGGCTCATAATTAGTGTGTTGAGCTATCTTGTGTAGGTTTGACTCCTGAGTGGTTTATAAACTGTCACCCTGATGCTTTGAAGACAGAGCCACAAATCGAAAAGTCCATGTTTTGGACATTAGACGAGGGTCCCATTTCCAGCATTTGCTCGTCGACATTAAAGATCTTGCAGTGTCCTTAGCAATAGTAGGTCATTTGTGTGCCCGTGTCACATTGCTGATTGCTCCCCCATTTGGTAGATTTTTCAAGAGGAAAACGCACCGGGTGGTAATTCTTCCACCCAGATGAGAAAAGGCAAACTATATGCTTATCCGTTCATACAAAATAAATATTTACCATTAAAATGGCCTAGTCTGGGTTGGAATCTCAGCCCATCTATAAACTGACATCCCGGTGTTTCACAGGCAGGGTGAGGCATCAATGTCTGTGTGTTATTGGGCGTGAAACCTCGGATGAGTGTTAAACCGGGCATCCTGTCTTATGGCATTAAATGGTTGACGTTAAATGTCCCACAGTGTCCTTCACGAAGAGTCAGTGAGCTTACGCTGGCATGATACCACCTGCTCTTACAAGGAGCAAGGGGCCTTGCAGTTGTGTCAATGACACAGCCATGGCCATCCAGTAAATGATGCCACCCGCAGTCATGTGCTGCATACAAAACAAGAAAAAAATGCGTTACATTATAAATGGAGATCTGCCAACTTATCTGTGACTTCAATGAACAACACTTTGATATCATAAATTGTTGGCAGAAGTGCCCAGGAATGAATCAAGGATAAGAGTTGGCTACCACTTACTGTGGAAGAGGAACACATCTGCTGCAGATACTAAATGTGAATTTATCATGTACCTTGTACAACTCTGGTAGTGAAAAAATGTTGTTTTGGCAAAAAGTAACAAAACTAGTCATGTTGTAAATTTTATATTTGAGACCTGTGATCAGGTATCCATCCATCCATCCATCAGGACCATACTCTGTACAGAGTGTCGGTGCTGCAAAAGCAGTCTCCTGGGTTATTGGGTACAATCCTGGACGGGTCAGCACTCCAACGCAGGATACTCGAATGGCTCAATCATCCCAACAAGTTGGTACTCATTTTTGCCGACCTCTGAAGGATGACAAGCATGGCAGGCTGAGTGAACCCCACCTGGAGTTAATTCAATAACCAAGGGGGGATTTGAACTCAGGACCCAAGGATCCCAAGCTTGCCACACTGGCATCAGGTATCTGGCTCACTAAATTACTTGGTTTATCTAAACCGGAATACATTGTAACAGTGTACACAACGGTTCTGCTGTCACCGGACCAGTAGTTCACACAAAAACACACACACACACACACACACACACACGCTAACAGAGGTGGATACTTTGAGACTTGGCAAGCTCCATCTTCTGAAACCCAACCACACAATCTCACCAATACACACACACGTGGATACTTTGACACCTGGGAGGGCTCAGTTCCACCTTCTGAAACCCGCATATGGAGATAACAACCAACAACCCACACTCACACTTATTAATGTTTTAATTATTTATTTTTGTAGGGGGGAGGTGGGATAAGGCTGTGATGCAGAGGTTGTTGGGTGAGGATAGGACAAACACACCGAGAGCATTCTCACCTTTCGACGAAGCCTTCTCACAGGCATCACAACTACACATGTACAGTATATACAGTAATCACCCATCCATACCCCAACTACCTGTGGATGTACATGTACCCCTCAACACCCAATGCCTCTCCAGGGTGAGTCATAAGACCCAAGACATGGTTTTAGCTGCTTATACAAGTGTTGTTCATACCATCTACCAGGGTGAACCATAAGCCTCAGGAGTAATAACATATTACAGTAATAACAGTAATGCATAATAACAGGAGTAATACAAATTACAGTAATACAACAATTACAATTCCTCCTTAGACATCGAGTTCGTCTGAAGTCTTCTTGCACCTGTTTCATCATCCTGTTTGTGCTCCTCCCTCGCGGCACCACACCACCACTACCAGCCTCTCTCCCACTGTAAATGTACTGTTGTCTGCCATCTTGGTTTAAAGTATTGTTTGTATTATCTGAAAAAAAAGAAAGAAAAAAAAACCAGAATAAATACATGGTGTACACAAATGTTGCATCAAGCAGCTAAAATCATGTCCTGTGACTTATGACTCACCATGTAGATATCCAATCTAACTCCAATTAGAATGACCACCCCAGAGTCTGGACACGAGTCCCATCTGGGCCATATGTGATTACCTGGAAACAGAGAAGAACAAGAAGAACCCAACTATCCTTGCAGCACTGTGGAATGCACTACAGGATATTTGGCACAATATTCCTGTAAGAGTGCTTCAGCGGTATAAAGGAAACGTGGGTGAAAGAGTGATGGCACTCAAAGAAGGCAAAGGGTGGCCACACAAAGTAGGCCCATCATGCCTGTGCTCTATCAACAGCACATGATACCGAGCTCCAGAATTGCAATTCAAACTCAATGCACATTTCAAACGATGGAAAGGCAGGATGGCCTAGAGCTATAGACTATATACCCGGCTATAAACTGCCATCCTGGTGTCTTACAATTCCTGCACACTCAGTGGAGTGCGTGCATCCAGAGTGGCGAGTGATGACCCACGCAGGATTGCAACCCAAGGTAAAACGCTCCTGCATAGACCTCGTGGTGCATGATGATGGATGATGATACTGGTGCATGATGTTGGTGGTTCACTGTTATCCCCATGACGATATACAAGGATAAGCACCAGGAATTCTAACGCAGGAGGCTATTTCTCCCATCTTACCTGTGATAGTTCAACATCACTTATTAGCATAATGCACAGGGCCGGATTTAGACATGTGGTGGCCCCTGGGCAGCCTTCAGTAGTGGAGGCCCACCCTACCTTAGAATACTAAAAAGGTGACAAGACATATTTACAGTCATCCATAAAGTATATTTTTCAAGAACAAAGAATCTGAATAAAAATGTACACCTATAAACATCATGATCAATCTATATAGTGTAAGAATCTAGTTCCTATGTTTCAAGTGTAAAGACTCTGAATAAGCTAGCCCATGATCAATCTATAAGATTATAAGAATCTACGAAGTTGGAAGTTCCCATGTTTCAAGTATAAAGAATCTGAATAGTGTAGTGAATAAGCAAGCAGGTCAATCATGATCAATCATAGAATGTACAATCTAGTACAGTACCTAATACCTATATTTACAGACCACTGATGAGACCACCAGGCACTTTACAAGACTTGACCCTTGCAAAGTCTTGGATCAATTTGTCGAAGTCAATCTCTCTGAGAATGTCACATTCAACGTTCATCAAGGCCAGGTGACTGAGCCAATCATGACGCATTGTAGTACGTAGTCTGTTCTTGATGAACTTCAATTTACTGAATGAACGTTCTCCAGAACAGTTTGTGACCATTCGAGCACACCAAGTACATCCGTAGCATTATCTCGACATTTGGAATTATGTATCCGCAACTTTCTCGTCCATCAACAGTTTGTAAAGGAAATGTTCTCTCCCTATCTTATCATCTTCGTATTCAGGAAATGAGTGAGGAAGGCTGCAGATACTGCACAAGTTCAACACCAAGTGTTTGATCCAGATCATCCTTGTACTCAGCAACCAATTTTGCTGCACAGCTGCTTCGATTTCATCGCAGTCCCGCGATTCCAGTTTACGCAAGAAACCCAAAAGAGAACAGGTGTTCTCATAGGCTTCCAATCGTTGCTCCAATGAAC
>CM068962.1:22773879-22796613 GCA_035128595.1 Eptatretus atami
ACAACCATGGGGCCTCCACAACCAGGGGCCTCCACAACCTAATGGCCTCCACAACAGGGGCCTCCACAACCAGGGGCCTCCACAAACCAGGGGGCTCCACAACCATGAGCCTCCACAACCATGGAGCCTCCACAACCATGGCTCCACAACCCTGGGGCCTCCACAACCAGCGGCCTCCACAACCAGGGGCCTCCACAACCATGGCGCCTCCACAACCAGGGGCCTCCACAAACCATGAGGCCTCCACAACCATGGAGCCTCCACAACAGGGCCTCCACAACCATGGGCTCAAACCATGGGCCTCCATAACCAGGGCCTCCACAACCAATGGGCCTCACAACCAGGGCCTCAACAACCATGGGCCTCCACAACCAGGGCCTCCACAACCATGGCCTCCACAACCATAGGCCTCCAGCAAACCATGGAGCTCCACAACATGGGTCTTCACAACCATGGGCCTCCACAACCAGGGGCCTCCACAACAAGGGCCTCAACAACCATGAGGCCTCCACAACAGGAGCCTCCACAACCATGGGCCTCCAACAACCATGGCCTCCACAACCAGGGCCTCCACACCAGGGGCCTCCCACAACAATGGGGCCCCACAACCAGGGGCCCTCCACAAACATGATGGGCCTCCACAACCATCGGAGCCTCACAACCAGGGGGCCTCCACAACCAGGGGGGCCTCCACAACATGGGGCCTCCATACTAGGGGCCTCCACAACCATGGGGCCTCACAACCATGGGGCCTCACAACCATGGGACTCCACAAACATGGGTCCTCCACACCATCGGCCCCCCACATATTCATTGAAAAAAAAAAATTGCAAGGACAAAAAAAAAAATTGCAGAAAAATGTATTAGTAGTGCCTGAATGTAGTTGTAATAGTGGAAACAGATAAAATATCATTCTTATCTCATTCCTCGTATTTATACGAAGTCTGGAATATAATATGTGCAGCGCGCAATCGTCAACGAAATAGTGCACCTCAATCCATTGATATGGACGATCAAGAAGAAGCTACACTTCACGTCTGAAAAATTTCGAGCTTCAGAATTTCTTCCAGTAACATGATCAGTTCTGAAGTTCATGGAGCATAACGATTGAAGCCTATGAAACACCTTTCTCTTTTGCTTCTTTCGTAAACTGAATCGCCGGGACCGCGATAAATCGAAGCCATCTGCAGCCAAAATTGCTGCTGAGTACAAGGATGATCTGATCAAACACTTGTGTGAACTTGTGCAGTTTCAGCCTTCCTCACTCATTTCCTGAATACGAAGATATAAGATAGAGAAGAACTTCCTTACAAACTTTGAATGACAGAAAAGTTGCGATAATAATTCAAAATGTCAGATAATGTACGGATACTGTGCTCATGTCACAAATGTCTGAAACGTTCATTCAGTAAATTGAATTCATCAAAAAACTCTCTCTTCCCCTCCCGTTGTTGGAGAAATATTCTTCTAATCAACTCATTTGCTGAGTACGTCTCCAGACATTTTACCATACACCAAGTAATCCTAACATACTCACATGGAAATAGTATCCAAACTTTTCGGTCCATCAAAGTTTGTAAAAAAATTCTCTCCCTATTAACATCTTCGATTCCAGAATAGTGAGGAAAGGCGCAAAACCACAAGTCAACACCAAGTGTTTGATCCAGAGCACCTTGTACTCAGCAACCAATTTGGGCACAGCTGCTTCATTTCATCCAGCCCGCGATTCCAGGTTACGCAAAAACCCAAAGGTTGTAAACAGTTCTCAAGCTTCCAACTCGTGCTCCAATAAACTCAAAACTGATCATTACTGAAGAAAATTCTAACTCAAATTTCAACAGTGACAGTAGCTTAACTGATCGTCCATAATCCAATGGATACGCACATTTCGTGACGATTCGGTCTGCAATAATATCATTCCAGACACCTCATATAAAATAGAGAATAATAAGATAAATCTTATCTTCCACTAACTACCAATACCAATCAGCATCACAATACATTTTTCCTTCAATTTTTGTCCTTGCAAATTTTTTTCATGAATATGTAGGCCCAGTTTGACCCATGTTTATCCATGTGTTGAGCCCCCCCTGTGTGGACCCCCATGTTGTGAGCACCCCTATTAAGACCCCCAGTGTTACCCCCATTTGGACCCCCCTGTGGGACTCCATGGTGTGAGGCCCTCATGTTGTGGACCCCCCTTTTGGCGAGCCCATGTTTGAGCCCCTGTGAGCCCCCTGTTTGAGCCCCCATGATGTGGAGCCCCATTTGTGAACTCCTGGTTGTGGACGCCTCATGTTTGCGAGGCCCCCTTTGTGGAGGCCCCCTGTTGTAGGAGCCCCATATTAAACCCCCTGGTTTGGAGCCTCCATCGTTAGGCCATGTAGCCCCCCTGGTTGAGCCCCCCTGTTGGAGCCCCCCCATTTTGGACCCCCGGTTGTAGGCCCCCATGGTGTGAGCCCCCCCTGGTTATGGAGCCCATCGGTGACCCCATGGTTGTGGCCCCTGGTTTGGCTCCCATGCTCTGAGCCCAGTGTGAGCCCTGTGTGGAGGCCCCCCATGGTTGGACCCCCTGTTGGACCCCCGGTTAGCCCATGTTGTGGAGCCCCCATTTAGCCCCGTGTGAGCTCCATTTGACCCCCCGTTGAGCCCCCCTTTTGGAGGCCCCTGTTTGGACCCCCAGTTGGGCCCCCCTGCTTGGACCCCCATGGTTGATCCCCATGTTGTGGAGCCCCATTTTGTAGGCCCCTTGGGCAAACTGCCCCAAAGCGCCACGCCTAAATCTGACCCTATAATGCACGCCCAGAATTTGCATGTGTTTAATTTCGCCACCAGCACGCATGATAATGTCGGTTCTAAGGTCTCGGTAGACGTCGAAACATGCCGTATCGTGAAACACAGTCGTCGTCAAATGACTCGAATTTTGGAATTTCCCCAGACACCCATCCCGACTGCATTGCGAAGCTCTGCCCTCTGCTCCATCTTGAGTCCGTGCGCCATGCGCCAGTCTCACCCGCGTTCTTTCCAAAAGTGCAGTTGCTCGGTCCGAGCCGTAGGAGGAAGCGCATGAATGGCGAGCACTTTGCATCCATCATCGAAATTTGTAAATTCCCAGGCACACCCCCGTCTGGTTGCTTTATACGATGACCATACTTGGATGGTGTATCTGTGAGGGTGGGGGAACGGTGACAGTCGGCCTCGTCTAAAATCCACGTCTCTACTAGCAAATGTCACGAATCCGTCCGTTGGGCGGCGGCGAGAATCCACGGACGAGCTCCCAACGGTTGGGTGTTCCCGCCGTACGAGTCCCGCGGATGTTCTTAAATCGTGCGGGGACTCACCTCCGCGCCTTTCTACGGCGATGGTATGGTAGGCTGCTGTGCCAGAACGTCGCGAACTGATTGCCCTCTCGGGGAGTGCACGCGCTGCCATTTTCTACCGCTCAGACTAAATCCGTCTCTGCGATGAACGTCCATCCCGTTTCACATCCCGCTCTCACCCCGATCCCCGGCTCCTTCGGCCCCTATCCCACGATCGGTTAACTCGTCGCCGAGAACAAATAAACCCAATAATGCGACATAACACGAACGAACAGTTAACGACGCCAACATCCTTCCCGTCATTGCTCGCTCCGACAAATAACTTCCACCGCATTTCTTCCTCCCTTCGGGAGTTTTCCTCAGAATTTTCACGTTATCCTTCCACCATCTGAGGGGAATCGTGGCGGCGCGTACATCTATGAGGTAAAATCACCGGTCTTCTTTTGGTTCGTCTTTATTCCATTTTTATTCTAATTCTAAAAGAATAATACTCCGTTAACATCTCCTGAATACAATCCGTCCTGCATATCGTTGAACCAAAACTCTGGATTCCACATCAGTCTTCAGTTTCCATTTTAACCAAAACTAATTTTCAAATCCCATAAAGCGTAAATTTTTCCTTCTAAAATACTTTTAGGTTATAAAATATATATATTATATAATATATAAAAAACTTATTCAAGATAAACGTCAAAAATAGTTTGCAATTCATTACATAAAAATTCTATCTACATCGTGGATGTCGGCTGTTGGAATGAAATGAAATTTGGATTGCTTCTGATGCAAAAAATCTAGGAGATGAGCACAGGTAACCGCAACTTTGATTGACTAGCTTGTTGCTTCCCGAGATCCGAACGTAAACGACGATGGGCTCCCAGGTGTGCGTCATACTGTAGATGCTAAATCCACATGTCTTCCTGAGAGTGACCTGTCGTGTCTGTCGTCTGTCTTCTGTCTGTCTTCTTCTGTCTGTCTGTTGTCTGTCTGTCTTCTCTATCAGTGCAGCCTGTGCCTCTGGTATCATCACTTGGACACTAGTTGCCCATGCAAGTGCCCCTTACCAGTGCACCTACTCATTTGCCGACCTCGCAAGGATACAGCTGAGTCAACCCCCGGTAATAAATTCAGCACCACGGGATAACTCAGAACCTTAGATCCAATGTCACCACCCTAACACAAGCCAACACCAGCTTGTCTTTTAAAAATTAACAAATCAATTCCTTCCAATCGTACCCAGAATGTAAGCCTGCCATCCGTTCGGAAAAAACTTGCCAAACCTTAATGACCAACCCTCACAGAAAAAAAGAGGAAATTGGTGGCTTCCATTTGTCGTCACCCGATCTTCAAAGTTCGACCCCGACCGAGCACCCGATTTCATGTTCAGTCACCAATCTGTTTTCCTTGAAAATTCGGTTTTTTCTGACCAACCAACAAAAAAGGAAAAACTTGAAAATATTTCATGAGATTTGGATAATTCGCCGTTGATTCACACTAGGGCCAGTGTTTTATAAGCTCACGACGAAAGTCGCCAGCATTGTAATGTTTTCAATCCATTCATGATTTTTTGTTTTAGCCGCATTCAAAGAACAGAGCTATAGCGAACCGCTGGACTCACTATGAGCGTAAAAAGTTAAGTTTTTGGGTGCAGTATTTCCTTTCTAATGTCTCTATCTACCCAACCACTATTTTTACTGATCACAAAGATACATACATATATGCTTAAAATTATTTGGAATCAGACTCACGCAAGCTTATGAAAAATATTATAGACGTCTTTAAAAACATAAATGTATAAAAACAGGCGACATTGTGCATTACACCACCTGCTTTTTCCTCTCTGCAACACTATCCAATTGACACAAAATTTCACCATAGCTGTGACTACCGTTGTATAGGAATGTTTTATGCTTATAGTCGTTGTAAATCACCGTGTTGAAAAAAAGAAAAATTGACACCTTTACTCCAAAGCCTTCGTGGAAAAATTAAACTTGGACATTCAAACTCCACTGAAATAAGTGTAATTCTTTTTGAATTACATAGGAGCTTCATTATACATAAATTGCATAGATCAAACGACTTTATCAATCAATAGGAATTTGAGATCATCTAGCCTTAATTTATAGGGAGGGAAAATTGATACATGAGTCACGAGTTCCGCACCACATTTTTAACATAAAACCTTCAATAAAATAATGTGGGCAGAGCAATCTGCGACATCGCAACGTCAAAGAGTACCATTCTACTTTTCCCTGTGTTCTTGACCCCCTATATTGCATCTAATTAAATGTTGCCAATCAAAAACTAGAAGGCACTCGTTGTAGAGCGCATACCTCCGCCACGTAATGCTGATCTCCATCGCAACATATGGCCCAATACATTTTAAAATGTCATGCTAACAGTACTATATCTTAGCCCGTATCTCTCAATGGTGAGAATCACTTAAAAAAAACAACCACAAAATCTCGTATCCAGACCGATTGATCTTCGCCAAAACCAATCAGTTCGTCATTGCCACACACCATCCTTCTCACAAAATTTCATCGAATCCATGCACAAACTTTTGAGAATATCCCTTACACCAGACAAAAACAAACAATAAAGGGGTGAAAATAGCACCCTCCTTCACATTTCGTTTAAAGAATTATTGTAACAGCAGTCATTGAGTATTTTATTATTTTAGTTTCATCTCAGGCCTACCATTTTAGAAGATTCAGCAGTTTTGTTTTAACCTTGCATTGAATACTTGGGCATTTGAGTAGAAAACGTAGTAAACGAGAATGGAAATAACGTGAAATGACCACAATCCTTGAACAGAAATAGAAGGTTATTAAAACTTGTGATAACGCCGCAATTCAAACAATTATCGGACAGGACTATAATAAGTATCCTCTCTGAAAGAGAGAATTCACATCTGAGATTGTTACAGAGATTGATCGATAATTATTTGCTAGAGGAATGGAGGACACCAATTTGTATATAAAAATTGTATGCATTAGTGAGAGATCAGTTTCAATAGGGGAAATAGAGTGGTGAAATTTGTGATGCATAGGCGGGTTCCAAGGGATTAGGCTGTGATGTGGCATGGTGCCCAATTTAGCAGAAAAAAAAGTTGCACAATACACTGGTACCGAGATGGAATGTGGTGTTCAAGTGGTGAGCAGGCTACTGCCGAGTACCGTGGGAGCTGATCCATGTAGCACGTAAGCGCGAGTAGTCGGGCAGTTGCGCTGAGTGGTACAACGTCAGTGTGGCACAGCAGGCTGCAGTGAGTAATTGTGGCATGGCATATACGTGCGGGCTAATGAAGGCATGTCAGCCGTCTTGGATGGCCGGCTTCAGTGCTCAGTGTGGGCAAATCCAGTGAGGCAGAGAGCAGCAGTGGTGCAATGGAGGTTCAGGTGGGAGGTGGATCCAGGTGGCGTGTGCGATGGTCCAGGTGTTGTTGGGCTGCGACTCCACATGACGCTTGACGTAATAGGATAAGGTGGATCAACCAATCCAACTAACTTAATAGCCATAGTTAACAAATGTATTGCTTTCATATGATGCACTTTCTATTGGGGTTGAGAAAAGTGCAATGGATTTAAGTATATTTAGAGTTCACTAAGATATTACATGTACTAAATAAAGCTGTAGCTCTTTATCGGGTTATTAAGCTTGTGATTCTAACCAGATTGAAATGTGATACCAATAAGGCATTCGCTTAAACACATATCTCTCCCGCTGAGCAGTTTACGTTTGTATCTCAATCTGCTTGGCCTGAATCTGCAGCTGGACCTTAACCAACATCTCGTAGGCTGTTTTGTACCTACCCAACTACGTCCACCAAAGTCGTCAAAACCATCCACCAACCTTTGAAATATTGTTTTGGTTCTATTCAATGGTGAAAATCACTTAAAAATTAAAAAAAATATATAGATTTCCGGAATCCGATCTTCACCCAAAAATTGAATCAATTCGTCCTTTCACACACGCAATCCTGCCCAACCAAATTTCACCAATCCTCTCTAACTTTTTGAAATCCTAATCACAACAAACAGACGCCAGCTGAAAACATAAACCTCCGTTACCAACAGAGTGACAATTGAGTGCTGAAGAACGTCTATTGAGTTAATTGTGAATCTTCATCGTCTTCTATGGATAAAAGATGCAGATGCTGTTCAATATAGAAGGTAATATGCTGAGTAAAGAATAATGAAAAGGCAGCTTGGACATGTTGCACACCTCAAGATTGGGGGGGAGGAAGGAAGCGGTAATAGACCGCACATGCCAAGCACTATTACTTTTTTTTTTTTTCGTCAAGCTATTGGTTTTCGTTTATTCTCAAAGGGCATAGATTTAAATCAAAATAGCATATCCCCAACCCACGCTTTAAGAATTTTTTTTTTTATTAAATAACGGACTATGTAATGTGTACTGTCTGTCTGTTCTGCTGTTCTTGCTATCTCCCAAACGATGGCAAAATTGATCAAACTTCTAGTTGTGCGAAGCACGAAGTCGCCGAGAGCACGTATATCTTATCATCAACCACATGCCGAAGTGCAGAGCAGTATCATCTTTAGCCCTCCCTCTGGGTGGGTTAAATTGTTCAATATACAAAAATGTAATACAGCACATTTAAAAAACATTTGATTACTGAACCCAAATCAACAATACGCAGGAAAATATCAAACGATTTTTTTTCTTGAATTTGACCTCCGGTTCCTGCCCCAAGGGACTCGGAGAGCATTGTCAAAAAAAAAAAAAAAAAAAATAAACGGAAAGTCATTCCTTGTGGCTTTGCCACCTTCAACTTTCTGTAGTGGAAGGTGGGACTTGTGATGGCATATGCCATCGACTTCACTCGTAAACTCAGTGATTTAGCGAGCTACCTCACCCACTTCTTGATTGGAAACTGGTAAGATTGTCAGGTCGATTTCTCTCAAAAGTGAGTCTCTTGGGTGTTTGTCATTCCTTTATTACATCTTTAGACCCTGAAAACAAAAGTTCCAAAATATACGGGAAAAAAATATTGAAGTCGAAGTCAATCGCAAATTTCTTAAATGAGTTATATGACAAAAGAAAATCGTATACTACATAACCAAAAGCCTTCTAGGATTCCAAAAAAACGATTAAGATATGTTACACTTATCTTAAGAGTAAATATCAAATCTGTCTACAAATCACATAATTCAATAATCATTATGGCCCTCTTTTACCTTGAGAACTGCTCAACTCTAATGTATTCTATTATTAAAATAAAATAATATCTATCCATCCATCCATTCCATCCATCAGATCATACTCTGTGCCAGAGCGTTGGTGCGCCTAACAGTCTCCTTGGCTATTGGGCACAATCCTGGACGGGTCAGCCACTCCGACATAGGATACCAGCAGCGCACTCATTTTGCCACCCGGAAGATGACAGGCGAGTCAACCCCACCTGTATAAATTCAACAGTCGAGTGGATTTGAAACTCAGGATCTTGGCATCCCGAGTCCCACCACCCTAACTCATTAGCAACACCAGGCATATAGATTTTGCGTTGAATCAATTTCTTCATAAATGTTTTGTCAGCATTCCAGGAACATAGTCAGGACTGCTCGCATACACATTTCACTGTTCCAAATGTTATAACCTTCATTTATTCTGTTTAAAGACAGGTTTTCATCAATAATAACTATATATGACATGAATGAAAGAATATCAATCATTAATTCAATTATGAAAAATTGCTGTTCAAAATCATGGTCTAGAAAACTTGTCATTATGAAATCACAGACTTTATCCCTGCTGGATCGTCCTGCGGGTTGCGTTTGGCCCTGCTGGATTGTGTTCTTGGTCCGCTTGTATTCAAAACCAAAGCCGGTGATGTCCTTCCTGCCCAACGTTATCCTCCCATATATAGAGTCATAACTGATATGGAATTAACGTGGTTTTTGGAGTGCATTGACCAAATGTCTCCTTTCAAGTTCGTAGGAGTATGTTTTGACATTTTACAGGGATTAAATTGAATGTTTCAGGCCCCCTTGCTTAAAAGCAAAACAATTCGCAAATTATTTAATAATCCTTATTTTGGAACAGTTCAGCCTAACTGCAGGTCTTGTGCCAGATGCTCACAAACACAACATTCAAAACCACAAACGGCAGGGATGGAGGATCTGCACAACAAGCAAAAGGATCGCAAGCCAAACACAAGGATCGTGAGCGCAGAGTGAAAAAACACAGGCAACCATGACCACAAGACTCTTCTCACATTTTTATCCCTTTTGCACATCTCTAGTGTAGACCATTCATTCTGTGTGAGAAACATCCCAAACGCACCAGTCATAATTTTATCGACGCATTACGGTGACAATCCGACGTTCGAAGCGAGTATCGAGTCCTTTTCTGTTTAATTTCGCAAGCAAGTTTTAGTATTTATCACGATTTTCAACAAAATTAAAATTTGCCAAATCACTTTTTTTCTGGGGAACACAAACAACCATTTTGCTATTTCTCTTCGCACCAGCTACTCTGGCACCACTTGTGATGATTTCACTGAATTACAATCTGTTCTGAATGCATTGGAACTACATAATGAAAAACTTGCATGATTGCTCTGTGTGATTGATCTCCTACTAACTGAATATTGTGTGACCAAAAAATTGTGCACCTCTGATTTTGTTCTGTTGCAATTTCAAATTCAATTTCTTTTTTTTGTCTGATGAAAAAAATATATATTACTAAGAAGTTTGGAAATTTGAAGCCAACTTTTCCTTAATAATGCTTTTTTCTCTCCCCGAAAAGGTTTCTTGTTCCAGTGAAGACAACGCATTGATTTTTCTGTTTGTTTTCATTGATTTCTGTTTATTGACGTTGATGCCTACTTGCGAACATTCAGCAGCTTGAACAACCATTCCAAGCCATACTTTTGCAATGTGAAAAACCTGCACCAAATAATTATTATGGTAAACTTGCACAGTAAATCTTCTTCAACAGACTTAATAAGTGATTTAAGAATCCTCAGCCATTATGCTTTATTTGGGAAATCCTTTGAAACTTGAATCCAAAGACTAACCTTCGTCTTATTTGGAACAGACTTTGATTGCAATAATTTTGGTTGACCTTGAACTAAAAGGAGAATCAAATTGATAAACTTTACAGCCAAATTTTATGAAACACGAAGAGAAAAGCCTTACAATAAGTGTTTAAATGGAGAGTAATTGATACTCATTAGACAAGCTGAATTCACAAAAATTGAATCTCTTTACTCAATAATGATACACAATTCGATTCGTGGAATTGCAAGTAGTTTATTTCCAAAGTGAAAACTAATAGATCTCATGCACGATAACAACAAAACGCTTCTTACTGACTGCTATATCTTCTCCCCTTTCTTATCCAACTCTGCTTCATTTATATCCTCGAACGAAACATCCATCAAATGTTTCCTCCTCCTGCAAACTCCTCACTGGTTATTGTACTTGAACTTCTAGACAACTCTGTATCGGAAATAGTGGCGAAGTGGTGGGTGCGGAGGAGTAAGCATAGGAGAGGTCTCTCACTGTGTTGTATTGGAACTGTGTGGAGAAGGGAGGTGTAACACCAAAATTGAACTAAATGGCGGTACTTTAAAAACAGAATATTAAGTACACGTGAACAGTGGAAGATGTCCAGATGAGAGGTGATGTCCACACGTTCTTAAACATTGAGAGAAATGAGGTGAACAGATGAGAAGTTGTTCCACAGCAAGAGAAGTTCACCAATGGTTACTGCAGACCATGTGCGCCCTGCCAGATTTCTTGGTGAGGTGGGGAGGGAGGAGGAATACAGAGCACACCAGCAGACGTAGCAAGACCATAAGGAAGTTGTAGAAGACCAGAGACACTACTTGTCCAGTCAATTAGTAATAGTCCCAGAACTTATACTGCATCGGGGAGATAAAAGAAAAAAATATTTGAAGGTCTTGTTTCCAGAGGTCAGCAGAGCAAGTGTGAGCAGGGAGAACCGATGCTCCAACAAGCTTGGATGAAGCCTGTAAGTGAGATAACAGGTCCACATTTCTAAGAAAAAACTGCATGTGAGAAAATCCCAGTAGTGGTTGGCTTGAGCCTAACTTAATAATTATGTGTTTTCTTCTAACTTAGCTTTTCTTACCTCTAACGCTTTTTTCTTCTTCCCCTCCCTTCCATATCCTCTTCTCTCTTCTCTTCTCTTTTCTCTTTCGTCAAAACAAAAACTACAATATTCTGTTGCTAATTAGTTTTTCACCAATGATGAAAACTCAGCATTTAATAACAAAAGTGTGTTATGCAGTAAGACACACAGGCACTTTGACAAGAAAACACCAGAAAGACAAGATTAAAAGAGAAGGCGGTTTGATTGCTTTCAAACTTTACCGCAGGTGATACATATTCTTACTTCGATGGAGGGCATAATGAGAGCGGGAGGGGAGAGGGCAGTCAGATAATAAGTGAGAAATTAATTGGGGGGGTGAGCAGCAGGAATCTGTAACATGCTAAACCATAAGCAATCACAATGTACCTTCATATTGTAGCATTGTGTTGATTCATTTGAAACTTCAATGCGAAGTTAAGTTATGATGCTTTCAAGCAGGTTTTGTTGACTATGCCTCATGTACCAATCAGCCAATCATAATACGTGATTTAATGGCAATTAACATGTTGTGAGTAATGACATGTACCATACTAACGCCCTCAAACTTTACATACAGCAGGTTTTCCTGTTCAATGAATGATGATGAGCAAATGGTGAAATTTGTTGGTGAACTTGAAATTTGTGAAAAGCACTAATCCTTGGACAAACTCATAACTTGCTTCTCAGTATACAGTAGATGATATTCATAATGGGTTTTGTCCGTCTATCTATGAATTCAAGCGTATGACATGGGGAGGTATCGCTCTACGAAGGCCCTTCTCTGTTCATGAGTTCTTTACTTCTGAAATGTTTGTTTGTCTATTCTCTGTCTGCCTTCCACTCTGTGATCATCTCAGAAATGCACTGTCCATAAAACCAACCTGCACTTTACAACCACATCCAAAATGAGAATATCGAAGACTATTGTGCAAAGTTTGCGTGCTTTTTACCACTTTGTTTTTAGTATTTTGGCACAATTCTTACAAAAGTGCAAAATTGATTGCTTATACTCAGTAAGTGCTTGCTTTTATATGATGGTTTTCACTTTAGTAATGCCTGAGTTAACACCATGTTTGTTTTTTTTATCGTTTGCAGATATGATGAAAAATGAAAAAGAAAAGCTTTCAGGTAGTGCCGTTGTTATTTTTAGTAGTTTTATGAAAGTTATCATCATCCTTTTTAGATTTCAAATATATTTATGATTAAAAGGCCTTGGCACTTCTATGTTCCACTCTCTATTCATATTTAGAAAGTTGTGCAAAACTCTCCTGCAATCTTTGATCATATTATGTGATTTGGCTAGAGACTATGCCTTAACTTAGCAGCAGTTCCTTAACATGTTGCCATCAACAGTCTTAACACGCTGGCATGTCAAATCAATGCTCACAAGCCAAATTAAAGGAAAAACTCTAAGGATGCATAGTATCCCCTCACCCCAGTCAATAGATCTGATGACTCAGCATTTATTCAGGTCAGCCAGATTGAATCTGGACTCTCTACAGTATAGGAAACTTACTAACCTTTCACTGTCAGTGCGTAGATAAACTCTTCCACCATGTTTTTTGTAGGAGGGTTTGAAGAGCACACCCAGCCAGATTAAAAAAAAAAAACTGTCAAAGGCGAGTTAGCTCCTTCTGTAGCCAATGCATCTATATCTAGTGCAACTGGCTGGCGGAGTCCCTCCTGCAGTTGGGTTACTCTTATTAGGAAGTTGGTGGCGATTTGCCATCCGGCCACTGTAATAACCCTTCATTCCGCAAAAACACAAAAACGCAAAGAAATCTGAAAACCCACTCTGTGGAGACCTCCTGTGCAGCTTCCCTTCGCAGGCAGCTCACCGGATACGGATTGGGCAATGCCCTCGAAACCCCCAATCTTGATATAGAGGAAACCCAGGGTAACTTCCGGTCAGCTCGCAGAGAGTGCTGTCGGGTAGTGTGCTGAGTGTCGTCCACAAGACGCGTCTTCTTCGGTTAATCCTGAGGCGTCCCTTCGGTGGGTCCTTGAATGCAATCCCAGAGATGGAGATCACTGTTCTCTTATTATCTGAGCTCCAACCGTTTGACATCGTATTGCAGCACTTTAGGTTGGAGGAGGAACCCCCCCCCCGGGGACCCACCAGGAATGCGGCAGATCATGGTGGTTTACACCACATTGTCTGATCGTCTGAGAACGATCCAAGAGTTCTGTAGCTTGTCCAATAAGCTGACTCCAAGTGATAATTGACGTAACACCGGTCAACGAGCGTATTATGAGTACTAAAGTCATCACTCCTTATTTCATTTCCTCTCCTGATTTATGCTCCGACAGCGACTTATCTCACCATGAAGATGCATTCTACGCCACGCTCGAGTCTTGTTATTCCAGTTGCCCCAGACAATACACTTTAGTCTTGGGGATTTTAACTGCATCACTGGACTGAGGATGGGATGAGACAGTTTTTCCATGGGTCTGAACTGTTGACCTGAATAGCACTAATTTCTTGACTTGCAAGAATATGACTTAGGTGCTGATGTCTGGAATCACCGTCGGCAAAGAAGAATTTTGTTCTTGCGACACTGATACCATTGACCAGATCGCAGGGCGAGCTAATGCCAGAGCTGAGCTTTCAGGAGCTAGCGTAAAACTTACGGTGCGCTAAGATGACAAGGGCCTATGTGTGAGAATCTGTGAGGGTTAAGAAGCATCACTATGCCAAGTGATTTCTCTCCGCTTACGGGAATTCGCGCATTGGTTCATCCAATCCATCCCTCGGTGTACTGCAGATGAGAGCAGAGTGTAGGCCTCTTGACAGAGATCCGAAATGAATGCCCGCTGGCCGTTCTGTTGAAGCGTTGTACCAGGCTGATCCACAGCTGTCGAGGTGATGTCAAGGATGTTACAATTACTGTTGCTGACTCTCCAATCAACTTGTCCACCTTCGCTTGTGAACACAGCTGCAGTAACGGTTTTTAAATGTGGATAAGCGCAGGATCTGTACATCTTAAACTTCTCAAGCTGTGAAATGTGCGCCACTCATGTGTGCATGCTATCTTGCTCGCCCCATGAACACCAGCATCATCCAATACTGGAAGGCTTGTCTGCCCTCTTCTGAAAGGAAGAGTGATCGCAGACTCAACAACTACCGAGGGGTGACGCTGCTCTCAGATCCGGGCAAGGTCTTTTTCGGATAATTTGATTAGCTCGCCACAATCTGTTGATACCAGCGTACCAGAAGCAGTCAGCTTTACACCAAAGGTGTCAACGATTGACCGTATCCCTTGCTCTTCGGGTCCTTCAGGAAACGCAGACTAGTATTCGCAGGGCTTCTTGTAGCCTATTTGATCTCTGTAAAGCGTTCAATTCAGTGAATCGATGCCCTCGGAGATCTGGCCTCGTGGTGCCACCAAAACTATCGATTGACGGTCTAACTCTACTCTGTACTGAGAGTGCTGAGATTGGTGTGCCATCTCGACTATTTCCATGTTAACTGAGTTTGTCAGCGGTTGTGAACTTGCCCACCACATTCTAGCACTTGTATGACTGATTCTAGGAGATGCGGAGATATCACGCTCGATTGCACGTGAATTCAAGATCTCTACCTTGATTCGCAGATATCATCATCTTGCGGGACTTTAGATATCCTTTTGGCGGCCTCGACGTCTAATGAGATCGAGTCACTGATAACGTTCCTGAGGTTCAAAACAAGATCCAGCTTTAAGTACAATCTTGAGCTGCGCCTGTCTGCCTGTGTGTAGATGTGAGGTCGTGGAAAAATTCATTAACCTCGGCAGTGATATTCATTCTTGCTGGCTATCATCACGAGTCAAGAACGCTGAGTCGAGCCTGGAGTCATGATTCAACTGGAATAATGGTGTGCCTCCGTACTTGCTGCGGGGACGAAATCTGAGTTTCGGTCCTTGGTGCTCCAGCTTGCTCTATAATTGAGACTTGACTCTGGACCAAGGATCTGAACGGAGACCAATTCCTTGGTACAGTCTCTTCGAAATCCTTGGCTACGCTGGTCGACTTTGTCTTGTCCAACAGCGGTTGCTGAGAGAGACTCAAATAATATGTTACCTGCATGTCCTGAGCATAGTTCGCTGTACGACATGTGTCTCATTTTCCTGACGCTATCCTGCTCACAGATTCTCTTCACAGGAGTCTTGTGATGGAGGAGCCAATGGTACCCGTGCCCTGGTTGCACAGGTTGTCAGCATACTCAAGGAGATTGATGCCAGCCATCTGCTGGGATGCAGAGAGGCCCTGAATATCGGCCCGGCGGAAAGTGGATGCAGCGACGCGCTGCTCTGGCGCATGCTCCCATACCTGACCTGACCTGACCCTCCACCCACCCCTCTAAAAACCCGCTGGCACCTTCTTAAGTCTGTCTCTGGTGTATGCTCCCATTACATCCCTTCCCTCTCTTCAAATGGCATCACAACCGACTTCACTCTTGAGAAAGCCGAATGCTTCAATTCTATTTCTGATACCAAATCTTGTGTCCCCAACCCCTCATTCTCGGTCAGTACCCATCCTTCCCTGTCGTACCCATCTGCTCTTGGACTCTGTGTCTTTTGTACCTGAGAAGGTTCTTTGAACCCTCGACTCTGAGTCTGCAACTGGACTGGATGGCATCAGCTCACATGTCCTAAAATCATACACTGCTGCTCTTTCACATCCTCTCTCTCCCTTTTCACCCTATCATTTGCCCTAGGTCATCTTCCATCTGCTTGGAAATCTGCCAAGATCACCATTACATTAAAAAAAACTTGGAAAAGCTGATCCCCTTTACTGCAGATCTATTGGCTTGCTTTCAATCATCAGCAAGGTCTTACTGCCTGACTTGCTTTACTCTCGAAGCCAACGTGTGGCTCTTAACGGAATCCTTTCATCTCATTGTCTTAGAAAGGCTGGAGTGCCGCAAGGCAGTGTTCTCGGCCCACTCCTTCTCACAAGATGGATAACAGTATATTCAGTGTATTCAAAGACTGGAGTGCCCCAAGGCGGTGTTCGATGCCCACTCCTATTCCTGATCTTCATAAATGTTCTCTCTGAACCTCTGGAAAATCCTCTTTATCTCTTTGCTGATGACTCCACCCTATGCCGTGACATCCCTCATCCTTCAGACAGGCAGGTTGCAGCCTTTTCCCTCTCTTCAGACCTTCACAAAATCACAAGATGATCAAACACTTGGAATATATCTAAATCCTGACAAATCCACACTCTCACAATCTCTCTCTGAAAGGATTGTCTGGTAACCCCTCACCCCCATCTACTTTCTAACAATCCTCTTGAGGAAGTTCATTCGTTCCAACTCCAGGGTCTCACTATCAGCCATGATCTTTCTTGGGCAAACCACATTTCAAAATTGGCCTCCAAAGAGAGCTGTCGACTGGGCATCCTCCGTCGTACAAAGTCCTTCACCTACAAGGCCTTCATCTGCAGCTAGATTGAGTACTGCCTTGCTCACCTATCTCACATCTTTCTCAGCTTGATGCCATGGAAATTGAGGTCTTCATGATTATTGGAATCTCCCGTGATGAAGCTGAGTCTATGGGTGTATCATTTTGCCATCAGAGACAAGTCGGTGACCTCTCTGTCTCTCCTGCCTCCTTTCTGGTCTTGCACCCTCTGCTCTTTCTGTGCGTTGTCGCCTCCCCCGCCCCCAATTTCTGCAAGGCACACAGCCACAATCAACCCCCTTCTGATGAAATAACCTAAATCCAGGATCACGACTCACCTCCATCTCATTGTTCCTTTTCCCACCCCCCCCCCCCCCCACTGTGGAATCAACTTCACATTCTCTTCAATCTCATTCTTCCCTCATGTCTTCCAAGACAGCTGCTCACCACCATCTCAAATAATGACCAATCCAAAACACATGATATTTTCTGCCCTTGTTAACCCCAAACCACCCCACCCCAATCCTCCTCCCTCCAAATTTTCAGTTTCCCATCCAGAGCTTCTTTCTGTATCCATCTTGTCCACCCTATGCATCCTCTCCTGCCCTCATCCTCTCCACACCCATTGTTTGTCAAGTCTGCCTCTATCTTTACCTTCAACTCTGCTGCTGTTGTTTCCCCCCTCTCTCATCTGTTCCTTTTGTCTTGGTCCTGATCCATTCAGTGTATGAATACTAGCTCTTCCATGAGCCTCAACTATGTACATTATACAAAAATGAATTATCTATATTATATATATATACTATATAAATATTATGTGTATATGTTGGTACCTTCATATAAGAGAAGAGGGTTTCTGTTAGTACCTCCTAGCTCCACAGTTGATGACTCATAACTCCACAATTAAACCATGGTCGATGACTCCACCATCCCTTACAGTTTGTGACCTTAGAACCGGTCTTTAAAATAGACTGACTCGACCTATGCGTCGCTGAAGCTATCTGTGCAGGAGGCGAAGCTGTATGCATGCACTCGTGCCGTTTAACTGTCATGATTCATCTATCGGGTCAGAAGGACGTGTGTGTGTGCGTGTGCGTGTGCGCGTGCGTGTGCGCGCGTGAAAACTATGTGCCCAGACTGGGAATATAACCCAGGTACTCTGGTGAACCATACCAGTGCTCTGCCATCTGGGCAACCCACTGGCTAGGCATGTAATTCTCTCACATATAGAAATGTCACTCTCTTTCTGCCGCTTCTTCCGGGACACTCACTGCCAACCATGGGCGCAGCGACGGCCTGTCCAAGAGAGGGTCTTCGAACATAGGTACATAATAAATAGAAGTTTTATGGTTATAGGCAAGCATCACCGATATCCTGTTCGATGAGCACAACAAGGCTGCACTTATTTTCGGTTATTTTAATTTAAGGACGCTTTCCGACAGTTCTGTGATTTCCCCCCTCCCTCCCGGTGTATCAGCCTCGATGTCCGTCGGCATGCAAAATTTCAGCTTTTTACGGCACGCGTTAGGTATCGAACATTAATATGAGTGAGTCAGTCAGTTGTTAGAATGAGGGACAATAAACCCTCCAATATCGTGGGGGTTAAGTTCCTGGAAAATTCCATGATAGTCAAAATCTTGATCGTGGAAACCAAAGGCCAATAGGAAGGGGGAGTGGGGGGGGTTCGGTTCATGGGCTTCGATAAAATATTGAGGAAGATTGATGGCAGTCAGAAATAAATGCATTACAATTGTAAAAACGCTTGTTATGGTCGATTGCTTTGCTTTAGCTTGCAGGTCCTTGTAAGTTTCTTTATAAAGCAGCATAGCGGCCTCAAACGCCCTTTTACATTTTATGCTCCCCTCCATGAATGGATCAATCACAAAACCCTGTCAGCCAGGGTCTTGCTCATTTGTAACACCTCTGCCAGCATCTTGATTGTTTGAGGTTCTGGCACCATCACCTCCCCCTCATCATCACTCTTCAATCGAGCGTATGGGTTCTCCCAGATCCTCTTCCATTAACTCTCCTTGGTGCGATTCAAGGAGTTCCTTCACCCCTTCCTCTTGGATGTTCTCAAAACCCTGTCCTCCAACATCACGTGCTACCCTCACATTTCTCCGGACTTTTTTGTCCACCGAGGGGAGACCCTTGAGGTCGTGTACCGCCTCACTCCACAATTTTCTCCAGCATGCATTCCATGTCGTTGGCTTAATCTCTTTAAAAGATTCCCCAGTGATATTAATGCAGTCAACGATGTTGTAGCTTTTCCAGCAATCACAGTCAAAGGAGGGTCGCTCTCCATCTGGTCCAGTATCCTCTTGAGTTTGCGGCAGGTGTAGTAGGACTTGAACGTCGCTATGAGGGCTTGGTCCATCGGCTGAAGGAGGGAGGGAGATCATGTTGGTAGGTAATAAGACAACCTCCACATTGGGTGGTGCAAACTGCAGGCTTTCTGGATGACCTGGCGCTTTGTCCAAGATAAGTAAAACCTTGGATGCAAGGTTCTTCGACACCTGGTAGTTTTCCACCTCGTGGCCGAAGCAGTTATTTAACCAATCGGTCAACATTGTGGCAGTCACCCACGCTCTCATGTTTGCATGCCAGAATACCGGGAGCTGGTTCTTGTTCTTCCCTTCAAGGCACATGGATTCAGCAATGCAAAAAGCAGCATCGACTTTACGACGAAGTCACCAGCAGCATTGCACAAAAGAGAAGGGTAAGTCAATCCTTGGCCACCTTGAACCCTGGAGCAGATTTTTCCTGCTTGGGCAGGATGGTACGAGATGGCATTCTCTTCCAGAATAATCCTGTGCCGATGGCGTTAAAAACCTTCTCTGGCATGAATCCCTTCGCTTTAATAAGTTCCATGAGCTGTGGAGGCTAGTTTTTTGCAGCATTGTGATTGGCCATTGCTGCTTCCACGATTAACTTTACATGATGGAGAATGAAGCACCTTTCTCTGCCTTTTGGCACAACTAACTTTGTGCCATTAAAAACGGTGCACCAGTGACAACAAAAGACTCATAATGAGAGCTAGGTAATCGTACATGCACAGGATGGACGCAAACGATGACTCATCTCAGCTCAACAACCACAATTGGTCAAAATGAAATCCCACGTTCACGGAATCGGAACACAATAGGTTTCCCGCGATATTGGAGGGTTTACTAAATATATATATCCCTCCTGGTGTGTGCCCCGGTTAGAATAGGTACACTGTTTCCCTGCGTGTCGTAAGAAGCGACTAAAAGGGTTGGCATCATGAAGGGCATCCGGCCATAAAAACATCGCCTAAAAAGGAAACCATGATGAGTACAACTTATGGGCAGGGTACAGCCCGAAGTACCCCGTGGGGGTCCTCATCCCCTCTCGTTGAAACTCAAGGTGGGGAACCCGATCTAAGCAAGGAAGGAAATTTTTCCATTTATGATGACCAATCGTCGGATGCCCCACGTGGAGATCGGTTTCTGAGGTTTGGTACATGGAATGTAGGGACAATGACAGGGAGATCATGAGAAGTGGTTGAAACATTGGTCAGAAGAAGAGTAGACATATGTTGTGTGCAGGAGATACGATGGAAGGGAAGTGGTGTGAGAATGGTGAAGGGTAGGCAAGGACAGAAGTATACGTTTATGTGGCAAGGGTGCCCGGAAGGCGTGCATGGTGTTGGTGTCATGTTTTCTGAGGAGTTTGTAGACGGTGTAGTGAGTGTGACTAGAGTGAGTGAAAGGTTGATGATGGTGAGAAGCGTGATCGGAAAGCTCTTAGTGAACGTCATCTCGGGATATGTCTCGCAGGTCGGTCGAAGCGATGAAGAGAAGAACATGTTTTGGTGTGCGATGGAGAAGTTGATGGAGAATGTGAAAGATGAGGAAATTGTTGTGGTAGGAGGAGACTTGAATGGACATGTGGGAAGGAGTACAGATGGTTTTGAGGGAGTGGTTGGATGTCAATGAAAGATAGTCTATTGGGAGCCGTTGGTGAGGTATGTGGATGGACAAAAGGACCACCGAGGCACTCGGAAACATGGTCGTGGAGTGATGAAGTTGGAAAGACGATTGAAGAGAAGAGGAAGAAGTTCAAGGAATAGCAAAAGGCAAAGGGTACGGTGGTAGAAGAGGCAGCGCATGAAAGTTATATGGTAGCCAAGAAGGCTGCAAAGAAAGATGTAGCAAAGGCGCAGGAGGCTTATAGGAAAATGTTCGGAGAACGCTTGGATTTGGGAAAGGGTGCAAGCGGTATTCAGGATTGCAAAGCAGATAGCGAGAGAGAGGTTTGATGTGACGGGGGTGAGTTGCTTGAAGGATGAAGTGGGACAAATCGTTGTGGACTCAGATGGAATTAAAGGAAGATGGAAGAAGATATATGGAAGGCTGTTGAATGTAGAAAATGAATGGGATACAACATAGAGAGTAACCAGTTTAGGACCAGCAGAGAAGATAACTGAGAAGGAAGTTGAGGAAGCTATAAGAGCAATGAAGAGTAGAAAAGCAGGAGGGCCGACAGGAGTTGTGGGAGATATGTTGAAGGCAGCAGAAGTTGGGGTGTGAAGGAAATGACAGAGATCTGTAACTGGTGGTGAAAGAAGGCCGCATTCCAGTGGATTGGGAACCGAGTACGCTTGTCCATTTGTACAAGGGGAAGGTGATCCTCTGGACTTGGCTCCTATAGAGCAATAAAGTTATTGGAGCATGGAATGAAGGTATTGGAAAGGGGTTTGGAGAAGAGGTAAGGAAGAAGGTAAAGATTGACGAAATGCAGTTTGGATTATGCCAGGAAGAGGGAGAAACCCGCCCGACTGGGGCGGCCATCTTGAAAAAATTGTTTTTTCGCCATATCGATTTCAAATTTGGGTCACACATGTACCACCTGAAAAGGAAGAACCCTATTGATTTTGGGCGTGGCCGGATCCAAGATGGCCGACTGGGGCGGCCATCTTGAAAAAAATGTTTTTTGTAATAAATGGAAAACTGCTTATTTGATTTCAATTATTTTTCAATGGTGGGGATTCCCCATCTCTGATGGTATATTTATTGTAAAAGCAGTTGCAGGAGAAGTACATGGAGAGAGGAAGAAGTTTTTTTGGGGTTTGTTGATCTGGAGAAAGCTTTTGAACGGGTTCCACACGAAGTAATGACAATGGGCATTGAGGAAGTTAGGAGTGGAGGAATGGTTGATCAGAGTAGTGATGGCAATGTACGAGAGAGCGCACACAGCTGTAAGGACGAAGATGGGAACAGTGGTGATTTTTGAGGTGAAGGTGGGAGTGCATCAGGGGTCGGTACTAAGTCCACTTCTATTGTAGTTGTGATGGAGGTGCTGGCTCAAGAGGGTAAAGGAGGGTTTACTGTGGGAGCTGCTGTATGCAGATGATCTGGTGTTGATTGCAGAGAGTATGGATGGACTGAAGGAGAAGATGAACAAGTGGAAGGAATGTATGGAGGCAAAAGGTTTGAAGGTGAATATCAGAAAGACGAAGGTGATGCAAGTGGTAAAGCATGTGGTGAGGTGGAAAGGACTGGAAGTGGCCGTGTAGTGAGCAGGCGAGTGACCAAGTGTCAATGTAATGTGCTGAATGGGTTCATTGAAATGTAGTGGTGTGAGAGGGTCATTAACCAGTGGGCAGCTACATTCACGTGTAAGGTGTGCATAGAGGGAGCTGCAGATGAAGATTGTTGAGTTGGATCTTGGAGATGGTGTGAAGCTGGAGGTGTGAAAACATTTAGCTATCTAGGAGACATGCTGAATGGAGAAGGTGGATCTGACTCGGCGACGGTTGCTGGAGTGAGATGTCCATGGAAGAAGTTTCGGGAACTGAGTGGCGTGGTGACGAAGAGGGGTGTCGTTGAAGCTGAAGGGAAAGGTGTATGCTACATGTGTGAGGAGTACAATGACATGGGAGTGAGACA
>CM068962.1:22796638-22809603 GCA_035128595.1 Eptatretus atami
TATATATATATATATATATATAATACGATTATAATTTATTTATTACAAAAAAAAACACAAAATCAAAAAGTAAAACTTAAATAAAGTATGAATAAAAAACACAAAACACAAATTTTTCATAATAATAATAATTTTTTAAAATATGCATTCTTCTTGGATTTGTTATAAATTCCTATGGTGTCGGCAAGCAATGGAGGCTGAAGTACCTCCACCGGTCTGATCCTTGTATATGTCTTGTGTTGTTTCACGTCCTGCGAAGATATGTAGCTTGTGAAAACTGAGAGGAAGTGTCTGGTCATGAGCATGTACTCAGTCAGCGTCTGTTACAGATATTATAGATACACAGTCTCATTGTACACTGAAACAGCATATTTTTGAACATACAGCAGTATTTGCAAGGTTCTGAGAAGAGTGGTCACATGACAATCAACAGTCCCACTCACGCCAGTCTCAAACTATTGACTGTATAGTTCATAAAGTATAATCATAATAATTCTCCAGTTTGATTGTAAACCAATTAAAAGTACATGTCTCACATTTAAACATCAGGCTCAGCCCGGTGTTGCCCCGTAAATAGGTACACAGTACTCCCGCTGTCTAAAGGCCACGAAAAATTGTGGCATCAGGAAGGCATGCGCCATAAAAATATGCCTAAAAGAAACCATGAGAGTCACTATGGAAGCAGGGTACAGCCCGAAGTACCCCGGGGGTTCTCACCCATCTCGTTAAACCAAGGCGGGACCGATCGAAGCAAGGGAGGAATTGTTTCCATTTATCGATGACTTCATCTGAATGCCCACTGGAGATCGTTTCTCATTAATATCAATTCGAAAGGGATAATAATTACTACACGTCACCGGTGGCGCGACAACATGACTACCTGATGGTGCGTAGGCAATAGGGGAAAACTCCGGCCACAAGTGATCCCAGGTGGAGGAGACGTTCACACAACCTGGTGCTAGCGATATAAAGGTGAGAAGTAGCGTCGAGAATCAGCGTGAACGTCCACCGAGATGAAGGGTGCGAGGCTGAAAGGCGACAAGAAGGAAGCATTAAGAGACGAGGCTGAGGTTTGATAGAGAGATGATGTGGTTGAGCTTGAAAGTGCGTTGGATGTCAATGAAAGATAGTCTATGCACGCGTCCCCAAAAAAAATCGGGGGGAAATTTCCCCCAGGGGGAAATTTGGTGTTTCAGGGGGAAATTCTACGTCTGGAATTAAAAATTCTGGAAATTATCAAGAAAATAATTTCAGTAATAGCCTTCTGTTCTTCTCTTCTCAGGAGTACCCGTTTCTGAACTTTACCGCTTTCATTCTTATGTTTTATTTTCTTTCTTCTTTTTTAGCTTTGTTCTTTCTATTACATGTTCTTAATATATCTCTCTGTCTTTCAGTCGCAAGTGATCATGTCGAAAAAACGGGATTATATCAGAAGCATATCTAGGACCTTCGGTTTTACGTTCGTAGTGAATAACGGGGAACATCTGCCACAAGGTGTCATCTGACAAAACCTTGGGGAATGTAGCATGAAGCCATTCCAGATGAAGCAACACCTTCAAGGATTGCCATCCCGACACTAATCAGAACAAGGTCGTGAATACTTCAAGCTGAAACGAAAATATCTGAAGAAATGAGACGCGACTCAACTGGAACGTTTTCGTCAAGCCAAAACGCGCTATTGGTGAAAGCGTCATACGAAGTCTCGTAAAGATGCGAGGGGGAAGAAGCCTATCTACTACAATTGGTATATACATCTTAAGCCCTGTATGCTGCAGTGCTGAAAGTTGCGTCCTCGTGAGGCTGCCGCACAACAAGATGACCCAGATTTCCCTTTCAAACAACTATATCCATTCGGTCACGTCTATTCAAGATATGCTGAGAGCATCAAAACCAAGTTGTTCAAATGGCGAGGGTCACAGTTTTTTTTCGATTCAACTCGACGAATGCGACAGATGTTGCCGAATCTTCCCAGCTGTTGGTCTTTGTTCGTTTATACACCGAAAAAGGACAATTGCAGAAGATTCCTCTTCTGCAAACCTCTTCCAGACCACGACCAAAGCTCAGATGTGATGGACCTTATCAATGACTTTTTCGAAGACAGCAACATCAGCTGGGAGTCTCTTGGGGTGTGCACGGATGGTGCCCCAGCCATGCTCGCGCCTTCCGATCCGGGCGTTCGCACGCTCGTCAAGCAAAAGAATCCGGCATTTGGAATCGACACAAGTCTGATCCACAAGAGGCGCTTGCTTCGAGAACTCTCCCAAGAACTTTCAGAGCAGCATCTCGGAGAGAGCTGTCATCAAAGTCGTCACTTTATCAAGTGGTTCCGCTCTGAAACACTCGCTGTTCCGTTTGGCTCTGTGGAAGGCATGGAAGCCACCCACGAATCGTTGCTGTTTCATACTCAGGTGAGGTGGCCTCTCAAAGGGAAACCATGTTGCAGCGAGTCTCTGGAATTTGTTTGATGCACGTGGTAGCCTTCCTTCGGGCCCAAGAGAATGTTGTTGCTTCTGGAGCGTTGAAGCGTGAGTTTTTTCCGTGTGCGGCTTCCTACTTGTCCGATATTTTCAGTGCATTGAACGAGCTCAAACAGGAAACTGCAGGCAAAGGGCACAACATTCTTTTCAGTCGCCGACAAGACAAGCTTTCGTGGCCTAACTTGGGAACTGTGGAAGAAAAGAGCGGGATATATCTCCTATCTCTCTGAACGAATGTGTGGAGCATATGCGAGGATGGTCTCTATCTCAATAGCCGAGATATCAAACATACACCGCAATCTGAGTAAGAATTCAAGTATTACTTCCCGCGGGATCACAACGAGTGTCGAGAAACAAAGCTTAGTCAGAGACCCATTTCAGTTAGGCAACGTTGATGATGCTGCCAGAAGCCGTGGCCAGGAAGAGTCCTGCACTTAAAACGACTTACAAAGCCGGAAAAAGATCCTTCCCCCAGGGAATAATAACAAACCCAATCCAGGAACCTATCCCCCTTTCTTGCGACCAATCTCTGCGGATATGGGATCCAGTTTTTTCCACCTACCTGTGTGAGACAGGTTATTTTCGGCACTGTACACCGCAAAACAAAGGCACGCAAACAAGTTGAGGTGGAGGCGGACTTCGATTTGCGCTCTTCCATAACTCCCCCAGACATTGAAGGACTCGTGAACGGCAAAACAATGCAGAGTCACACTTAAAATCCAATATTTCAATACAAATTTAATGTTAGCTGTGTTATGTCGATAAATAAATAGTAAATAGTCTCAGGTATATCGTTCTTCTCTCATACACATGAAGGGCGAATCTGGATGGTTGAATTGGGTGCAGGGAAATGACAGAAAAAAGGTTGGGAACCACTCGTCTATTGGAGCCGTTGGTGAGGCGTATGCCTGATAGACAAAAGGACCCACAGCAGGCACTCGCGAAACATGGGTGGTGATGAGTTGGAAAGACGATTGAAGGAAGAGCGAAGAAGTTCAAGGATGGCAAAAGGCGGAAGTACGGTTGCGTAGAAGAGGCAGCGCGATGAAAAATATAAGCGTAGCCAAGAAGGCTGCAAAGAAAGAGGCAGGCAATAGCGCAGCGAAGGTCTAGAGCGAAAAATAGTCGTTCGGTGGATGTGCAGAGTATCGTTGAGAGAGAGGAAGACAAATGATGACTTGCGGAAGATGATGGGAATCAAGTCTGTGATTGATGTTGTGAAGAGAAACAGGTTGAGATGGTTCGGTCATGTGTTGAAGGATGAAAGTGACTGGGTGAGAGGAGTGTTGGAAATGAATGTAGTAGGAAGTAGAGGATGGGGAAGACCGAAAAATAACTTGGCTAAAGGTGGTGGAAGAAGAAATGTGGGCAAGGGGATTTAGAAGGGGAGATGCAGAAAATAGAGTAAAGTGGAGAAGGTTGTCATGGGGCCCGCAAGGCTAACCCCCGCTTTAGCAGGGAAAATGGCCTTTCAATGCTTGTTGTATACATATACAGTGGGGAGAACAAAGTATTTGATACACTGCCGATTTTGCAGGTTTTCCCACTTACAAAGCAAGTAGAGGTCTGTAATTTTTATCATAGGTACACTTCAACTGTGAAAGACGGAATCTAAAACAAAATCCTGAAAATCACATTGTATGATTTTTAAATAATTAATTTGCATTTTATTGCATAGAAATAAGTATTTGATACATCAGAAAACAGAACTTAATATTTGGTACAGAAACCTTTGTTTGCAATTACAGAGATCAGACGTTTCCTATAGTTCTTAACCAGGTTTGCACAGACTGCAGCAGAGGATTTTGGCCCACTCCTCCATACAGATCTTCTCCAGATCCTTAAGGTTTCGGGGCTGTCGCTGGGCAACACAGACTTTCAAGCTCCCTCCAAAGATTTTCTATTGGTTCAGGTCTGGAGACTGGCTAGGCCCTCCAGGCCTTGAGATGCTTCTTATGGAGCCACTCCTTAGTTGCCCTGGCGTGTGTTTTGGGTCTTGTCATGCTGGAAGACCCAGCCACGCCCCATCTTCAATGCTCTTGTTGAGGAAGGAGGTTGTTGGCCAAGATCTCGCGATAACATGGAGCCCCGACCAAGGGAGATTGACTGTTATCTTGAACTTCTTCCATTTTCTAATAATTGCGCCAACAGTTGTTGCTTCTCACCAAGCTGCTTGCCTATTGTCCTGTAGCCCATCCCAGCCTTGTGCAAGTCTACAATTTTGTCCCTGATGTCCTTAGACAGCTCTCTGGTCTTGCCCATTGTGGAGAGGTTGGAGTCTGATTGATTGAGTGTGGACAGCTGTCTTTTATGCAGATAACGAGTTCAAACAGGTGCAGTAAATACAGGTAATGAGTGGAGAATGGGAGGGCTTCTTAAAGACAAAACTAACAGGTCTGTGAGAGCCGGAATTCTTTCTGGTGGTCGGTGATCAAATACTTATTTCATGCAATAAAATGCAAATTAATTATTTAAAAATAATACAATGTGATTTCAGATTTTGTTTTTAGATTCCGTCTTTCACAGTTAAAGTGTACCTATGTAAAAATTACAGACTCTCTTGCTTTGTAAGTGGGAAAACCTGCAAAATCGGCAGTGTATCAAATACTTGTTCTCCCCACTGTATATCCCACCGGTCTCATAAAACAAATTCACTTTACCACTTTATATCTATCCCAAGGAATTTCCCAAAACCCGGGCTGAAATGGTTTTAGTATACAGTATGTGAGAGTGCGGTAATCAAGCAACACATATATGTCACGGCATAGGGTGAAGAGATAACAGGTTTATTGGAAAGAGAAACACAGGATGGCACAAGTGGAGAATCCTGAGACGACAGATAGACAGACACGAATTAAGAAATAAATAAATACACTTTATGATGCAGTAAAACAGAATGCACTTGATAGAAAATATGACCAAAGGTGTTTCAAGCACACACTCAGGTCAGGAATGGGAGCATGTGCTGGAGCAGCACGTCGCTGTGTCCACTTTCCGCCAGTACTCCAGGGGCCTCTGTCTGGCCATCCCCATCTCCTTGAAATGCCGACGATGAACCAGCTGCAACTATGAGGCAAGTGGGTTCTTTCAATCACAATGGGTGGCCCGGCAAGGTCTTTAAAGATACGGGGATGGAAACAGGCTCAAATGCGAGCAGGTCTCCCAGGAAAACAGCATATACCAGCCCACAGCCGCGGCACCCAGGGATGAAGAGGAGCGAATCAGGGTGAAGAGAAGAGAAGAGCGACGGAGGGCTGAGCAGGGAGAGTATGCCAGCGAGTCCCCAGCTCACTTCACTGACAAAAAAAGGGCTTGTTCGAACTCTCCTCTGCTTCTGACGGTGTGGCCACTTTTATCACCTCCCCTGCAGCCCCACCCACAGTGTTCAAGCATTTCCTCGTCACCCCATCTTCACCTTGTCTGGGTCCCTTGTATAGTTCACAGAAAGGGCATGCACGAATTACACTTTCCTATCTCATCCCTTTGTCAATTATACTGCCTCTCATGGCATACATAAAACCAGGACAACCTCACTCAAATGTGTCCCTGGTTACAGACAGTTCTAACCTATGCAAACACATGTATTACCCTAACTTAACATGGACCCAAATCATACCCCCCCCCCCTCCACCATAATAGTTCTTATCATTGGTGGTGTGTGTTCTTTACCACAGTGTTTTTTTTGTTTTTTTTAGTTCACCACTGATGAAGAGTTGCATATTCGAAAATTTTGGTTAACCTTTCTATGTTCCCTCCACAGCCTTCCACATATCAAAAAGGAGATTTATGGCACGCACACTTTTGCTCCCATGGTGGTTCATGAAAATGCAATAAAGAAAGAACCAGTGAAGCGACCAAAAGTTGACTCGGATGATGAGCCTCTCTCCAGCAAGTGAGATGTATAGCCGTTTACATGTGCAATTTCTTCAAATTTCCATTCTATTGTTGGACTTGATAGTTGGAAACACACACATTTGGAACCCATTTATTCTTTGCTGTGGTTATTTTGAATGTTCTGACAGATTTCAGGCAATCGCTGTTTTAGATTTTCATGTGGAGCAGAAAGGTTGCTATAGAGGGATGGTGGAGATAAAAATGATCCGTTTTATTATCGTTACATCTGCTTTAACCACATGTCTTTAAAAAAGTTGTAAAGGCAAACAGGAGGCAGAATGTTCTAATTCTGCAGCAAATTATAGAATCCTGCAGCATTGCCATGGTTATCCTATTATCCACAAACGCACATCATCAATGCAAAGCATTTATAGAGACTAAGGAGATTTGACTTACTTTATTGTAGATTGGAAATCATGAAAAAGGTGAAGCTGGAAAAACCACTGGAAAAACCACTGGAAAAAAAGGCAAAGAAAAGGAAAGCTGAAGATGTGAGTAATTGGTTAATCTTTTCATGTTCAATGTCGAAAGTCTGCATGAGGATTGTTTTTCTTTGTGGAGAACAATCAGCACCCGATTGTATACCAGAATACTATACAGTTTCCTCATCGATTACATCCTCTTTATCCCACGTTCACGATGTGATAAACAGGTTTCAGCAATTGCTACACTTTGTCTGTCTGCCTGTCTGTCTCTACAAACTTCAATAAATTTATATATTGAACATGAATCGGGGGGGGGGGGGAAGAACCTGTGTTTCGCATTCTTTTGGCTTTGAATTTAGTGTTTAAAAAAAAAAACAATTATTTAAAAAATTTTAGTCTGTCTGGCAGTCAAACAAAATTGAGAATCATTCAAAACAAGAAAACTAACTGTTTTTAAAGACGTCATGAAGGACACAAACAACCGACATAAATAACTGATGTAACATGTTAAATAAGGGGGTGTAAAAGACATTGAACCAAAGACGGTAAACTTCCGGAACTATTTTTTTTTTCCTACAACCTTTACAATTTTTATTTAACTTCAATTGAATTGTACACTTTAACACTGTATAACACAAATCGCCTTTTTGGCACTTTCAAAAACCTTTTGTTTAGCAGTACCTGGACAAAATATTACAGGATTTTACATCATCTTCAGCAGTCAAATTTGCCGCTCACAGACCCTGCCCAAGTCCTTTTTAGGTCATCTCTTCGAGCATGACCTAATAATATGGGTGTCGATGTCTTTCGATCCGTCCGTCCGTTCACAATGAAGTTGAAGCGGGAGATCTTGGTATTAGTGATCCTGATAGAGGTCGATGAGACGTACACGATGGTATGACTTTCAAGGTCACCAAAGGTCAAGGTCACGAGGCCTTTGAAGTTGCGAAAATGACGATTTTCAAATTCTATCTCCTCCGCCATTTCTCAAGCGATCCTGAATTTGATTGTAGCAAATGAATCTATGGACAATATCTAAATTTTGATCGGGCTGGATTTTCGATATTCGCTTTCGTTTTCGTGTCACGTGACTTCAAAGTTGGCAAAAAATGCGAAAATGACGATTTTCAAAATCTATCTCCTCCTACATTTCTCAAAGCAATCTTGAATTTGATTGTGGCATATGAATGTATGGGACAATATCTAAATTTGGTCGGGACGGATTTTCGAATTTCGCTTTCGTTTTTCGCGTCACGTGACTTCAAAGTTTGCAAAAACTGCCCTACCTTCAGGAGGCTATATATTCTCTACTGGACATGGTAAAAGTTAGTGAATGGTGTCATTGCATAGCAGCTGACCTTGTATTATATATTTTATCATTTTCCACCGAAGGTGCAAAAGTTTTAAAACCCGAAATGTAAACGTCGGCATTTATTTTCAAAATATAATTTCGTGCACGCGCGCACAAAATGCCGAGTCATCTTTAACCAAACTGCACAGTTGAGCTGCGCAGTGGAGCTGCGCAGTGGAACTGCGCAGTAGTCTTCGGTCATAACTGAACATTGAGAACTTGTGGTATTATTTCTCGCAGAGATGACCGTCACTCCTGCACGGGGTAATTTTTTTTTTCTCAAGACTGTGTGGGGTAATGTGTTCTTTGAACTCTATTTATCTTGCGAGATTTCTGAAATCCAACAATATGTGTACCACTTACAATGTCGAGCAAAATTGTCTGCGAAGTATGCAAAATATCTGTGCACATGGGACTCATTTCATTTTACTGTTAGACAAAGTAAATGGAGTTAAAAACTCGTTCCTCCGACTTGTTTTATATTGTCAATAAGTTTGTCTTCTTCTTCCTCTCACTATGTGTATATACATATATATAAACAAACCTCACTGCTATGTGTGCTTTTGCTTTTTTCAGGATAGAAAAACAAGGATTAAGGAAGAGCCAGACAAAAAGAAGAAGAAAAAAGAAGAGCCAGAACAGAAATGGAAATGGTGATGTCTCTCGGGTTTTTGCTTTGTTACTTAATTTTTTTGTTAATCATCAAATGATTAACTTTTTCTTAAAACAAGTTCTTCATGTAAGGGCTGCTGACTCGACTTGGGCTTGATGTTAAGAAGGATCCAAAATGTCATTGACACCGATTAAAGGTGTCGAACTGTATGTGTTAACACTTACTTCAACCATTTCCGTGGTCCACCAGAGTCAAATCCGTAGTCTACCTACTGCTTAAAAGCACAATCTTGAGGGACAAGCAGGAACTGTAGTCAGTTGGAGGCTGTTTCACAGGTCGCGTGTTGGGACATCCTTCAACGAAGGTTAATTGCATGTTTAACCAAGATGGGGAACAGCTGTGTGAGGACAATTTGACTTTGTTTTTATTTTTTTCCCAAAAGATAAAGAACCGACATTAATGCACAAATGTTTAGAATAAATTTGACTATTAAGGGAGGACTGCACTTGTTGCACTCAATGGAGTACTTTGTTCTGATCACTTTCATCATGATTCTTGGGAAGACTATATTACTTATTCATAATTTCTATGGCTTTTTGAAGTGAGGTATAAAGAAAAACAAATTGGCCAACTTTGGTAACTTCCGATTCATATTGGGAATGAAACGTATCGATAAAAGTATAATGAAACAACACAAAAGATTTTCAAGCACTCCATGTGCAAAGGATGTATTCTATGAAAAGACCCAGAAGCACAATTTGGTGGTGATTTAAAATATGCCCCTCCTCTCCCTTCCCTTGGCTCTGCTTTGATACATACATACATATATATATTATCATTAATATATATATATACATATATATATATATTGTTACGAATTTTGGCCCGTCCGGCGTGCGATCGTCCACGTAACTCGAATCGCGACGCGTCGCCCACCGGAACGGACAATTCAGTCGTAACCCTCCTGGAACTACGCCAGGAGCCAGTCACGGGTGGGGTTTAACCTCACCATGATCGTGCCAATTGCCCACCCGCGCAGGATAGGGTTGCTCGCCAAATTCGACCTACCTAAGTACCTGCGCGAGTGGTCGACCGGGCGATCGTACCTCGCCGCAGGTCGACTTCGGACACGAACCGCTTAAGCGGCTCGTTCCGTGCTGCAGGGATAACCGAGCGGAGTTATCGTCGACCTCGACGGTTCAGATTACTTATCGGGTGTTTCAACCCACTACCAATCCCTTACGTGATGCAAGATGGAACTTTCAACGGAGGAAAGGACGCAACGAAACGGGAAAACAGTTCAACAAGCAAGCACCTTTATTTCACCCACACAACACACGCACGTAAGGCAGTAATGCAATGTGCAGCAAAAGCAAAATGCAACAAAAGCAAAAGCACTACTACCGACTATAATTATTTACAACACTTAAACAATTATACTTGTCGGGACTCGGCGCCACATCATTCATTCAAAATAAACAGGAAAGACCTCCCCATAGGCAGGGAGGTAGACGGGGTCCGTGGACCAAATGTGCACGGAACCTGGAGGAGCGGCCAGGTCCACGAGACCGAAAAGGTCTTACCCGCGTCCTCGTGACGCAGTGGCGGCAAGCCGCAATATCAGCGCAGCTGTGCCCCGACTCCGTGCCCCTGGCGTGGTCGGTGAGCCCTCTCCGGCATGCTCGCGCAAGCACGGTTTGGTCGGCACCACGGTTAGGGTGGTGAATGAACGGGGCCACCGGCACTATCTCAGCGCGGATGGGGGGGGGGGGAATTGTTGATGCTCAGGGTCGAGCGAGGGGATGGTGGCTGGCTTGGTCGCTTGTGAAAGCGAAGGTGGCTCGAGTCCAGCGACGAGACGACACAAACCACGGGAAAAGCGACCCCACACTACAACAAGAGTTCCACACGACTCGCGTCTTTTATAGACCGGGGGAGGAGCCTGTATGCAGATTTTAGGATCAAAACGCGATTGGAGGCGGGGCCACACCACCCTCTGTTCAAGCCATTGGTGTGCAAAAAGGGGCGTGAGCCTCTTTTGATCCGAATTCCTCCTGAGAGGAATTCACATCCATCGCGCTTGGAGGCGGGCCACACCGCCGACGCTCGCCCATTGGATGGAGGAAAAGGGGCGTGAACTCCCCTGATCCGAATTTCTCTCCCGCAAGGAATCCACATTCATCGCGCTTGGACGCGGGCCACACCGCCGACGCTCGCCCATTGGACGGAGGAAAAGGGGCGTGAACCTCCCTGATCCGAATTTCTCTCCCGTAAGGAATCCATTGCACTCGCGCGCTTGCTGCGTTCGGCAGCAATCACCGAACGGCTTCGGACAGTACGACGTTCGGTGTTGACTGGTGATGGGGTCGATGGTTGTGGAAGGAGAAAGGCAAAGGTGGTGGGGGTTTGCTGTGGTGGTTTGGTGGTTGGCGGGCGTCGTTTGGGAATGGGGTGAAGCGATGTTTGCGGGATGGAGTTGTGGAGGTAAAGAGGCGAAGGTGGTGGTGTTGAGTTGTTGGCGGCTTAATGGTCCAAAATAACGATAGAGAAAGAAAAATGGCTAACTCAAAGCTCGCAGCCCGGATGAATCACACATAGTCCCTCTAAACAACGGGTGTGGGCTATACACATGAACTTATCGATATATCTCACCTGAGGACCCTTTATGGTGTATTGCGAATTTCCACAGCCGTAACAATATATATATATATATATATATATGTTATATATTATATATATATATATATATATATTACACACACACCCCACACACACACACACAACACACACACACACACACACACACTGTGTATGTGCTATGTTAGTCAAGAGGGCAGCATGACGTTCTCATTGCGGTTAAAACGGTGTTCAGTTATTTGAGTTTCTCACAGGAGAGTGTGTGCCTCCTATTGACATTCATCGGCGAATGAAAGTTGTGTGTGGTGATGATTTGCCCAGCGTCACTGTTTTTAGTACCTTGAGCCCATCGACGGACAATACTCATATCAATGCAATCATCACCACACACAACTTCCAAACTCTTGGGTCTCACTCTCAGCCATGATCTTTCTTGGGCAAACCATATTTCTAAGTTGGCCTCCAAAGCTAGCCTCCTACTTGGCATCCTCTGCCATGCAAAGTCCTCCCTTGGCACACCTTGAACTCTTATCCACCTACAAGGCCTTGAAGTAAAAAGCATTTCCTTTCTTTTCGGCACCACAGGTGGGAAGAAGAGCGCTACACAGATGGTATCAAATGGAATTCATTAGAACACAAAGGCCCAGTCTTTGCTCCTGCATACGAACCTCTCCCTGATAATGTTCGTTTTTACTATGATGGTAAGCCTTGTTTGCACTACGGCTTTCATTGTTCTCCATTCCATGAATGTTACATCTGTCAAAATCTGCTTTTGCTTGACTTGCAAGTATTAATGATGGGAAAGATGGGAGTTGGAAAATGGATTTGTTACCATCTTTGGACGTTACAGCAACTTGAAGCCTTCAGGTTTGTTATGCCCTTTGATTCGATTGTCATGGTTAGGTCGAGGGATTCCTCAAACTGTCTGTGTCTGTGTGTGTTTTATATATCAGACGAGCAGAGTACCCGCCCTACGGGCGATCTTGTTCCAAGCATGCAACACATTCTTCTGACGCATACCTTTTATTTGGGTGTTGTATAGGCAACTGACAGCTGTGTATATGCAAAATAAAAAATACCGGGGTTGCATGAATGGAGCAAAAACATACCGAATGCTTATAATTCAAAACACCTCATTGCACTGGAAAACATGGGGACACGAATTCTGTACTGTAAATGGTGGAGACTTGTAATACCACTTGGAGGTGGTGCTACACGATACGCATTTACATAGAGAATTTGTGTCGTCCTCCCCACGACCACCGGTAAAGATAAAAACACCCGCATACATCATGCTGATCCAATGTAGCAAGTCTGGATGAAATCGGCCAAGAGCTGTAGGAGGAGTAGCGTGACAAACAAACGCACACACACAAACACCGGTCCGTGAATTTTAGTAAGGATACCTGATGTGGAGTACTGTACCGTAAGGTCACTATTTGGAACATGCATTATAATGAGTGGAATGTTTGCTTGGTAATCCTCTTATAAAGAACAAATTTAAACAAGGTGAAATGCAGAATATTTAATTATTAACATTGGCTGTGTGGTTGTTTGGTTGGGGTGGG
>CM068962.1:22809616-22832215 GCA_035128595.1 Eptatretus atami
GGGGGGGGGGGTTCTGTCGCACTATAAACACATATATGATTTCATGGCAAGTCCATCAAACATGTCTTTGTTATAACAAGACCACTGTAATTTGTGTGCTCTTTCAGTTTTCAGCCATTAAATTGCCTTTTAATGACCCCTTTTCAGGTAAGGTCAGAAAGCTAAGTAAAACAGCAGAAGAGGTTGCAACATTTTTTGGCAAAATGCTTGACCATGAGTACACCACAAAGGACGTGTTTCGGAAAAACTTCTTCAAAAACTGGAGAAAGGTTTGTGACGCAGTCCTCATCTGTTATTCAAATCATTTGTAAGATTGTATTCATGGCCAACATTTGTTCCTGTGTTGTTTTTTTGTTGTTGTTTGTTCATTATCTCCGAGATGGTCAAGTTTTTTTAAAATTATGAATAATTTTATGGCAATTGTTAATCATTTTATAATCTCTCAGTGCTGGGTTCTTGCTGTTGAATATTTGAAATGCATCACCATTATGGATTCTCGCAGGAGATGACACATGAGGAGCGAACTGTCATCACGAGCCTTTCAAAATGCAATTTCAATGAAATCAACGAGTATTTCAAGACCAAGACGGAGGAGCGGAAGAATATGAGTAAAGAAGAGAAACTGGTATGGGAATGTGATGATAGCATCCTGTGTAAAGTATTTCTACTTGTTTAAGACGACACACATTATTCTCATAAAACTGAGGACAATAAAATAAAGGAAAAGCCAATATATACCATTACGTTTGGTGTTTGTTCTTAATCTATAGTGTTTTCACTGTTTATGCATCCTCTGTTTTTGAGTTTAGGTCCGGCTTGCTGAAAGCAGTTTTGGGTAGGTAATACACTGGGTGGTTTGACATTGCTTTTCCAACAGTAGACTGAGCAGGATGGTGCAATTTCACCAGTGTACCAATACGCAAAGGCCTACTTTTTATCCCATGCGTGAAGCGAAAATCGGTGTTGAGCAATCGGTTCACTTTGTCCGTCTACGGACGTCAGTTTATGATCAAGGAACAACTTCATTTCAATTGAATGTTGTGTTTCGAACACGAATCGGAAAACTAACCTGTAGTTTAGCAGTACTTCGGTTCTGAATTTATCCCGATCGCACATGCACAGTGTAGAGATAATATTTTTGTCTGTCTGCCTCTCTAGCAGTCAAACAAAATTGAGAAATCATTGCATACAGAATACTTGGTTTTTAGCGCCGTCATAAAGGACACAACCAGGCATGGAGAGTTAATACAACGTGGTTTAAATAGGGTGATGTAAAAGACGCCGCACCAATGGCGATAAATTTCCGAAAAATGTTTTTTTTTTCCTACAACCTTGAAAATCTTTATTTTATTTCAATTTAATTATATACTTGAACACTGTAGAACAGAAATTGCCTTATTGGCACTTTCAAAATCTTTATGTTCATCAGTACTTGGACAAAATATTACAGCGTTTTACATCATCTCGACCAATCAAATTTTCCGCCTGCAAACCCCGCCCATGTCCTTTTTGTCTCAGGACAACAGCGCTGGGGTAAGATGTAGTATTAACTCAGGTTTTAAAGGCACTGCAGGGTCTTTAATACATTGACGCCATAAAGCGGGAACATGTACAGTAGCTCGGTTAAAGTACCCTCCAAAAGCACAGTGTGCTACATGAAATAACGTCGTCCTTGCAAAGACTGTGAGGACGGTGTGTTGCCCGTCTCCTTTGCTGTGATTCGGCGTCAGACTGATACCTCTGAAATGCCAAGCGCTATGGCTGAGCTGTCATGTCAGCGATTTACTACTTTCATATTTAATATTTAGCTTTGGCTGTGTGGCTATCTAGATTACTTGCATGGTCCTCCTTAGGTAAATTGCCAAAGGATGCGATTCACCACACATGCCTTGTGCACTGACACACAGGTTGCCAAACGCAAAGGGTACTTTAATTGTTGTGAGGAAGTCGTGCATTTGGATGTTTCCTACAGGATACGTTAGACATTGGCACAGACAGGCACAATACTTGCTCGATTGTCATTCTGTAATTTTGAACCCTTAGTCACTTTTTGATGAGAGCTTTGACAATCTGCCATCAAACAGAGTTGTACCTTTTGCTATTTTGTACTTGGACATCTCAAAACACACATTTTGGCTTGCATTTGGATTTTGGGCATTTTATGGGGGGGGGGGGGGGGGGTTGTTTTTATCCCCCGCCGCGTGGCGGAAGGGGGTTATTGTTGTCACCCGGGTCGTCCGTCCGTCGTCCGTCGGCTGGCTGGGCGTCAACATTTATGCTGTGAGTGCGATAACTCATAAACTGTTTGCCAAATCGATTTGAAATTTCGGTCACACATGTACCACCTGAAAAGGAAGAACCCTATTGATTTGGGCGTGGCCGGATCCAAGATGGCCGACTGGGGCGGTCGTCCGTCCGGCTGGCTGGGCATCAACATTTGAGCTGCGAGTGCGATAACTCATAAACTGTTCGCCATATCATTTGAAATTTGGTCACACATGTACCACCTGAAAAGGAAAATCCCTATTGATTTTGGGCGTGGCCGGATCCAAGATGGCCGACTGGGGCGGTCGCCGTCCGGCTGGTGGGCATCAACATTTAGACGCTGCGAGTGCGATAAACTCATAAACTGTTTCGCCATATCAATTTGAAATTTGGGTCACACATGTACCACCTGAAAAGGAATATCCCTATTGATTTTGGGCGTGGCCGGATCGTGATTTTGGGCATGTGCCGACTGGGGCGGCCATCTTGAAAAAAATGTTTTTTGTAATAAATGGAAAAACGCTTATCTGATTTCAATTATTTTTCAATGGTGGAGGATTCCCCATCTCTGATGGGTATATTTTTTTGATGTTAAGTTTAAGGAAGGTATGAAAAGTCAATTTAAACTCAATCAGTTTGCAAAAGGGAACGTGCAACATTTAAGGGATTTTAGGTTTAACTCTTTCTTAGAATGCTCAATCAGGTATTCTGGTATCCAGAATCAGCTCCAGTATGACGACCTTCATCACTAACAAAGGATCTTACATGTTCTTCGGTCTCTGTCACCACTCGACATTCGTATTCGCTTATGGGAAATGGGTTTTGAAGCTAGTTTAGTAGCACGTTGACCCAATAATCATGTGTTGGGTGTGAGTGGTGTTTTTAGAAGTCATAGTTGTAGATTTGATCCCCCATTCTCTCCACCTACCCCATTGGTGAAAACAAAACAGCCCTTGTACCTGTTATGGTGTTTATGCTGCATCTGCAGCTGGCTTCCTAAAATGTATAATTAACCATTTTGTTGCTGTATAGCAGAGAAATTTGCACACACTTCTAAGCTGGCTTGCCTGGGTTCGAATCTCGACCCAGCTAAAAACCGTCATCCCGGTGTTTCACAGAGAGTGATTTATCAATGTGCGTGCAGTCACTCAAATGTACGTTAAACTGGGCATCCTGTCTGATGGCATTATTTTATGGATATTAAAGATCCCACAGTGTCCTTTGGGAGGAGTAGGCAAGCTATCGCCGGCACCATGGTTAAATTCCAAATTCCCTCCCGAACTACTGCTGGGAGAGTGATGGCAAACCACCCAGCATAACCATTGCTAAGAAACTACTTCAGCAGCCCCAGTGTTCTAAAGAGTATGGTTCATCTCATCTCAATGGAATGCTTTGTGTTTCACAGAAAATCAAGCATGAAAATGAGTCGGTTGTTAAGGCGTATGGCTTCTGCTTAATGGATGGGCATCGTGAGAAGATCGGTAACTTCAAGATCGAACCACCGGGACTTTTCCGTGGCCGAGGAGACCACCCTAAGCAAGGCATGCTCAAGCGCCGGGTACGACCAGAAGATGTCATTATCAACTGTAGCAAGTAAGTAACGCATTAACCCTTAGGTTCTTAGTTTTTGTAATACGTGCAGTTCATTATAATCATCCGTCGTACCAAGTTAATGGCTTTTTCAGGTGTTCTGACTGAACAATTTTGTGCGAATGCCGGAATATTTGTAACCACAGTAGCTGCAAAATAGCATGAAATAGATTCCATCACTGACCTTTATGGAATTTTGCCTTGCCTGTGTGTAATTGTGCACATTTGTCTGTGGAGTCTTCTTGCATCCCAAGTTAAACACTACATTTGGCTGGCATATTGGAATCTACTACCTTGCATCGTGGTATATTCACGGGCTATTCCCAATCTCTGGGCATTACAAATTGAACCCATCATACTATGCTTGATTTAAAAAATTTTTTTATTATTATTTATTGTTATTCACAGGAACGAGGCTCATGGAAGAGCAAGGAAGAACTGACAGTGGAACAAACAGGAAAAGTGGAGATTGAGGAGGGGCAAACACTGGAGGAGGGGCAAGAAAAATAATTGAGATAGGAAAGGTTAATGGGGGTAATAAAGATCATTGATCAGAATTGGGAATTACAAGAGATGGTGAGTATCCGATTTGTTGACTGAGTATCCCATTTTTCCAAGGAAAGACTTGGTACGACGGAGGATGGCAGCTGGGTTTGGAGGCCAGTTTTGCAATGTAATCACCTGATTATGACACCTAGAAGTTACTTGAACCTCTTCCAGTGGATGACCAAGGAAATATATATATATATATATATATATATATATATATATATATATATATATACAGTATATATATATATATATATATATATATATATATATAATATATATTATATTATGGGTTTGTTTGATGATTATTCCAGAGGAATAGAGTGAGACAGTGAGATTTTGGAGGATTGAGGGGAATGTTCCACTTATCAGACTAGAGTGTAATAATGTCTAGATCATGAAGAGAGAGAGACAGAGACGCAGCTGCTGTCTTCCTAGCAGAGGGATGGGGTACTGTTTCACACAATGTGTGTTGTCATCTGCAAAAAGGACAAGAGGCTTTTCCAGAGCATTAGAGAGATCATTTATATTGATGAGGAACAAGACTTGGCCCAACACACTGCCTGGGGGCAACTTCAGCCTCCACAGGGAGAGGGGAAGAGAGAGTTCCATTGATGGCAACACGTTGACTGCATGAGTGGAGGAAATCAGAAATCCAGGAATGAAGGTAGCCTCGAATTCCCCATGCAAAGAGCTTGGCAAACAAAACAGAATATCAGACTATGTCGAATGCCCGATTATATGTCCAAGTAAGCAGTCCTAACCTCTTGTTTGAGATTGAGGGCCTCCAACCATTGCTAAGAGAGGAGGCGTTATTGCCCAAGGAAAAAGTATTGTTGCCTTGACTTTTGCAGGTCCGATAGGTGAGACTTGCGTATAATTATTACACTTGTCTCTATGTAAAGGGGTTTTCACGTTTACTACACACAGACTAACGTCCTTTATAAGGAGTCGAGATAAAGGAGGTCGAGCCGACTATAAACTGTCAGATTTGTATTTCGCAGGTAAGGTGTTACATCACAAAGTGCACCATCTCGCAGATGGACTTTGGTGACCATTAAATATTCCTTGGTTTCTTTCACCAAGATTAGGAGAATTATCACTGTCACCCTGAATATATTAGAAATGTCTGGTGAATTTGCCTTCAGTCAAACACCAGGCCTGGCCAGCCTCGTGAAAGTCTTCCCCTTTGGTTGATCCAACAAGAAGGTGCCTGGTATTGATTGCGTTTGTTAAATAAGTTGATGTTCTTGTAGTGTCTTAGTAGATTTAGCAGATGATGATATGGGAGGTTTTTCAGTCATTTGTTTTCTGTGGTTCTTACAGAGGGGGCAATATCCCTCAACCACCAGCGGGTCACAGGTGGAAGGAGATACGGCATGACAACAAGGTGACTTGGTTATGCAGCTGGACAGAGAACATCCAGGGCCAAGTCAAATACATCATGCTCAATGCAACATCCAGGATCAAGGTGAAATCTTTCTCTTTCTCTTCTAACTCTTCAACCTCTTTATTCGGCAAGTAGTATTTTCTATGCCTGCCAGTTAATTTCTTTTTAAGTTATATTTCCTCTCATGTGGTGCATTTACTAACCAGTCTCGCATCATGCAAAGTTGATACAAACAGGTCAAGTCAGGAATTGGAGCATGTGCCGGAGCAGCACGTCACATTATAATTGTCCCACTGCATTTTTCTATTTTTCCGCTCTGAAAATCTAGTATATTTTCGAACTGAACATTGTAGGGCCACCAAAGTGGCAGACTTAATGGGGGCCCATGTGGGGTGTCATTTGGGGGGGGGGTGGGGGGGAGGGAGGGGAGGGGAGATGGAGGTCGAATCTTTGTAAAACAGGCTATTCAAGTCGGCCGTATTTGCAGTGCTACCAAACCTGGCTTACTTAACGAAGACCCCATGGAGAGATTTATGTTTAACACCTTTATAGAGGTAAAGGCATAGAAATGTAAGTAGAGTAGAATGGCCATACTTAACGTTTCCAAGAGCGGCACGTGTAACTCGTGGTGGCCATCTTTTAATATGTAATCGCTACTATGACGTCATCGAGTGAGAGTTTTGCGCTGAAGATCCAAGCTGTTTTACATCCAAAAACATCAAATTTAAAGGATCATGGCATAAATATAAACCCTAACTGGCATTGTGTACCACTCTTGCTATCTGATGGGTAACCCATGGAGTATTTGTGCCGCATTTCACTCGCTATCGTTCGTGAAATACTTCCGCGTGAATACTCCACTCGTGGCCCATCAGATATCAACAGTGCTCCACAAAGCTCGTTACTTTATATATACAGGAAAGCCATCAAACTGCAAATTAAATAATAGATCCGAGCAGCTCTGACGGTCATCTCTGATGGTCAGTTTCAAAATAATCGGCCCAGTAATAAGGGAGGAGAGCCAAAAAGGGAAAAAAATGTTAACTGACCGATGAACATAACCACCCATTTTGCAAGCACTTTTTTACCTTACAATATATTGTTCCAGATTCGGGGTCTGGGTTTGTCACAAGAGAGCTCCTCGGACCTTTACCCAACCTCTGGTCCTGAGGCCGCTGGCTACATATAACCCTGCGGTCCGACAGGTTGCTCGACAACTGTGGCCTCCAAAATAAAGTATCAAATCTGTTATTTAAGTTGAAGTTTGTGTCTGTCCGTGTGTCGGTGGCCTGCTTTTGCTTTTCTAGCCTGGGTTTGAATCTTGGCCCAGCTATAAACTGTCATCCCGGTGCTTTACAGACTGGGTGATTCATCAATGTGTGTGTATCGCCTATCTGATGGACGTTAAACTGGACATCGCATCACCAATATTAGTTGGCGGACATTAAATATCCCACAGTGTCCTTCGCAAAGAGTCTGCAAGCTATTGCCTGCACCCTGGGCAATTTACAAATTCCTGCCCTAACCTTAGTCGAACGTCACGTCTGACCAGCAGATTCACGAAAACTTGAGCCAAACTTTCCCCGGCCATCCCTGCAAGAGCGTCAACCTCAAACAAAGCATAACGTGATCTTTCACCGGCCATGACTCTTCAATCATGTAACGATGCCGAAGTGAGGACGATCCAACGAGGGGTTTCACTGTACTGTTTTTTTTTATTTTTTATTTTTTTAATTACGGGAGAAGTTCGGGCCCCTCAGTGGACCCCGAGCTCTGAGGCAGCGACCCCCACCCTGAGCCCCACTTTCATCGGCCTTGGTACCACACACCATCAGTCCCAATCAATCAAATGCGATCACAGTCCCACTGGCTTCCATACAATCAGTAGTGTTGACAATAATAGCTGCTAGGCCACTGACGTAGTAAGGCTGATTTGCCTCGCATGAATAAATTGTGCAAATCTTGCTCACAATTGCTGAATATTGATCATCATAGAAATTATGAATAAACGCTTCCACTCACTTGTGGAAGCTTTGACCACGTTAGTTTGCCCCGGTTTGGTAGATTGTGCAGTTAATCGCAAAGCATTCTGCCCGACTGCTGTTACGCGACTTCCTTGAAGGCACCATCATCATACATATTCCAAGATGGCCACCAGAAATTCTGTGCTAAATATCGGAATGACCAGTCGACTGTACTTATTTGAGGCATAATAGCCTTTATATATTTTTTTGTTGGTGGGGATAATGCAGGCCTCGTGGAGGATGAATTGTGAAAATAAAAAAAACGAAGTTATTAGCTTTTAATATATTTTGAGATTTAAGTGGGAGGTTGGTGGGATTTGGAATTGTGGGACGGTTCATTTATTTAGCCATTTTAATTGATTGTGACCAAACTTTTCAAGGATAGTGTAGGTTCCTTGGGGGTGGAGGGTGGAGGTTTTGGGTAGGGATTCATGATTAGTTATGCATGCTGTCTTGAGAATGGTGGGGGCATAGCACATGGAATCACCCAATGCTTGGCACTTGTTTTTCATTCATTTTTACTCTTAATCTTTGGATTAATTACCCCACGTGTGCAAAATGAAAAGCGGGGTTAAACAATTGGTTCACTTTTTCACTTAATCTGTCTGTCTGTCTGTCTGTCTACAGACGTCAGTATATGATCGACAAACTACTTGATTTCAATTGAATTATATATTTTGAACTCTAATTGGAACAATAAGCTGTAGTTTAGCAGTACTTTGGCTCTGAATATGGCAAATTGTACGGAATCTCGTCCCGATTGTGCATGCACACATAGTAAGGTAATTGTTTGTCTTTACTAATTATCTGGTCATCATACAAAATTGAAGATCATTCCAAATGGGAAACTTGCTTGTTTTTGGGACATCATAAAGGACACAAATAACAGGTACAAATGACTGATTTGATATGTTAAATAAGTTGGTGTAATAGACACTGCATCAATGGCGGTAAACTTCAAAAAAACTTTAAAAATATATATATATTTTTTGTACAGCCTTTAATACTTTTATTTTATTTACATTTAATTATATACAGTACTTGAACACTGAAGAACACAAATTGCTGTCTTGGGCACTTTCAAAAACCTTCAGTTTCGCAGTACTATACTTGGAAAAATATTTATGATGTTTCATCCCGTGAGGACAGAGTTACTGTGAGATCACTGAGATTCAGCATTCAGACAGATATGGCAGTGCCTTAGTGCAAAATACAAAGCAACAGTTGGAAAGACGTTTCCAATGTCCTTTTTCTCAAGACTGCACGGCTTAAGGTGTTCTCTGAGGTCTCTAGTTTATATATTTTCCCAAAAGTAGGGCTTCTATGCACTAACGATTTTCCAACCTGGAATGTACCCTATTTTCCGGCGTACACGTCGATACTTATTTCTCTGGAAATCCAGGCCTCGACTTGCTCTCAGAATCGACCTATCTATGGTTTAAAACAATGATTCTGTAGCTTGTTTTAAATGCTGTACCTCTACATGATAACAAACATGTTGAATAACTATTTACATTCCTAATTTATCCTTGAGGTTGTCCCACAAAGTAGTTCAAATAATATGCACAAAACAGCTCATTAATATTCATGACCTTGGTAGTACCTAAGGCAGTGATGCATTGTGAGTGTCAGGGAGGAATTAACCGCCTTTATTGTTCTGACTGACAGTTTTGCTAAACACCAGTTTATCTTGCCTTGTCTTGTACTCTAAATAGACTTATCTATGAATGAAGGAAAGAAAATGGGAAATTTAACAACAATATAATTATAATCGAAGTATCACTGTTTTTGATGGTGAAACAATGTGACTGGTAGTATGATACGAATCACAATAAAAAAAACCCTTGTTTATAACATTTTTAGCCTCGCTAGTTGGTGAGGGGACTGGAGAGGTGATTATAAAACCTGGCTGTCTGTGTCTGCGTGTGTGCACAAATATCTACTTCAATAAAGATAATTAATTCTCAGATTTACTGTAATCTATATGACTGGTGATGCGCTACATTCTTAAATGATCTGTCTTGTTGCATTTAATTTGTGAAAATTCAGTTCGGCGACATGAAACGTGCCGGATGAATATTTTCATTGACGGTGACTGCATAACTATGGAGAGAGCTACTAACTCTCACTGGAGAACAATGTTGACGTGCAAAAATTCTTGAAAGCAAATGCGGAATCTTGATGATGATGTGTTGTTATTTGTGATTAATTCATTAGTTTATTGTACTCCTAAATCCTTATTTAATATGAAGAACAATGCACCGCTATATTCTAGTAGACCACCGAACTGAAAAAAAAATTGATTGCTCGTTTGAAAAAATGAAAAATATAGCCGCCGGAAACTCGATGTCACATGACTGGCGCCATCTTGGTTAGCACTACTTGGCTGACTCGCATAGTGGATCCAGTTTGTTTTGAACACGTCCCACATTGAAAAAGCCAAATAAATGTTAAAATCCCATTTTGTGTGGCAATAAACTGCTCCAATCGGTTATGGCAAGGTTGTGGAAAGACTTTTCACAGGTATTTTTGTTTGTTGTTGAACAGGAATAGTGTAACTTTACTTTGAAATACCACTGCAGTATCGCAGCTTCTCATTTGGCGTTTATCACATGAACCCTGTTCATAAGTTGATTATCTTGCCAAAACGAAGTTTTTGCAAGATATGTTAGTCAGTCTGTATGTTTTTTTTTTATTATTATTATTTTTTGTTTGTCTGTAATCACGAAAAAAAATTCTGCAGAGCACAGTTTTCATTGGAAATTTTTGTAACTTCGCATATCAGAGGCCTATGGAGGTCCCTTTCAGGCATAAAATTTTGAAGGTCAAAGGTCAAGGTCACTTTGTCGCAAATCAGGGTAATCGACAAAACCCTTATTTTTTGAGTAATTTTGATCGGATCGTCTTCAAACTTCATGGGAATATAGTTCATGGTCTGGCGCTCAGCTGATTAATTTTTGGTGGTGATTGGCCTTGACCTTCATGTGTTTTTTTTTGTTGTTTTTTTTTTTTTTTGTCTGTAATCACGTATAAATCACTCTGCAGAGCACAGTTTTCATTGGAAATTTTTGTAACTTCGCATATCAGAGGCCTATGGAGGTCCCTTTCAGCACATAAAATTTTGAAGGTCAAGGTCAAAGGTCAAGGTCACTTTGTCGCAAATCAGGGGAGTCGACGAAACCCTTATTTTTGAGTAATTTTGATCGGATCGTCTTCAAACTTCATGGGAATATAGTTCATGGTCTGGCACTCAGCTGATTAATTTTTGGTGGCGATTGGCCTTGACCTTCATGGTTAGCGCCTAAGGTCAAACATATTTGACCCCAAGGTCAAATTTTCAAGTTTAGGAACCATATCGTGTAGTACCTCAAATTGAACACCTCGATGAGTGCTTTCTAGATGTATCAAGCTTGAGACATTGACGTCATTTGGTGACGTTATGAGGCAAACGCATATTTTTCATGGTTACTCTGTAGAATGATTCTCATCGGAATCTCTCGTAGGCAGATATTCCTCAAGGAGTCGCTCCTGGTGGATAGCAGCTCTGTTCACCTCAGTGTGACCTTAAAGAAGTCACACGTGGTCACCTTTTGGCAAGATACGGGTCACCCTAAGGGTGACATTGGTTTATTTCTTTGTCAGTCAGAAATTGCTTTATAACAGTTTTTTATGCAGGGAGGATGAACGCATGTATTTCATAGGGGAGAATTAACAAGTGCATTTATGTTAACGCCCACCATTAATCCCACATTCTCATCGGGCCGGCTGATGGAAGTTTGGCCCAAGTCTTTCATGAACCGGCTGGTGCCAGCGATACGCTACGCAGCTTAAAGGTGAGTGTGTGACGGGACGTCCAGTTTAACTTTCATCCGAGGGACGGCACACACCTTGGTGAATCACCCTGCCTGTGAAACATTAGGCAGACAGCTTATACCTGGGTTGGAATTGTAACCCAGGTTAGACAGCTTGGAGGCGAGTGTGCGACGGGACGTCCAATTTAACGTCCATCCATGGGACGGCACACAAATTGATGAATCGCCCTGCTCACAGCAGACATGTACTGTACATCTCTCAGCTGCTCGCTCTGCCAACGATTTGGGTATACTGTACATAAAGTTGGTTGTATTTGATCACTTTGGCTTGCATCATTTTGGTACATAATAGAAATAAACAACAGGTAAATTCATGTTTTCAATTTTAATCAAAGAAATATCATTGTGAAATAAACGGGGCAGGCTTGATCTTTGGAAGCTTCATTAAAATGGCCCGAGTTCTTCACGCTCCCAAATGAACAATATTTGTTCTCAAACTTTCTTGTGAAAAGGAAAGGATAAAGGAAAGAGTTATAGTTACGATGATAAGTTTGCTCTTGAAAAACTATCGCACAAAAGGTGAAAAACTCAATCGTTTTTCGTTATGAATTACACGCAAATGCGTGATGGAAATCGCCTTCGCCCAGCATCGGGTGCTAACCAAGATGGCGCCCGGTAGCTACACCATGGTCTGTGTGTCGTGAATGCCAATGAGCATTCTATCTATTTTCAGTTCAGTGTAGTGGATGTGCATCCTAGGGAACACAACAATGTTCATTCTCATTTGGCATTTAAGACAAGGTACACACGATTGGTTAGAGATTGGTTATCGAAACCTCTCGATTGATTGATTGGCTATAAGGTTAGAGCTTGTAGATTTCGTGGAGTAGCAAACTGGGTCAAGAACTGGCTTAGGGATACAAATAAATGTGAGGTTGTCAGTGGGTGGATATCAGACTTGGGAAGTTGTAAGTAGCAGAGTATTTGAGGGCTCAGTAGTCGGACCACTGTTATTTCATTTATAACCTATGATTTAGATGGCGGAGAAAGCGTATATTATTAAAATTCGCAAATTAATTTTTGAGTATATTTGGCATGATAATTTTGTTAACCAACAGACATTTAATCACGTGTTTCCTGCTTTAACCCATGTGTTGAAAACAAGATTGTGGTGAGTGAGATAACACAGGGGCTGTGGAAACTTGTGCAAGATTGACTGCATAGTATGGTTCCACTATATCCATACTAAAGAGCACCTTGGAGGCTGGGGGGGGTTTTGATGAAACTTTATGAATGATGTCCTGCACTAGTTACTTACTCCAGATCAAAGTAATTATATGCTGAAGGTGCACAAAAACTTCTCTTCAAATGGGTGAAGTGTTAAAAATTGGAGAATACATTTGGAAAGGCAAAACAGTATAGTTTTTGTGTAAAATATATTCACGACTACTCTTTCTTCCACTATATAATGCCCTCAATTATTCCCACCCAGAGAAAGTTTTTGGCCCAAATCTCACACACCCACTGGCCAGGCCTGACTTTCGAAAGAAGGTAATTTGGGCAAGAATTTGCAATTTGTTCAGGGTACCGTCCCTCAGATTTGCAACTTGCCTCCTCGCCACAAAAGACATCGTGGGATCTTTAATGTCTGCCATTTAATGTTAGCAGAAGGGACACCCGGCTAAACATACATCCGAGGGATGGCACACTTCGTGATGCAACACCCTGTTCCCGAAATGTCAATCCAACAGTTTATAGTCTGGTCGGGAATCGAATCCAGATCAAGCTCACAAGTAAGTGCGCCACCTCTGCACCAATCTTGTCAGACTATCTACTCTAACATGTAGTATGTATATGTGTGTATGTATATATATATATATATATATATATATATGTACCATACTCTGTTATGGGGTGTCGTTTTTGCTGAAGCAGTTTCTTAGCAAGAGTTGTGCTGGGTGGTTCGCCATTATCTTCCCAGCAGGAGTTAGGGTAGAAATTTGGAATTTGTTCCATGGTGTCTATTTTAAAGGTGATCTTTACTTGTGACCTTTAAATCCTCGGTCTTTAAAATAGACGTGAGCATGCTCTGCTGAAGCCATTAGAGTTGGAGGCGAAGTTGTACGTTTCATTTATTAGACAAGTTTAATGCCGTGTTGCATTTCTCGGGTCAAAAGGTGTGTGTGCGCGCACGCGTGCGTGTTTTAGTTGGGTACTTGTTTGTTCAGTCAATTTACATATTGGTCGCGAATTGTTACAACATGTAACTTTAGTACATTGTGCATGCATTGCTCAGTTGTTCATTCTCCAATTTGGCCAAATAATTAAAAAATACCTGTTGATCAGATTTTTTTTTGATTTTTTTTTAAGGAAGGAGGAAGCCCTTTTTAGGTCATCTCTACCGACATGACCTAATAAAGCCGGACCAAATGTCCGTCCGTCCGTACGTCCGTCAACAAATTTTTCTTTCCGATCTTGATGAAACTTAGTATGTGGGTAGAGGTCGATGAGTGTTGCACAACGATATAACTTTTGTCCGGGTTCAAGGTCAGGGACGAGGTCACGAAAGTTATAAAAATCGCCATTTTCAAAACCTATCTAGTCTGCCATTCTACAAGATATTCGGCAACTGTTTATTGATTATGATAGTAAAAAATATTATCTTGTATCTAACCGGAAAAATTTTTGAATTTCCTTCCCGTTTGATCGTCACGTGATCTGGAAGATGGCCAAAAACGCCGATGCGATTCGCAAAGAAGGAAGGAAGGAAAATGAAATATAAATATAAAACACATTTTTAGCCTTTTATATTTATACATTTTCGCTGAAGGTGCAAAAGTTTCAAAACCCGAAATGTAAACGTCGGCATTTATTTTCAAATATAATTTCGCGCGCACGTGCCAAAATGCCGAGTCATCTTTACTCCAACTGCGCACTAGAACTGCCATGGCGTCTGAGCAGTAGCCAGCGTGTTCAGATTGACTGTGGTTTCTGGGGCGAAGGTGATTGTTAAGAAGTATGTCGGCGGTTAAATTCGAGTGACTGTATTGGTGATTTAATCACGCAACATCTTGACAACGAATATTCTGGCCGAACGATTGCATCAATTCAGTGCATCAGCAGGGAATTCGCAGGCTCCTCTCGATCGTGCCGATATCTAACATAATCACCGGCGGACATAGGGCTGCAGGCTGTGGGGCGAGGCCACGGATCCCGGATGAGGGGATAAGTGATAAATTATGCTACATGCTTCGGGCTTTCTGATTAATATATCAATGAGTACATTCCATAATTAATGAATTAATAACTAATGAATCTGGCATACAAAATGTTTTTTCATAATTGACATGTTACTTTGTGCAGTGTCACGAAACTTCTGTGGAATTAATAATTAATGAATTTGCGAGCTCTAACGATTTTTCAAACCTCAATATCTCTATAAATACTTGACCAATTTTCATTCTGAAAGTTGCATTATAATCAGTGAAGAATAATCTACAGGATTATCATAATCTCCAAGAGCTAAGCCTATATTTTCGTTTTTTTTCTACAACCGGAAGTGAAATGTCCCCAGAGAGTGGACGGACCGGAAAACCACGTGTTGCACTTACTGGTGATTCTGATATGTTAATCCGGGTACTACATGAACAATATATATTTATTAATTATGTCATTAGTAGTATTATCCTAGTGTATCTCTGTGAACTATTTCAATCTAAACGGTTAGTTTGGACTGTTTCGCGGTTACCTGAACTGAACATTGAGAACTTGTGGTATTATAGAGATGACCGTCACCCCCACACGGGGGTAATTTTTCTTTGTTGTTATTTCTTTTTTTCAAAATGCCCGCCAGCTTTTAGTACCCGACAAATCATGTACCTGACATGCCAGTTTTTCCTTCCTCACCCCCTCAGCCCACTCCAAATAAAAAAATCACACGAGTCATGTACCATGCATGTCAGTTTTCTACCCTCAAGCAAATATGATGTAGGTCATATACCTGACATGTCACATACACACTCACTAAGTCTATTATAATACAATCCACAGTTTTAAACAAATGTATAATAAATGTGTGGCGAAACACACAAAAAGACATACACTTTGTGCATATTAAAATGATTGGCGATGCCATCTTTACCTCCGCCACTGAAGGTGAAGGAGGTTATGTTTTCACCCCTCTCTTTCTGTGTGCGGGATATCTCAAAAAGTTGTGGACAGATTCGGATGAAATTTTGTGAACAGGTTAGGTGTGTGACAAGGACGAACTGATTAGATTCTGGTGAAGATCCGGATCCGGGTCCAGCTACTAGAATTATTTAAAATGATTCTTCACCATTGAGAGATGGGCCAAAAACGATATAGTACTGTATAGCATGATATTTCAAAAATGTAATGGGCCTAATATGTTTTCGTGGATCAGGCATTATGTGGCGGAGGTATGCGCTCCACCTGGTGCCCCTTCTAGTTCTATACAGATCTACAGTGAACGTTTAATACACATATTTACATATGTGGGATGTAGTGCTCCTTGCTCCTTGGTCCAGCTCAGTATAAGTTATAAAAACTCAGCATTGACATGGGGAAAATGATCGATTCAATGAATGGTGTAAGAGTTTTGGTCTTCCGGTTCTGGGTTTGAAGCGTCGACAGCTTCTCTCAGGGTTCTCTGCCGACTTTCTCAAAGTTAAGCTTCTGGTCGTTCACAAAGATATGGGTTTTTAATTGGTGAAAACTGCTTCAGTATACCGTATTTCCTTCCTTCCATCCGTCCGTCAAAAATGAAGAGGAAGAACCTTCCCACCCACCATGCTTTGATCGTTTCTAGTTTGTTGTTTCGTTTTTTTGTGTTATTGCTTAGTTTGGGGTTGATTGTTTAGCCCATTGGGGATGTAACCGCCATTCCCCCATGGGACTACCTTTTAAGTGGTGCAGCAGTTTCATTGCACAGCTTCCTTCCGACATGGGTGTGATATATATTTTTTGTTATTATTTATTTTATTGCCCCCCCCCCCCAATGATGTTTGACAAAATAACAACAAATAATAAATAAAAAAAGAGGAGGCGGCTTCAAAATAGGAAGCGGGTGGGGTCGATCAACTGGTGTTTTTTCATTTGGCCTTATCATAAAGATGCCATGCTATTCGTATTGTCTCATAAATGTTCTGGGGGAGGGGGGGAAGGGGAATTCATCCTAATTTAGTACTTTTCTCTGGATAAAATCAATACAAGGTCTCTGTCAACAGAGTATGATGTGATTAGTTTGAGACATCGTGTATTTGCAGCATGCCAGTCATCATTTTGTGGAAAAGTGTACGCATACTGCCATCAAGATGTTGATTTCCAACCCCCACACCCCCACCCCCAAATTGTGTACTTTTTATGAAGAGTCTCTGAACAATTTAGCAATTTTAGATTTACTTTTCTCACATCTCACTGTCTCCTTTAAATTTATGTGTTTGTTCATTATGAAACATCAGGGAAGTTGCATGTAAGACAAACAGCCACATAAACTTCGTGCTTACCCTGTGGAACTGTATGTGCTCTTCTCAGGGTGAGAAGGACTGGCAAAAGTACGAGATGGCGCGTAACTTGAAAGGTGTTGTGGACAAGATCCGCTCACAGTACCGCGAAGATTGGAAGTCAAAGGAAATGAGGATCAGACAGCGTGCTGTTGCCTTGTACTTCATTGATAAGGTTTAGAGCATAATATCTCTCCTAGTTTTCTGGCTTTAATACCGCCCTCCTTTGTCTATGCAATATGTCGTGATTGATGCACAGGCTTGGGATCAAAGTTGATCTTCCATTACTACTTGTAATGTAGCAACTCTTTTCCACAATTGCAAACTTGTTTTTATTTTTGCAATCTGCTGTAGCACCCCAATATATTTAGTGTGTGCACAAATTGCACCTGCCATACTCTTACTGTTCCTTTGATGCTTCTGTTGCGTCTGCAATGCATCATGCTCGGTCCGTCCCCAGGACCGAAGTAAATCCAATCCATTCCCTCCATGTCTGTGTCCAGCTTGCTCTCAGGGCTGGAAACGAGAAGGAGGAGGGTGAGACTGCCGATACCGTCGGGTGCTGCTCCTTGCGCGTCGAGCACATAAAGCTGCACCCAGAGCTCGATGGGCAAGAATTCATGGTCGAATTTGACTTCCTGGGAAAGGACTCGATTCGTTATTACAACAAGGTTTCCGTCGAAAAAAGGGTGTGTGTGCTTCCCAATCTGTTTTTAGCTCGCCTGTTCGAAGAACAGAGAGCTATAGCGATACCCCCGGCGTGAGCGTCAGCGTGAAAATGTTAAAGTTTTTGGTGCAAGTTATTTCCTTTCTAATGTTTTTATCTACCACACTATTTTTTACTGATTACAATATACATATATTGCTTTAAAATTATTTGGATCAGACTTCACTGCAATGCTTTATAAAAAATATTATTAGACTAGTCTTTTAAAAACGAAAAATGATAAATGTATAAACAGGCGAGTATTGGGTGGCTTTGACACCAACTCTCTGGTTTTCTCTTCTGGTAATGCTGATGTCATCAGCATGTGATGCAGTTCTGGGTCAGAATAAAATGAACGCCATGATTGTAAATAAACTTTATTTAACATTCTGTGACAGGAACACATGAAAGTGGATTACATATATTGGTAGATTTCCGGTGGCATGTCCTCTTGGTATCATACGGTGCTTGAACCCACGAAGGCATCAAATTGATGATGCTCTGTGTGATGGCCTGATCCAGATTTTTCCAAACGTGGAGGAAATATTGTTGTAGCTCTTGCACATTACTTGGCAGGGGGGTTGCTTTTTCCCAGAACTGTGTTAACGGCATTCATGTCAGGGCCTTGTGGTGCCCAGCAAAGAAGCTGCAGCCCACTTAGTCTCTTCCAGACAAAAGTGTTTCCTGACCTGTGGCATGTGTTGCCATCTTCCTGTAATAAATGTGTTCCACACAGAAAAATGCCTTGCTGGTATATAAGAAACCCTCTGATACAAATCGGGGATGTTCATTTGTTTATTTATTTTCTGGCAGGGCACTGTACACATGTAAAAGTCGGCGGTGGTAAATTGAGATTAAGGAAAAGTGGAAGGATGAAATAAATTGAGGGTAATTGAGTTTGTAACGAGGTGCTGGGTGGGGAAAGGGAAAAGTGTGCAATATGTGTAAGAAAAGGAATGGAGGGGTCTAACACCACTCTTTGCAAAAGCAATATGCAGGTAGTTGTTGAGGGTTCTGGGTCTCATTTGCAGATATGGATGGTGTGCATATCTCCACAGTATAGTCTAATTGTAACACTTTGGCCTCGTCATTTTGTTTATGATCGAGATGTTTGTCTTTGTTGCAGGTCTTCAAGAACTTGCAGCTTTTCATGGAGAACAAACAACCAGGCGATGATCTTTTTGACAGACTGAATGTGAGTATGCCTGGTGTTGGCGTAATGGTTAGGGTGGTCGGCTTGGGATCCTGGGATCCTGAGTTCAAATCCCCCTCAGCTGTTGAATTAATACCAGGTGGGGTTGACTCTGCTTGTCATCCTTCCGAGGTCAGCAAAATGAATGCCAGCTTGCTGGTATCCTGTGTCGGAGTGGCGACCCGTCCAGGATTGTACCCAATAGCCCAGGAGACTGCTTAGGCAGCACCAACGCTCTATACAGAGTCTGATCTCAATGGATGGATGGATGGAATGTGAGTCAAGTCTTGCAAATCTCATTTTTATGCAACACTTAACCTGGGTTTTTAACCCAGGGTTGACCTTATCAGGGTGATACCGCAACCCAATTTACAATCGACCCAAATTCATTGGAAATCCCTTGTTCCCATGCAACATTACTTGATGGATGTGGACAGTTCTTTCCCAGCATTCTTTGCGGTAAAACAAAAAGGATTGCCGCCATTGTTTTCCTTCTGACAATCCTAACTAATCTTTGGGCCTTTGTGTTGGTTTTTTGTTTTTATATTTTTTGAAAGGGCATCTTGAGAATACGAAAGCACAGAGCAGCAAAAGAGAATAGGGAGATTGCAAAAGATAATGGAGAGACAAGCGATTGATGCTAGGAGATATGTAGGTTAGTTTGATGAAGTTTTAAGCTCGACTCCAAATAATAAGCATCAACTAAAAATGCATTTTTTTCAAATTGATATGTACAATGGTTTTTCTCTCTTCTTTGTTATTGATTATATTATCCATTCTCTGACTTCAGCTATTCAAGTCAACAAATGTAAACTGTGTCCTGTATAGCTTATTCTTAAATGCTTAAAGTGACTTGTGTATGTTTGGATGAGGTTTTAAATTTAGCTGTTCACTCGGTTTACGTTTGTTGACTTGAATGTCTGAAGTTCCAAGATGGTCAAACACTTGAAATTATGTCTTTCAATCTTGACAAATCTCACACACTCACTCTCTCTGAAAGGACTGTCTGGCAACCACTGCCATCTACTTTCTTAACATTCCTCTTGAGGAAGGCCATTCATTCAAACTCCTATTTCTCACTATCAGCCATGATCTTTCTTGGGGAAAGTACATTTCAACGTTGGCCACCAAAGCCAGCTGCCGACTGGGCATCCTCTGTTGTACAAAGTCCTTAATTGGCACACCTGAACTCCCATCATCTTACAAGGCCTTCATCCACAGCTTGATTGAGTACTGTTGGGCTTACCCATCTCGCATCTTGCTTAGCTTGATGCCGTGGAAATCGAGACCTTCAAGATTATTGGAATCTCCCGCGATGAAGCCGAGTTTTTGGGTCTATAACTAACCCATCGCAGACAGGTCTGTGGTCTTTCTCTACTGCCACCTTTCTGGTCTTCCACCCTCTGCTCTTTCCGTGCTTTGTCCCCCTCACTCCCCCTCCCCCCTTTCCAGGTTTCAGCAGGGCACACATTCCACCATCAACCCCCTTCTGGTGAAACTTCCTAAATCCAGGATCACTGCTCATCTTGACTCATTTGTTTCTCTCTCTTTCTACCTGTGGAATCTACTTCCATGTTCTCTTCAATTTCATTCCATCCTCCAGGTCTTCAAGAAAGCTGATCACCAGCATCTCAGATAATCTCCAATTCAAAACCATGATCTTTTCTACCCTCGCTAACCCGCACCCCAAACCCTCATTCAAAATTTCCAATTTTTCCTTCCTGAGAGTTTCCTTCTGTATACATCTTGTCCGCACCATACATCCTCCCCTACCCTTCATTCTTCCCTACATCCCATTATTAGCTCCCATTGGACTTAGTCCGAAACGGGGGCTTATGGGTTTGATCTCGATTTTCGTGTCTGTGCGTGCATCCGCAACCATACAGTATCTCGGACATGTATGGACCGATTTTATTTGTAATTTGCACAAACACAACACATGATGGTACACATGTGCACATCATTTTGTTTCGCGATGTGATCCAAGATGGCCGACTGGCGGAAAAACCCGATGTTGAACACGTCCTCAAGCAGTTCTCGGACATTCATTTACCGATATTGTTCAAACTTGGCACACAGATAATGAATGATGGCTTACATATGCACCTCATTTTGTTTCGAGATCAGATCCAAGATGGCTGACTTGTGGCCATTTTGTTACTTACACGACTGGTCTAAAGTTTTAGAACACCCACATTTTTCCAGTTTTTACTGAAATTTAAGCAGTTTAATGTTTCAATGTACTCTGAAATTTGAAATTTAAGCATAGAACAAATAAACAATTGCAGATAAAAAAAAAATCGTGAATCATTTTGTTGAACAAAATTTAATCTAAATTTTGACTCATCAAAGTAGCCACCTTTTGCAGATATAACAGCCGAACATACTCGTGGCATTCTTTATACAATGGAAATCAAATGTTGTTCGGAAAGTTCTTCCCAACACTGTTGCAGAAGTTCCCACAAGTGTGTGCACTTGGAGGTTGCTTTGCTTTCACCCTTCTGTCCAGTTCATCCCAAACCATTTGATGGTTTAAGTCTGGAGACTGTGCTGGCTATTCCATGATTTGAAGCCCACCGTCTTGTTCTTTTCTTCTCAGGTAGTTCTGACATAGTCTGGAGGTATGTTTTTGGTCATTATCTTGCTGTAGGATGAACCCCTGACCAACTCGGCGTAAACCAGAGGGTATTGCATGGCACTGCAAAATGCTGTGGTAGCCCTTTTGGTTCAGGGTGCCAGTCACTCTGTGCAAGTCGCCAACTCTGGATCCAGCAAAAGAGCCCGGATCATCACGCTTTCGCCTTCTCGACGGCGTACAAAAACCCTGCATGATGAACTGAAGATTTCAAATTTTGATTCATCGGTCCATAAGACCTTCTTCCAGTTTTCAGTGGTCCACTGGTGGTGCTTCATGGCCCAGGCAAGCCTCGTTTTCTTATTTTGCCATCTTACCAATGGCTTTCTTACTGCCACTCGACCTGTCAAACCTGCAGCTCGAAGTCTTCTCTTCACAGTTGAAACTGAATTCCTTACTTCGACCAGTGTTAAGCTGTGCTTGAAGCTGCTGTCCTGTGAGCCGCCTATCACCCAAGCTGTTGACTCAGAAATTTGTCTTCTAATTGTGTTGTGGCTTTGGATCTGCCAGACCTCTTCCTGTCAGAATTTCCTCCAGTTTCCAAGTGCCTATGATTGTGTTGGAAGCTGTACTCACTGACACCTTGGCTTACTTTGCAATTTCTCTAAAAGGAAAGACTGACACTTTTAAGGGTTAATCTGTCTGTCTTCCTTTGTTGATTGTCTTTTTCTCGCCATTATGATAGCAATATACTACTTCCTGCAGTATACTATTGTCCAAATAATGCTTCAGAGGGTGGAGCAACACAGTCTGTTCCAACACTGCTTTTATCCAGACAGAGGGTTTGTAACTAATCAAGAAAAGTTGGGACACCTGTAGGAATAGTTTGCATCAACTTTCAAGGCTTCATTTACTTCCATTGTTGCAGAACAGCTGCAGTTGCTAACCCATTACTTGTTCCCTGAAAAGGGCCT
>CM068962.1:22848491-22881666 GCA_035128595.1 Eptatretus atami
TTCTGAATACAACCTAAAACCCTATTTGCTTTCCCCATAGCTGCCTGGAATTGTGCTGCCTGCTTTCCTCCCATATCTATTACCACCCCCAGATCCTTCTCCTGTGTGACACGCTCCAAAATTACCCCTTGCATCCTGTAATCTCTATTTTCATTGTTCTTTCCCATCCCCAACACCTTACACTTGCTCAGGTTAAATTACATCTGCCAGTCTTTTGCCCAATCTATGCAAGTATCAATACTTCCCTGAATCTGATCACCACCCCCTCTACTATCCACTTTACCTCCAAGCTTTGTGTCATCTGCAAATTTGGAAAGCTTACTCTTTACCCCGTTATCCAAATCGTTGATCTAAATAATGAATAGTAATGGTCCGAGTACTGATCCCTGAGGATCCTACTTACATCCGTCCAGCAAGACATCCTCCCACTCACAGCCACTCTTTGCTTCCTACCACTAAGCCAGTTTGCAATCCAATTACCTACCTGACCAGCCACTCCACAAGCCCTCACTTTGGCTACCAACCTCCGATGTGGTACCTTATCAAATATCTTCTTAAAGTCTAGATATACTATGTCCACTGCCTTTCCATCATCCACCCAATCAGACACTGCTTCATAGAACTCTAAAAGATTTGTTAAACAGGAACTACCTTTTGTAAACCCATGCTGACTACCTTTAATTAGTTTGTATGTTTTTTTAAAATGGTTCCTCATCAGGTCCCTAATTAATGTCTCCAACACCTTCCCCACAACTGAAGTCAAACTAACAGGTCTATAGTTTCCCAATTCTTCTCTGGATCATGTTTTGAAAGTTGGGCCGTCAAGTGGCAAATGCAGCTGAATTCTACAAAATGCAAAGCAATGCACATCGGGCGCCAAGGTTCCACCATTGTCTATCGGCTAAATGGTGCTGAATTGCCGGTTGTGACAGAGATTGTGGATTTGGGAATCTTCATGCAGGCACCACAATCGTTAACGATGCAATGCACCAGCGCCGCAAACAGAGGGCGAAGGGTGCTTTTTCGCCATTGGCCATGCTTTTGCTCAAATCATGCTGGAAATTTTCCAGCACCTAGATACCACACTTGTGAGGTCTCACATTGAATATGGCCTCCTGGTGTGGAAGCCCTTTCTTCAGAGGGATCGAAAGAGACTCAAGCGGGTTCAGCGATGCGCTACAAGGATGGTCAGAAGTTAAGCACGGTTCTCATAGGAGGACCGCTTATCGAGCCTACACCTCTTCTCACGAGATTACAGACAAATTGTAGGAGATTTGATCACTCTCTCCCGGATCCTGTGCGGGGGGGAACTCCAAGTCTCGTTTGAAGAAGTTCCTTGTTTCAGTCAGGATGACCGCCTTCGTGGTCACTCCTGGAAACTGACCGAGCCTGCGGCCCACGAGGGGGGCAGTCTTTTATACTCATCGACCGGTTAATGTGTGGAATGGACTGTCCAACTTTCCCACTTTCCCACCTGACCTGACCCATGTATATTTGTTTGTGTGTATATGCTGCATCCATCCTTCCTGAGAGTTGGTTTCTGTGTCCATATTGTCCACCCCGTGCGTCCTCTCCTTCCCCCAATTCTTCCCCACATCCCTCATTTGTCCAGTCTTCCTCTATTTTATCCCTCAACCCCGCTGTTGCTGTGTTTTTTCCCCCTCTTTCCACTACCCCTTTTACTATGTTACTTCCTGATTCGCTCTCTGGTCTCGCTCCTCCATGAGCCTCGACTTTGTATGCAAAAAAAAGAAAATTCTTCTGCCACCCTTACCAACTCCAATGAGTTATTAAAGATATCAGTTAATATCATTCTTATCTGCTCTGACACTTCCCTCAATATTAATGGAACTCATTAGTTTCATTTTTATTCTCTCTTTATATTCCACTCTTTACCCTCGCCCTCACCACCACCCCCCCCCCTGACAATTGCATTGAAAAACGTGGACTAATCCATACCCCCCTGTATCCTTCCTCGCCCTATGAATGGAACAGTCCAGATTCCTACTCGCCTCACCATTGGATGAAATGCCCCTCCTGCCGTTCATGTGCCCCTCCCCTCTCGGCTCTCACAACTTCCGCCTTCACCCAGCAGATTGAGAATGAATTCGATGGAATGATCGATGAGTTGAGAATAGAATGATGTCGATAACATGTTCTGCTACTTGGCCCTGCTGACTCGCCTTGAAATCTCTGACGTTATTTGACTTCTTTTCTACATTGGGATGAATTCTCAGCAGGTGGGTTTATGTTGTGCTGTGTGATCGGTCAGGGGTCATCTCTGTCGTACATTCGGAAATGACTTTCACTCTTTGTTTTCGTGTTTGGTTTATCGTGCACTCGCACGGGGTATCCGCGTTGCCTGGTGATGTTCTAATCCTGTTGGCATTTTGAAGAAATCAATTTTATTTTTTGTCCTTCCCTTCACCCACGAAAGAATGTGGTCGGGGATCATTTAATATTACCTTTGACATCACGACAAAGGCTGAGGCACTAGAGAGCGATAAAAAAACAAGAAAATCCAACATTTTTTTTTTTTTTTTTTTACTTTCAGAAAGTTTTTGTTTTTGCTTAAAACACTTCTTGGCACTCACTGATGAACCTGTGAAAGTTTGGCGAAGATCCGTTTGGCCATATCTAGAAATGGCAACACACACACACACCAACACACACACACACACACACACACACACACACACATACACATATACACACACATATACACACATATACACATACACACACACAATATATATATATATATTGTTACGGCTGTGGAAATTCGCAATACATCATAAAGGGTCCTTAGATCAGTTATGACGCTAAGTTTATGTGCACATAGGTCCCCACCGTTGTTTAAAGGGAATTCTTCGTGTTCACCGGGCTGCGACCCTTTGAGATAGCCGTTTTTCTTTATCTATCGTTATTTTGAGCCACCATTGCAACAAACCTCCACGCAAACAACAACCGCCACCAACTACGCCACAACGCCCACCACGCTCACACCACCCCCACAACAATCACCACCAACTTCGCCACTACGCCCGCTTACGAACGCCATCCTCCGCGGACCACGGTAAGACGGTTTCCGCACCACGAAACCGTCCGAGAAGGATTGGCAGAACAAAAGCACTTGTGAAGCCTGTGGGGTTTTTTTCCCGCCATTTTTCCCCGCGCTTGGTGTGAAGGAAAGGGGAGGGCAGCTCGCCGCCGATTGGTGGATGAACAGCGTGAGGCGGTCGGGGTGAGGAACGCCCCCTTTCGGAACCTTCTCGAAGGAAGGTGGCCAAAAACGGGGAGGAGCGAAGGCGGAGCCCGCGCTATATAAGGCGGACCACGCGCGAGGCTCACTCTCTCTCTGTCGGGTCTTGTTGGATTCTACTCGCTCTCTTGGTGGACGTCATCCTCTCGCTTCATCTTCGAGCTCTCTCTTGTGTCGAGGTCGGGCTCTCTCGTCTTGGCGTTGGGCGACCTGTCGGTGAAGGCGTGGGCCGATGGCGAGTCCGGGCGACACCTCAGAGACGCAGACGGGAGGCGCAGCCCTGCCGGCTGTTGGGGTGCGAATCTGCGCGTCTGGCGAGGGACGCCGGAGAGAACTCACCGACCACATCATCGCAAAGGCCCGAGAGCAGGCGCGGCTACGCTAGCTGCCGTGGGAACAAAGCATCGCGACCTGCCCACCGTCACACCTCGAGGGGGCAGGTAACCAGCACGGTCTCGCGGGCCTTTTCGGTCATCCACGGCCCACGACCATAAAGGTTTACGAACCCTGTCTACCTCCCTGCCTATGGGGAGGGTTTTCCTGTTGTTTTTGTATGCATGCTGTGGCGCCGTGTCCTGTTAAGTAACGACTGTGTAAGTGACTGTAGATAATAATCGTAGTCGGTGGTATTGCTTGGCCTTCTATTTGTCGCTTGTATATTGCATGACTGTATACGTGTTGCTGGAATAAATGTCCTTGTGTGCAATGTATCCCGTTCGTCACGTCCTCCTTTCACCCCATTGAAATGCCATCTTACATCATGGAATGAGTCGTGGGTTTTAACACCCGATAAAAGATCTGAACCGTCGAGGTCGCGGATAACACCGCTCGGTTATCCCTGTAGCATGGAATGAACCGCTTAACGGGTTCGTGTCCTAAGCCGACCTGCGGCGTGGTGCAACCCCTCGGTAGGTTACCCGCGCGGGTATTTAGGTATATCGACATTCGACGATTTACCCTATTCGCGCGGGTAGAATGCGGACTGGGTTGTGGTGAGGTTAAACCCCCACCCGTGACTGGCTCCTGGCGTAGTTCCAGGAGGGTCACGACTGAATTGTTCGTCCGGTGGGCGACGCGGCCCATTAGAGGTACGGCCGAACACACGCCAGGCGGGCCAGAATTCATAACAATATATTATAATATAATATATATATATATATATATATATATATATATATACTATACAGACATACACACATACACACACAAAACATATACATAACATACACATAAACACACATACACACATATACTGTAATATATATATAATATATATATATAATATATAATATATATATATATATGCATACACAGACATACACATACACACACACATATACATACACGTACACATACACATACACATATACACACATACACACACATATATAGACACACATATACACATACACACATACACATACACAACACATAACATACACACACACATATATATATACACAGACACATACACACACACACATATATAGACACATATACACACCATACATACACACCATACACATACACACACATATATATACACACACACACACACATATACACACATATACATACACACACACAAACACACATATACACACAGACATACACACATATACACATGCACTACACATATATACACACATAAACACACACACACACACATACCCACACATATATATACACACATGCATACACACATGCATACACACATAGACATACACATGCACACACACACATACACATATACATACACACATATACATACACACAATATACACACATATACACACACATACACACATATACACCACAACACACACATATACAACATAATACACACAGACACCAACATACATACACACATATACATATACACACACATACAACATACTACACAAAACACACACATATACCACATATACACACAACACACATAATACACACATACACACATACACACAACATACACACACATATAACAAATACACACACACTACATACACACAATACACACATACACCACATATACACATACACACATACACACACATACATACATACATACACACACATATACACACATTACACACACATACACACACAAACACACACATATATATACACCATATACACACGCATACACACATACACACACATACACCACACACAAAACACACACATATACACACAGACACACATACACACATACACAACACATACATACACACATACACACATATACACATATACACACACATACACATACATACATATACACACATACACACATACACACATACACAACATACAACACATACACACATACACACATACACACACATATACACACAGACACACATTACATACACACACATACACACATAACACACATACACACACAAACACACATATACACATATACACATGTACACACAGACACATACACACATATACACACACACATACACACACATACAAATACACACAGACACATACATACACACACATACACACACACGCATACACACATACATACACACACATACAAATACACACAGACACATACATACACACACATACACACACATACACGCATACACACATACAAATACACACACAACATACACACACATACATACACACACATACAAATACAACACATACACACACATACACCAACATACACACACATACATACACACACATACACACACATACACACACATACATCACACACATACACACATATACACACACACATACACACACATATCTCTCTCTTACAGTATTGATTAAGTTGTGTGTGAGGAGACTCCCCCCCCCATCCCAACCACAGCCACATTAATCCCCGGACACCACAACAATTTTTGTTTTCAAAATCGAGGCTCATTGAAGAACGAGTTGCTCGAGGGTAAAGTGGCAATGAACTAACAGTTGGGTAGCAATAAGTAAGGGAATGAAGGGACAGGTAAAGAGGAGAGATGAGGGGAGAAATCACAATCACCTGCTAATAAAATAGTAGGGTTAATGGGGGTAACGAAGATTGTGGGTGGGGGTGGGAGATGATGTGCGATGGTGGTACACCATCTGCTTGAAGATTTGGAGGGAAAGTGAGATTCACAAACGATAGAGAAGAGGTACAAAAGAGTTGAAGTGTGCATTGTAATAATAATGTTTGCTACTAAAACCCACGCACAGTAAGATTTGCTTCAACTGGTTGTGAATTTGCCATGTGCTCCCAGGTGGCTGGGGTATTGATAATATGTTAAGATAACTGAGGGATCTCCACTGATGGGGTTGATATTTACTTTGTTACAGGTGTTTGGAAACCTCGCCACCATCGAAGAATGAAATCTCAGTATTAGTTCTGTCTACATTATTGTGAGGTGGTCAGGATGGGAGATGATTGGACTTGGCTGATCATTACAGGTGACGACTTTGGCTACTGTGTGCATCGTGACCAGGGTTTGCTCCAAGCATTCCAGGCTGGCCGCCTTAGCGCAGCATCACTACTGGTGACCAGCCCCCGGGCTCCAGAGGCTGTTTGCAAAGCTCGCCGGTGAGTAGGAGCAAGTCAATAATTGCAGCTTTTTCCTCTTCCAATTCCTTTCCAACAACTTGGTTGGGTGGGAAATGGTGACGAGCCCGCTTGACTTTTGGATAATTCTCGTATATTTATCTCCACCACTGAAGGTGGACGGAGCTTTTTTTGACCCCATCTGTCTGTTTGTCTGTCTGTGAGCAGGACAGATCAAAAAGTTGTGAACGAATTCGGACAAAACTTGGTGAACAGTTGGAGTGCGTGATGAAGCCAAATTGATTTGATTTTGGTGAAGTTCCACATCTGGATCTGGATCCAAGAATTTTTTTAATTGACTTCGCCATTGAGAGATGGGGCCAAAAATTATATATGGCATGCTATCTCAAAAAGTTGAGGATGGATGACAAAACTTGGTGGTTGAGTTGGTTAGGTGACAAGAACAAGCAGATTAAATTTTAGTTCAGGTCCGAATCCAGATCAGGCCTATCAGTGGGATACACAACATAAATTGTTTAACCTGGCAGAGGTATGTGCTCTACCAAGTGCCCTTCTAGTTTATTCTTTGGATTCGTTTTTTTTTCTCAAAAAGTTTTGGGCTTCTGTTTCCTTTCCTGAACTGCTGTATCTGATGTACTTCCTTCCTCAGTTGCTCTCTTTGTGTCTCTCATCTCTGTTTCCATGATGGGATTTGGCTTTTATTTGAAGGGCTTATTTTTTTTGTCCTTTTCTGTTGTTTGCCTGTTACTTTTTCTTGAATGTATAGTGCTACTGCAAAACACATGAGTGTGTGTGTGCATGCGTGCGTGTCACAGTTGGGGACTGGAGTCTACCACTTGAATAGGAGTCACAATTTTACAACTTGCTACTTGACTCGGACTTGACAAAATTCACTTGGAACTCGGACTTTGGCCTTGGTGTCTGGAGACATGCTTGCAACTTACATGCGACTTGAGTTTATCATGACTTCTTCACAAAGTTCAGAAAATAATCGTTGAATAAGCGTTGAATTGAAACGGGGTTAAAAAATAAATGGTAAACTGGAAGGGCACTCGGTAGAGCGCATCGCTCCACCAGGCAGATTCGTTGACATTTTGTATCTCACTGAAAGGCCGGATCTGGATTCGGACCTGAACTAAAATTTAATCTGCTTGTTATTGTCACCTAATCAACTCATCCACCATGTTTCATCCAAATACGTCCATAACTTTTTGAAATTTCGTGCGAGATGGTATGTCGTTTTAGACCGATCGCTCAATGGTGAACACTCACTTTAAAAAATACGCGGACCTAGATCTGGATTTGGATCTTAACCAAAATTTAATAAATTCTTCCTTGTTACATACACAACCTGTCCACCAAGTTTCGTCTGAACCCGTCCACAACTTTTTGAGATATCCTGCGATATGTTATTTTGACCCGATCTCTCAATGGTGAAAAATGGCGTCAAAAATTCTCGATGTTCACCAAAATCTAACCATTTCGTTCTTGTCGCATACTCAAACTCTCCACCAAATTTCGTCTGAATCCGCCCACAACTTTTTGAGATATTTTGTTCACAAACAAACAAACAACCAAACAGGCTGGGATGAAAACATAACCTCCATCCACATTTGTTGGCGGAGGTAATGATTTTAAATAATCCGCGTGCACAGTTCTCGACAGCCTGACCAAATAAAATGATTTAGTGATGATTTAAATATCATTTGACTTGGATTATTTGAACTTCGTCAATAATTTTAAATTATATCACAACAACAATTGAAGTTATGCCGAATAATTTTTTTTTAAATACGAGTTGATTGTCACTGCCCACTGCCTTTTTTGAAGCCGCCTCCTTTTGTTATTATTTGTTATTTTGGCAAGCATCATGAGAAGAAAAACAATCGCACCCGTGACTGTGTGCACAAAAAAAAAAGAGGCTGTGCAGTGAAACTGCTGCACCACTTAAAAGTAGCCCCATGTGGAACTGACGGTTACTTCCCCAACAGGCGAAACAATAAACCCCAAACTAAACAACACAAGAAAAACAAAACAACAGCGAATTAGAAACGATCGAAACACGGTGGGTTGGAAGGTTCTTCTTTTTCATTTTTGACGGACGGATGGAAGGAAGTAGTGGGGCGGCTGAGCTGTTCAATTGTGCACTTTCCCTTAAAAGCATGAAACTTGGCACATGGTTAGATTAATACAATACAAAGATTTTTAGTCCAGGGGCCACCGGAAATTGCATCCCGTATGGTGGCCACCTTGGATTTCAAAATGGCCACCAGTGTGGACCTGCTTTGTTAAATATCTCCTTAACTAGTACAGATATCGAGACAGTTGAACCGCCTATACCTACATTTTACGGCTCTAGGAAGCCAATGGTGACATAAAATGTTTGAAAATTGTGGCTGCCATCGTGAAATCCAAGATGCCCGCCATTGACAAACTATTTTGCTCAATATCTCAATAAGTAGTAAAGATATCAATATAGTTTTTAAAACTGGGATTTCAAGATGGCAGCCACAATTTTGGTGCGATCTCAGTGCTCTCTTACATGCTCGCAGCCATCTATCGTCACCGGACGTCTTCTCCCGGGCCAGAGACTTAAGGCATATTTCTGGAACTTGTGACCCTTTACGCTTGCCTTAACAGGTGGTACATTGGTGTAGTAATTTGGCAAAGCATCGAGTTTCTTCGTGCCAGCTGCACCACCAAGAATGATTCAACCACGATCAGTGCAGTCATCAGGTTGTCTTGGGTGCTGGAATAATGAGATGCCGGTTCCATGGAAAGAGTCTTTAGCTGTTGTAGAACTCGGGTTAACATCGATATTGTCAACAGCGGATGTAGTAAACAAGTTCTGCTTCAGTTGGTGAACATACAACCTGTTCCAATCTGTAGAGTAGGCACACACTATTTCCCTATCAGCAGAAAATCTGAATAACTCTATCATACGTGATGCTGATACCAAGCTGGGAGAGCTTCTCCACCAATTCTCTCTTCCTGGTTTCTGCATGTAGTTTCAACCCAATATAAATTGCCAGTGGGGTTTCCCGTTCCAGACTGTCTCAAATTAGTGGGTTTTCCCGTTCCAGACTGTCTCAAATTAGTGGGTTTGTCCTTTTGCTTTCGGGCATGCTTGACTGCATTGAACTTAAGAAGCTGTGCCAAGCTTAGTGCAGCTGGGTTAGAAGGTTGGTACGCCTGGTCCTTAATGCTAGGACCCTCCAGTATCATGTTGACTAATGATATAAGTGAACTAGGCACAGATTCCTCCTGACATGTTGCACTAAATGAACCATCAAATGGCTTGGATTTATCAAACAGATGTCCACGGACTATCTGAGCCGCCCGTGCAAGGTGCACTGCATCACTGTCACTGTCTTGTTGACACACCTTTGCTAAGGCATGTCCAATGTCCTCATCAAACATTAGCAAAATGTTCTGCCAATTTTAGTTGCTCTCATGTCAGGAAAATGGGCAAGAATTCGCTGCTTCAGCCTTGTAGATTGTATGCGGCTTTCCTGCTTGATTCCTAGTTTGTCCAGCCTGGAGGAATACAGGTTTGATAGATCAGCTAGCTTAAATACAGGAGCAATGGTGGCATCCTCCAAACGGTTTCCTCAATATATGTCACAAGTTCTGCAAATGCTATGCTACAGAGCTGTTATCGAGATTCTCGATGCCTTCTTGCTCCGTTTGGACTGTGGATGCATGATAATAGAGAGAGGCTAAGCACTTTGCATGGTATTTTTGCTTCAAGAGCAACCAATCTCTGCCACTGAGACCTCTCAGCAAGTCATCGTCTTCTAGAAGTGCAGCACACTCTCGAACACGTTTGTCTGTTTTGAAAGTAGAAACCTCATGAAGTTTCTCTTTTCCAGATGACCGCCCACAGAAAAAAGCAGAGATTTGAGAAATTGATGATGCAGAACTTGACCGAGTGCGCTTAGAAACACCAGATGTACCTTCACCTGCATCATCAGCCGGTATATCTTTAGAACGCTTCCTTGCACGTTCCAGTTTTGTATTGTTGTACGTTAGCCTGCACGACCTATGCCAACGTGCATTATGAGCAATGAAAGTGCCTCGACACCTGACCTTCGTCCAATGTGTCAATGTTTATCATTCTAGGCAGCAGACCGAGGTATTAAACTCGAGGAGATTATCAGCCAATGTTTTGTACCCTGCGAGTGTTGCTTCACCTTGTTCACCTTTTCGTTGACTGGGAAACTGAACCTTTTCAGTGGTGTTCTGTTGACAAAGAATGCAGAGTTCCCACTGAGTAACTCGAACCATTTCAGCATCTGCTTAGATGGATCCACAAGTTTGATGTGGCTTTGCCATCTCCAGTTGCAGATGAAAGGCCTATGTAGGGTTGATCACTTGTGCAGTCACCATAACAATGGATGATGTCCCTGAAATGAGTAGATGCATAACTACTACCAGTTTCATAGTTTGATCAATATTTTAAAGCATCAAAAATTTATTTGTCTCTGAAATGTGAGCATAGACCTTTAGAGCAAAATAGCTGTGGATGGGGGATTTCAAGATGGCAGCCACAATTTTCAAACATTTAATGTCACCATTGCATTCCTAGAGCCCTAAAATGTAGTTATAGGCGTTTCACTGTCTCGATATCTGTACTAGTTTAGGAGATATTTAACAAAACAGGTCCACAGTGGGGCCATTTTGAAATCCAAGATGGCCACCATACGGGGTGCAATTTCCGGTGGCCCCTGGACTAAAAATCATTGTATGGTGTTACTCTAACCATGTGCCAAGTGTCATGCTTTTAAGGGAAAGTGCACAATCGACCTGTTTTTTGAGCTAAGCCGCCCCACTAAAGGACATACGTTATATTTAACGGTTTTCACCAATTAAAAATCCATATCTTCATGTACGGCTCTTACACCAAGCATTGAATCAATCATTTTCCCCATGACGATACTGAGTTTTTATAACTTATACCGAGCTGGACCGGGGAGCGCTGGTGAGTCCACATCCCGCATATGTAAATCTGTGTATTAAATGTTTGCTGTAGATCTCTATAGAAAGATGGCATCGCCAGTCATTTTAATATGCACGAAGTGTGTGGGTTTTTGTGTGTGTGTGTGTGTTTCGTCATACATTTATAACATTTGTTTAGAACTGTGGATTGTATTTTTAAAAGGCTGAGTGAGTGTCTACGTGACATGTCAGGTACATGACCTACATCATATTTTGGGGTAGAAAACTGACGTATCAGGTACATGACTCATGTCATTTTTTTTCCCGGGGGGGGGGGTTGGCCTGTCAGGTGCATGATTTGTCGGCTACTACAAGCCAGCAGCCATTTTGAAAATAATTAAATAATAACAAATAAAAGGGCCTCCTCCCTTTTTTGCAAAAAAATCCAGACGATCAAGTGGTATTTTTTTAAAATTTGGCCTAATAAGTTATATGTTTCATTTTCCCCAGTGTCCCGCACTCTTTCTGCTTCCACAGCCATGTCTCACCCCTTTCTAATTCCCTCGTGTCTTGCCCTCTTTCTCATTTGCCTGATTATACTTTTCATTTCAACTTGCATAATAAATATACAGTGCAAGTAAATTATTAAAATCTCCTTTCCCGTTCCACATTGAATGCTTTGGTTCTACGTGTAATTAATTTGAACATAAGCTGAGGTTACTGACTAATATCACTTACATATGTTGAAGTCGGTACACCTGATATGAGGAGTAAATTGAAGATAAATTTATTTTTCCTGAGAGCAAAGCAAAAAATGTCCACTGTATGAAGTTGACAAATAAAAACCTGTCAAACCGCTTTTCAGAATATACATTGCAAAAAATGAAACTCTGTGTCTTACTTCCTTGATAGCTTCTACTCCAAGGTTTATAAGTAAATGGGTGACTTGACAAAAGTTGAATACTACGGTGACTTTAGACATAACTTGAGACTTGCCTTCACAGACCTGAGACTTGGCTAAAGTGATTTGCTGGTGTGCGTGCGTGCGTACACACAGTGCTTGGAGAAAGTCTACAACCCCTTTCAAAATTTTCACCTTTTGTTGCCTTATAGCCTGGAATTAAATTGCATTAAATCAGATTTTTCCACCTTTATTTACACATCGTAACCCACAACTTCCAAGTGAAAAACAAATTCCACAAATTTCAGAAAATTAATTAAAAATACAAAACTAGAATATCTTGGTTGGATAAGTGTCCACCCGCATTGTAATAGCTATTGTAAATTAGCTCAGGTGAACCAATCACCTTCAAAAGCACAAACCAAGTTAATTGGCCTCACCTGATGTATTAGAATAATAGAATACTAGATATAATAACAAGAAATAAAATCAGCTGTTCCTGTAGGTTTCCTGTGCTCTGCATAGTGCATTTCACAGCAAAGACTCAATCATGAGACCCATAGCCTTTTCTCCTCCTCATTCGGCCCCTCCCCGAGCTATTCTGCAATCTCCCACACTCTTTCAACAACACTCCTTACCTCCCCCCTCACCCTTGTCCTACCTTCCCCTCCCCCCACCCCTGCACCCAAAGCCTCCTCCCCTACCTCTTCATTAAAAGTATGGACCTCAAATATCCGGGCCTTCGCTCAAACCTTTCAGATCTTTCCATACAGGTTGCCAAACCAAACCAGACATCTGCCTAACAGAAACTTTCTCTCCCCAAGACGTCTGACTCCCAAGTATCTCTCCCTGGTTACTCCCTCCTCCGGTATGACAGACCTGAGCCTCGCCCTGGTGGAGGAGTTGCTCTCTTAATCAAAGACTCTATTCCTCACTCTCCATGCACTGCCCTCACTCCTCCACCCCCAGGAATACCTCTGGCTACGGCTTCCCCTCAACTCCCACCTCATGTTTATATGTGTACTGTACCGTCCACCTAACAGTGATGACTCCATCTACACCTCACTATCTGAAAACATGGACCAACTTCTATCTTCTCATCCAAACTCTCTCTTCCTCATGTGGCGACTTCAATTGTCATCATGCCAGTTGGCTAGGTGTGGGTACCTCTCTCACCTGTCATGGCACCTCAGCAAAAGCTTTCTGCGACTCATTGGGACTGACTCCATCGGTCAACTTCCCGACCCGATCTCAACCAATGGTACTCCATTCTTCTGGATCTGATTTTGACAAATTTCCCTGACAATATCTGCTGCTCTTCCTCCGCTCCAATCGGTTCTTCTGACCAGTCCTTATCAAAGTGGACATCTCTCTGGCTATTATCAGAGAACCACCTCACCGCCGTCGAGTCTGGCATTTCACTCAAGCCGCCCGCAAAGTTATATACTGGTCTCCTATCTCTACTTTCTCCAACATCAACTCTTTCTGGGAATCCTTTCAAAGAAACTTGCTCTCCCTCATGCACAGATTTATCCCCTCTCGTCTTCAGTTATCCTACCCTTCCTCCGCCCTTGGTTCACTGAAGCTTTTGGGTGAGGCAGTTGTCCTGAAACAACTTGCCTTTGCCTCATGGAAAGCAAACCCAACTGAGGGCAATCTCAGTTCCTTCCATAAAGCTTGGAACAAGTGTGTATCTACCTCAGGAGAGCCAGAAAACAACATCTTTCTCATCTCAAGTCTGAACTCTCAACCTCTCTCCCTCCTCAAAATCCTGGTGGTGTCTAATCAAATCTGTTTCTGGTGTATGTTCCCCTCCATCCCCTCCCTTACCTCAAATGGCAGCACTGCTGATACCGCACGTGAAAAAGCTGAATGCCTAAACTCGGTGTTTGCAGCTAAATCTTGTGTCCAAAACCCATCACTTTCTCTACCCACCTTACCCAGTCGCACCCAACTGTCCCTGGACTCTGTGTCCTTTTCTCTGACAAGGTGGAGAGCTTGCTGTCAAACCTCGACTCAGATTCTGCAACCGGTCCAGACGGCATCAGCCCACGTGTCCTCAAAGCCTGCTCTTCTGCTCTTGCTCACCCTCTCTCTGTTCTATTCACCCTCTCATTTGCTCAAGGTCATGTGCCATCTGCTTGGAAATCAGCAAACATCACTGCCCTGCACAAAAAAGGTGCAAAAACAGATCCCTGCAACTGCAGACCAATCGCCTTCTCCAATCATCAGCAAGGTTATGGAATCCATCATCGCTTCAGACATCAAATCCTTCCTCTTCTCCAATGGCTTGATTTCTGATCATCAATTTGGTTTCAGACCAGGTCACTCTACCCTGGATATGCTGCTTCTGCTCTCCCAACAATGTATGGAAGCCTCAATGCCAGACAGGAAATCCGAGCCGTATCCCTGGATATATCACGTGCTTTTGACACAGTCTGGCACCCTGCCCTGCTCACCAAACTCTCTTCCTATGGTATCCAAGGCCATCTCCACTCATGGCTCGCAGACTTCCTCTCCTGTGCCAGTCAACGTGTGGCCCTAAATGGAGTTCTTTCATCTCCTCTTCCTGTCCAGGCTGGAGTTCCTCAAGGTAGCGTTCTGGGCCCTGTTCTTTTTCTGTTTTCATCAATGATCTCTCCGACTCTCTGGAAATCCTCTATATCTCTTTGCTGATGACTCCACCCTCTGCCGTACCATCGGTCATCCTCAGACCAGCAAGCAGCAGCTTCTTCGCTCACTGCTGATCTGGATAAAATCACAAACTGGTCCAACACGTGGAACATGTCTTTCAATCCGGACAAATCTCACACTCTCACTATGTCTCTCCGAAAGGACCGTTTAGAAACCCCCCCATCCACTTTCTCAACAATCCTCTGGAAGAAGTCCTTTCTTTCAAGCTTCTGGGTCTCACTATCTGCCATGACCTTTCTGGAAAGCCACATTTCAAACCTCGCCTCCAAAGCCAGTCGCCGACTGGGAATCCTCCATCGTGCAAGGTCCTTCCTCGGCCCACCTGAGCTCCTGACTACTTACAAAGCTTTTGTCCGCAGCCTGATGGAGTACTGCTCTCCCCTATGGGCTGGTGCTCCTGCCTCCCACCTATCTCGGCTTCACGCTGTAGAAACCAAGGCATTTTGGATCATTGGCATCTCCCGCAATGAGGCTGAGTCTTTGGGCCTCTCACTCAATCACCGCAGGTTGGTCGGTGGTCTTTCTGTCTTCTACCGTCTCCTCTCCAGCCTCGCCCCCCCCTGCTCTTTCTGTGATTTGTCCCCACCACTTTCCGCAGGCGCTCAAGGTCCGCCAACAACCCCCTTCTGGTAAAACTACCAAAATCACGAATCACTGCTCACCTTCACTCTTTCATTCCTCTTTTTTCCGCCTTTGGAATAAACTCCTCACTCTATTCATTCCCATTCTTCCTCCAGGCCTTCAAAACAGCTGTTCACCACCACCTCTTATCATCCCCCATCCAAATCCTCAATCTTTTCTACCCCCGATAATCCACCCAAGCCTACCTCCTTCAAATTCCCTGCTTTCCTTCCTGAAAGTCCCTGTAATGTCCATCTTCTATTCCCCATGTTCCCCGTCCCATCCCTCTCCCTTCCACAGATCTCCAAATGTCTCTGTTCCCCACTATTTTGTCCTTCCACTCCCTCCCTCCTGTCTCAGCCCCCTTGATGTGCGTAGTGTGTTCTCTCATACGAGCCTCGACAAGGTATACAAAAAAAAAAAAAGAGAGATTTCAAGACTTCTGGGATAAAGTTGTGGAAAGGCACATCAGGAGATGGGTATAAAATATTTCAAGGCCTTGAATATCCCTTGGAGCACAGTCAAGACAATCATGAAGGAGTGGACGGCATATGGTACCACAAAACCCTGCTGAGATCACACCGTCCGTCCAAACTGGATGACCAAGTAAGGAGGAAACCGATTAGAAAGGCCGCCAAGAGGCCAATGACAACTTTGAAAGAGCTACATACAGTAAAACTCTTTTAAATCGCGGCCGTTGGGGTCCATAAAATAAAAATCCGCGGTTTAGACGATCTGCGGATCCGTCAATAATATTAAGAAAAACGCGAATAATATTAATAAAATATAATCTTGTACCAACGGACCGCGGATAGGGAGTACAAGTGAACCAGTCGAAGACAGCCTTGTCCAACGCTGGATCCTGAGCCTTCCTGGCTCTCTTGTGGCTCAGCCCGCTCTCCTCGTCAAGGTCCTGCACGAAGGAGCGAAGGTTGGCCTCCTCCTTCACCCATCCTCTCAAGGTACTCTCTTGTACCCCAGTTTCCCTGGATATCTTAGCTTTACTGTCCTACCCAGAAACAATCCTGTCCACTAACAAAAGTTTTTCGGAAACAGTTCTGGATGTGTGCTTCCTCTTTTCCCCGGCATGTTGACCGATGACGTCACAGCAATGTTGGAGGAGATGAAGAAGAACTAGCTTCGATGTTTGAAAAGGCTGTAGAAAGCTGTAGAATGGTCGTAGAATCGCGGATAATCAATGTGTGGTCTGTAGTAAGTATCTAAGGTTATGATTGAGATGGATTTGGCCTGAGGTTTTATACAGAGAGGGTGAGAGCGAGTTTATGACACCCCGCCACCTCAGATCTCTCACCGCGTGTCAAAAAGGACTCAATTGTTGGGTTAAACGGCGGATTAAGGGTTAAACCGTGGATTATAGCAGGTGTCGGCAGTTAGCGAACATATGTCAATGATTTGACAAGCCATTGTGTGTTTTACACCAACATCTCCGCATTCACACTTGTACAATGTTCAGACCGCGGTTGAGATCAAAGACAGGGTCGTCGCGGTTAGCGAACATATGTCAATGATTTGACAAGCCATTGTGTGTTTTACACAACATCCGCGCATTCACACTTGTACAACGGTTCAGACCGCGGTTGAGATCAAAGACCCACATTCCACCCAAAAAATACTACTATTTCATGTTTAATTTTGGGGTCCATGGTGGCCCACGGATTAGCCGATTTCGCGGTTAAAAAGGCGCCAATAGAGGGTTTTACTGTACCTTTATGGCAACTATTGGTCACTGTGTGCATGTGATAAGAATATCCTGAGCATTCCACAAGTCTGGCCTACACAGTAGGGTGGCAAAAAGGAAGCCATTACTCAAAAAAGCCCACCTTGAGTCCCGTTTGAGGGATGCATAAAAACACTCTGGAGATTCTGAAACCATGTGGCAAAAATTTTTGTCGTCTGATGAAACCAAGCCGAACTTTTTGGCCTAAGTGCAAAACGTTACGTCCCACAACATGGAGATCGGAAGAGTGCTCGTCATACTCCACATGTTTCGATTTACCTGCTGATGACATCACGTGCCTTCTGGTTGAATGGTTTCCATTAGCGGGAACAATTGTCTGGGTGGCGGTCAGATGGTTGTTCTTTGCGGATTATGCGGTTTTATCGTGTGAGACACAATCCACGGCGATGCTCACCATAATAGTCAGGAGGTGTGTCTGATGTTTAAACGACAAATTTGGTCATCATTGGTTGAACATTTATTGGTATGCCATCCTGATGAAGGCAAACAAGCATTTGATGTTTTGATCAGTTAAACATTTGATGTTTAACTGATGCTGACCATGTAATCTTTGTCTATTAGACAGAGTCGCCGGGCCGAGGCTTTGGGATTAGAGGTGACTCATTGGTGTAGGACGATGACCAATGGAGATCGGCGGAGTGCTCGTCACACTCGACATGTTTCAATTTACCCAATGATCACATCAAGTGCCTTCTGGTTGAATGGTTTGCATTTGCAGGAACAATTGTCTGGGTGGCAGACGGATGGTTGTTCTTTGGATAATGCGGTTTACAGTGTGCGACATAATCCGCAGCAATGCTCACCATAACAGTCAGGAGGTGCGTCTGATTATATATATATATATATATATTATATATTTTTTTTTATATTATTTTATTATATTTATATATATATTGTTGCGAATTCGCGCCCGTCGGCGTGCGATCGGCCAGTGACTCGAATCGAGACCGCGTCGCCCACGCGGACGGACAATTCAGTCGTGACCCTCCGGCTAACGCCGGGTCCATCACGGGTGGACTTTCGGCCTCACCACAACCAGTCCGCATTCTACCCGCGCGGAATAGGGTGAATCGCCGAAAGTCGATATACTAAGTACCCGCACGGGTATCCTACCGAGGGGTTGTACCTCGCCAAGGCCGACTTCGGACACGATCCGCTTAAGCGGCTCGTTCGGGCTAACGGGAATACCGAGCGGTGTTATCGTCGGCCTTGACGGTTCAGATTAATTATCGGGCGGCCCGCGCCACGGACGAACCCTTTACGTGAAACAAGAATGGAGACCAACGAAGGAAGGACGCAGCGACACGGGGGGAAGAATTCAACAGACAAGCATTTATTTTACAACGCACAACGAATAGCACACATAAGCAAACAGTATTCAATAATGCACATCATTCAAATAGAAAACAAAAGAAGCAGAGCTACTACGACTAACGCGACACACGGACCACTTACACAATTCTACTTCACGGACTTGGCGCCGACACACACACGTTCACAAAACCCCAAAAGAAATGGAAGTCGCGACTTCCTTAGGTGCTGTCCTTGGCGCCCGTCCGCGGTCGTGACTCCCCTCGAGCGCGGCCGGAAGGCCTCTCGGCGCGCCTGCCCGTACCGCCTCTCGACGCTTTGGACCGAGCACCGACCGACAGGGAGAGCACACGCCGACCCGGAGCAGCAGGACGAGCGGCGCCGAACAGAGAACCAGCAGAGCAGAAAGAACCTCCAAGCAGAAGACGAATCAACGAAGAAGAGAGAGAAGCATCGACGAGAAGAGAGGCAGAAGCATCGACGACGAAGAGAGAGAGGCAGAAGCATCGACGAGAGAGAGAGAGGCAGAAGCATCGACGACGAAGAGGAGAGAACTCAGCCGCTCCGCCTCTTATTCGCCCGGCCCACGCCCGTTCTCGCTCCACCTTCCTCGAGGCGCTTCCAGAAGGGGCGTTCCCTCTCGTTCCCCACTCTGCGGCTTGTGGGGACGAGGCAAGCCGTTCGACGGCCTTCAACGCGCAACCGTCGTACGTAGACCGCTGAGGATGGCGTTCGTTGGTGTAGGTAGCGTGGTTGAGATGGTGGCGTGGTTGTGAGGGTGGCGGGGCTGGGTTGTTAGAGTGGTGGCGTGGTTAGCGTTGTTGTTGTTGGTTGGCGTTGTTGACGTTGAAGTGTGGTTGGCGTTGTTTGGCGTTGAAGTGTGGTTGGTTCGAAATAAAGCAGAACAGAAAAACGCCTAACTCAAAGTATCGCAGCCGAATGAATCACATTATATCCTCTATACAACGGGTTTGGAGGCTAACTACACATGTACTTCAGAAATACCTCACCTATGGGACCTTTATGATGTTTGCGAATTTCCACAGCCGTAACACTACCCTCCCCTTTTTACAGACTCGTCCCGAGTCGTCAAATTATCGGTGCCATCATGTGTAGTTCTCCCCTAGTACTTTTACTACGGATCCCTGAGTGCGACATTCATGGTATTCGTGTCCCAAAATAAATAACCTGAGGGCTGAGTAACTAACTAAACAAACTCACTCATTCAGACGACTTAAATAAAATTGCCGGCGCTAAGACATACATGCCGGGGGCGCACTCATATTTACATTCACAATACAACACTTAGCCTTATAATTTTACACTAAACCATGGCCAGGATCAATGAACTCTGCAGGAAAAAGGTAAGAGTCAAAGAAAAACGGTGCACGGCCGCCACTGCAGGCCGTGTTGCAGCTGCCAACAGGACAGTTCCTGCAGCTTGCAAACTGTTGCTTGCGGATCCTGCGCGCATGGAAATGAACAGGGGGGGAATCAAAACAGAAGGGGCAAACTGATGAGGAGGGCAGTGGGCATGGCATGGCAAACAAGGCCGCTGTAGCAACAGCCGCAGAAAAGGGCGCTGCAGGCGAACACAGCCGGCAGACGAAGTGGCGGCACAGGCCTTGCAGAAAAACACAGAAGACGATCCGGCCGACAGGCTTGCAGTAAAAAAAGCTGCCGATGAAGTTGGCCGGCCAGCCTTGCAGAAACAGCTGCAGACGATCCGGCGGCACAGCCCCTGCAGCAAAACAGCCAGCCGTGGAGCTGACCGGCACAGGCCTTGAAGACAGCAGCTGCAGATGATGAAGTTGGCCAGCCTTTGCCGTGCAGTGCAGGTTGGTGAGGGAGTGCGGTGGTGCTGGCCACACAGAAGGCGGGCTCGGACTGCCTACTGTCTCCCTCCCACCTATCGCCTTTGCCTGTCACTGTACCTACCCACTCCTTATTTGTCAAAAACCAATTTCGCCCCATCTTATTTTTTTGTTTGTTTTTATTTCATCCCTCTATAATTCGTCCCCTAACCCCTTATCGTCCTTGTTCGGCTAACCTATCGTCCCTAGCCTACTCCCAACCCTACGTTCCCTTCCCGGAGGGAATGAGGGAAGCTAGCGTCTGTGCGAGCCCAACCAAGCCTCAGGATGGCCTCCCCAGATTCAGCGATCTCTAACCAAAGTGGGTCCAGCGGCCCACAACGAGAGCGAAGGATGGAGGTGCGGAGGGTACACTTCTAATCTACCTATCCATTTAACTATTAAACTACCCCGGGCTTTCAACAAGCGCCTCTCGCTTACACTATTGGTTCTACCAACCAGATTCCCGTGCCTGTGTTGGTGTCCTTACAATTTCGGGCCTGCCCTTCGAATTTCCTCGTGCCCTTGCACGTTTCGTGCTGGGACGCGTGGCTCCTTTGGCAGGCACGACCCTCTGCCGATTCCCAACGATGGCACCCGGGCTACACTGCTCGAGCCTACAGCTCCTAAACACCGGGGAGTGCCACTGGCAATCCCTGAACGCACACGTGCAGGCTGGCGCCCCGGGCCCTTTCCGAGGGTCACCGTGCCACGACACTGCCACACGGCTAACGCGCTCCGGCCCCCGCACCAAGCGGGCCCACCGTGCCATACGCTATCCCCGCCCCATGGCCTTGGCTACCACGGCGACTAGCCGGTGCCGGGGTACCCACTCAGCGATACTCACCGTTCGCAGCCACGTCCCACCCGCAACAGGGCTCCTGCCCCTCCAAATGGGTATCGAGCCTACATTCCCACAACAGCAAACGACCTCCATTTTTTCAATTTAACTACCCCAGCTACTCACTCTACACTGACCGGGTCCTTGGGCGGGAGTCCACTCCTCCCCAATCCTCATCGCACCATGCATTCCCATTCGCGTCCACTCCCACAGACCCGCTGCCTACTCACTCAACACGTCTCACGCACTCACCAACACACACTGCTGAATCCTGCCATCCTTCTGACTAACTCCTAACTAATCGTGCTCCCACTCGTCCCTTAAACTATAGCACGTTCTTTTAACACTACGTAGCTAAGCTACGTCCCTCACACACCCAAAGTCTGTCACTGTCTCCAATCATAAAAATTATTTCCCATCCTAAATTTCAACTAAAATCCTCTACCTAATCATTCCACAGCCAATGAGGACTTAACCCTGCCCCATGGAGCCGTCTAACTAAGCTAACCCTTCCCCTAACTAGTTCCATCCTGTGCCCAGTAGGGATTTTCACCTTACCCGGGATCTGTTCACCCGAAAGCGAGGCTGCCTTCGTTAATTTTTGTATTTCCAATTATGCGCAGCACCAGCGTGGCACTCATAGCCTGCGCTCTTGCACCTTGCCCGTGACGTCATGCAGCTGCACGTGTACTGTCCCTCTTGGACGGTAACATCCGGCAGGGATACCTCCTGCGGATTCCAACCACACGTGCGCCCATGACGTACCTACGCACCCAAAAAAAACCTCGCACTCCGAGGGCTCCCACGCAACACATGTGCTCTGCCGTTGGAGCTTAACACAAGCTCGCGTGGAGAACCCATCCGGTCAAATCCGTCATCCTGCTAACCTTTGTCCGTCGCGGATCGGCAATCCACGCTGGCGTTTCCGACCGGGCTTCACTCCCGCAAGCGAGCAGTGGCGGCCTCGTGCGTTGCACAGACGGACTCGGCGCTGCTGCTGGGTGAACCGGCGCGGTTCCATTACAGCTCCGGCGCTCCCGGCTTCTGTCTCTCTGTGCCGTCGCCGTCGCCATTGCGACCCTCCACGCACACCTGTGTGTCACGACGCACAGACTCCACTCCACACACTCGCATTCACACCGGGAGACGCGGCTGCATGCTCACGCATGCCGACCGACATCTCCCTTACATACAGAGACTCACAACACGGTTCCTCAACTCGGCGCCGTCACCCACGATGCACCTCCCTCGACAACGTGGTCACTCACACACGGCCTTCCACTTGCACACGTGGGGGCCACCCCTGGGGTCTCATCCACAAGTGCGTGCTGGGAGGCACGCACTCCGGCACACATGCACCCCACACCCACAGGGTCGCTTCCACACACGGGGACACACTCACACCTTGCGTGCGCAAAGCACGCATGTCCGCACACTCGCACCCACACACCCCTGCAAAACCACACTGGGGATCGTGTCCCACAAGGGTTCCGGGGCCCTAATACCCCAAGCTACACGTGCACCTATCCACAGCACTCGTCCCTTCAACTCCGCTTGGCACGACCGAACCACCTGGTCGTGATTCGCCTCAAGGGGGCATTCTCCCCTCGTTCTGGAGGCGGCCATCCAGCTGCTCACACGCGGGTTCTCTACCAGTCCGCGAGCTCACCCCCATTATCCTCCACTACTTCTGTGTGTGTGCGTTCTGTTCTTTAACCCAGTCTTATCATGCAGTCTCTCCTCTATTTCTCGATCTCCTGTCTCTATACATCTATTAGTTTCTGTTTCTTTTGGAGTTTTTCCATCTCTCTGGATTTCAATTTTACTCTCTCCTTCAGTTCATTATTTCAAACTCGTATATTTTTTGTTTTCTCTCCCACTCTTCTCATGCTTCTCACTTTCCAATCTCATCGTTTCTTTCATTGGTCATTTCCTTCCTGTGTTTCATTCCGCTGTTCTCTCATTACTCTTCCTTGTTTCCTCTCCTGTCCTTCCTTCTCCAGTTTCATGGTTGCTTCATTTGGTTAATCTCCTTCTTGTGTTTCAGTTGCTGCTGTCTCATTACTCTTCCTTGTTTCTTCTCCTGCCTTCCTTCTGCGTTTCCTGGTTTTTCATGTGGTTAATTTCCCTTTTGTGTTTCATTCGCTGTTCTTGTCTACCTCTTCGCACTCCAGCCTTGCTTTTTCTTTCAATTGGTCAACCTCGGCTTCATGTTCTTTTTGTTTTCTATCCCATTGTTCCTCTCGTTCTTCCTCTCCAATCTCGTTATCCTTCAATCTCCTATTTCTCTTCCTGCTTCATTCGTTGCTCCTTCAACTTCTCCTCGTATTCCAATTATTTTTTTCCTTTTGTCGTTCAGTTTCAAATTCATACTCTTTCAGTTTTCTATTCCATTCTTTTCTTGTTCCTCATTCTGTAATCTCGTTATTTCTTTCAACTGACAGATTTCTTTTCTCCTGTCTCATTCCTTGTTCTTCCAGTACTCTTTCTTGTTCCTCTTTTACACTCTCAGTTCGTTTTGTAGTTCCGTCTCTTTGTTTTGGTGTTCTGTAACTCAGTTTTCTTTCTAATTCCTTTCTCATCTCTGCACACTCCGACCTTGCTTTGGCTTCTAACTGTTCTCCGGCTTGCCTTGTGTTTGTCTATCCGTCTTCCCAGTTCCTCTGTCTCCGTTTTTACTCCAGTCCAGCTTATCAACTCTCTTCGTCATGTCTTGAAGTCTTTTCTCACACTCACTATTTTATTCCTTCGTGCACGTCTCCGTCACCCAATTAATTTTTCCCTCTCGGTTACCGTCACTTTTTCTGTCACTCCACACTTCTCGCCAACACGTCTCCCGAATATTTTCTTCTCCTCACCCTTCACCGCGGGCTGACAACCGTTGCACCCCTCCCAGCTCGTTCGCTCCCACACTGGCGTCGCCATTACGCACTCCGCTGTTGTTGCCTTCATGCCCGCCTGCAGGCTCCGGCCCATTTGCTGCGTTTCACCCGCATTCTTTCATTTTCTTCCTTCATTCCTTGCGCATTTGTTTCCATATTCGTTTTCATTTCGTTTGTGTTTGTTTCCATGTTCGTTTTCATTTCGTTCATTTGTTTGTTCATTTGTTGCGTATTCCATCCATTTTTTCGTTCAATTCGTATATTCATTCCTTCCATTTTGAGTGCGTTTCCATCCATTTTTTCGTTCATTCCATCCATTTTGCCGTTCATTTCATTTGCGTTCTTTGCATCTCTGTTATTGCCTGCAGAATCTGTCGAGTGTACTCGGTTCGACAAGGCTCGGGGGTTTTGGTGGAGAGGGGGAGGGGAGGTGTTATACACCGCGGCCGCCGCCGCACCCATTTCGGGCCCTGGGTTCAGTTGGGGGAGTTCGTGTTCCTGCACAACCAACATTCCTGCTCGGGTCTACATCTGGGCATGGATTCTAAACACTCTACATCCATTTCTATACCCCCGGCTCCCGCTCGCCTTGAGAGCGCCAACTTATTCCACGTGAGGGTTAATTTAGCTCGCTCGTAATTTAGAGGAATCGGGGGTCGCTCCTCTCCCCCTGGACCGATTCCTATGAATTTAGCTGGACAGGAGGGTTCGTTTCCCCTCTCTGACACCAGTGTTGCGAATTCGCCCGTCGCGTGCGATCGGCCACGTGACTCGAATCGAGACCGCGTCGCCACCGGACGGACAATTCAGTCGTGACCCTCCGGCTACGCCGGATCAGTCACGGGTGAGTTCGGCCTTCACCACAACCCAGTCCGCATTCTACCCCGCGCGAATAGGGTGAATCGCCGAAAGTCGATATACCTAAGTACCCGCACGGGTATCCTACGAGGGGTTGTACCTCGCCACAGGCGACTTCGACACGATCCGCTTAAGCGGCTCGTTCCGGGCTAACGGGATAACCGAGCGGTGTTATCGTCGGCCTTGACGGTTCAGATTAATTATCGGCGCCCGCGCCCCACGACGAACCCTTTACGTGAAACAAGATGGAGACCCAACGAAGGAAGACGCAGCGACACGGGGGAAGAATTCAACAGACAGCATTTATTTTCAACGCGACAACGAATAGCACAATAAAGCAACAGTATTCAATAATGCACATACATCAATAGAAAACAAAGAAGCAGAGCTACTACCGACTAACGCGACACACGGACCACTTACACAATTCTACTTCACGGACTTGGCGCCGACACACACACGTTCACACAAACCAAAAGAATGGAAGTCGGACTTCCCTTAGGTGCTGTCCTTGGCGCCGTCCCGGGTCGTGACTCCCCTCGGAGCGCGGCCGGCAAGGCCTCTCCGGCGCGCCTGCCCGTACCGGCCCTCGACGCCTTGGACCGAGCACCGCCGACGAGGAGAGCACAACGCCGAACCCGAGCAGCAGGACGAGCGAGGCCGAACCAGAGAAGCCAGCAGAGCAGAAAGAACCTCCAAGCAGAAGACGAATCAACGAAGAAGAGAGAGAAGCATCGCGACGACGAAGAGAGGCAGAAGCATCGACGACGAAGAGAGAGAGGCAGAAGCATAAGACGACGAGAGAGAGAGGCAGAAGCATCGACGACGAGAGAGAGAGAAGCCTCAGCCGCCTCCGCCTCTTATTCGCCCGGCGCCACGCCCCGTTCTCGGCTCCACCTTCCTTCGAGGCGCTTCCAGAAGGGGGTTCCCCTCTCATTCCCTCCCACCTGCGGCTTGTGGGGACGAGGCAAGCCGTTCGACGGCCTTCAACGCGCAAACCGTCGTACGTAGACCGCTGAGGATGGCGTTCGTTGTTGTAGGTAGCGTGGTTGAGATGGTGGCGTGGTTGTGAGGGTGGCGGGGCTGGCGTTGTTAGAGTGGTGGCGTGGTTAGCGTTGTTGTTGTTGGTTGGCGTTGTTGACGTTGAAGTGTGGTTGGCGTTGTTTGGCGTTGAAGTGTGGTTGGTTCGAAAATAAAGCAGACAAAAAACGCCTAACTCAAAGTATCGCAGCCCGAATGAATCACATTAATTCCTCTATACAACGGGTTTGGAGCTAACTACACATGTACTTCAGAAATACCTCACCTATGGGACCTTTATGATGTTTGCGAATTTCCACAGCCGTAACAATATATATATATTTTTTAATATATATTTTTTAAAATATTATATTTATATATACAGTAACCCCCGTTTCTCGCGGGGGTTACGTTCCAAACCTCCCCGCGCTAAGTGAAAATCAGCGATGAATGGACGCCTCCCAAAAAATCGATTCGACTGGTCTGGTCGGTTTGGCAGTGATTGGGTTTGAGGTGCCGAAGATCGATTGGTTCGGTCTGGTCGGTTTGTCGTGATTGGGTTTGAGGTGCCGGAGATAGACTGGACTGGTCTGGTCGGTTTGGCAGTGGGTGGGTTTGAGGTGCCGGAGATCGACTGGTCTGGTCTGGTCGGTTTGGCAGTGAGTGGGTTTGAGGTGCCGGAGATCGACTGGTCTGGTCTGGTCGTTTTTGAGGTGCTGGGTATGAGCAGTGCTCGTCAACGGCGGTAAACCTTTTTCCTTCCCGAAGCATATATCGAGCACCTTTACCTTAACTTCTCCTGGAGCGTCCCAGGACCTTCATCTGGCGCTTCGGTTCCTTTCCAGAAGCCTTCGAAGGTGCAGGGCGTCTGGGCGCATCGTGGGGCTTGGAAAAAAACGTAGAAAATATTCGAAGTTCACAAGCGAAACTTTGTCTCGTGCGTTGTGTACTGGTCGAGCACCACACTTATAATTTATTGCTTAAATAATTTATATTTTATACATTTTACCGCGATGTACCGGGGGAATCCGCAGAAAAATTAGTTACGTTCCAAGGGAAAACCCGTGATGAACCGGGGGCCGATAGTGAACCGCGATGAAGCGGGGGTTGACTGTATATATTTTTAATTTATATATATATTTTTATATATTATATTATTTATATTTATATATTTGACACCTCCCACACTCTCAAGCCGAAGAAGCTGCATGAAGCAACCCAAGAAGGCCAACACAAGATTAGCGGCTTTGCGTTTTGAACCCTTCCCAGAATTCCTCCACAACTATAAAGACATTCACACATGAGAATCCCAATGCTACACACCCGCTCAGCTACCGGACTGGTTTCATCGCTTATTGGCGAATCATCAGTGATATCGCAGACAGCATTGCATACCAGACAGCAATCATACTTTGTGTGAACGTCTTTATAGTTGTGGAGGAACTCTGGGAATGGTTCGAAACAGCAAAGTGCTTATCTTGTGTAGGCCTTCTTGGGTTACTTTATGCAGCTTCTTCGGCTTGAGGAGTGTGGGAGGTGTCGATTATAATTTATATAATCCTAGCCACCTGGGTTAAGTTGATTAGGTGAGAGTTGATTGGCTATTCCCTCCATTCACAGGTGAGAGATGTGGGTGGGTCATATTGTTGCGAATCTGGAAGCCATGAGCACACAACATACAGGTCCTATAGATCAGTTATATCGGTAAGTACATGTTGCCAGTTAGGGTCCCGACCCTAGTCTAATGGGTAATTAAATGTTCCTGCGCTGTGGAGTTATTTTAATAGTCAGGTTTTCTTTTCGTTTATTTTTACACCACCAACATCAATGCCGACGACACCGCATCACCCTCACCCTCACCTTCACTTCACTTCCTTCACCTCGCTCTGGCCGACATCATGGTGGGCGGAGTTCAAGGAGGAGCTGCGCGGCGGCCCTCAACCAATCAGCGTGCAACGAGTGAGGTGACCGTCGCCCAGCCAATCATATCCCGCGACAGGAGGAAAGGGCTCTGCGTGATGTCACCACGCCCCCGGGCCAATCAAGGAGCTTGCCGCCTGTTTTGGCCAGTGGGAGAGACGAAGAGCGATTTGCGTGCCAAAACTGGCCAGTGAGAGAGACGAAGAGCGATTTGCGCGCCAAAACCAGCCAGTGAGAGAGGGAGGGTCGCGAGGAGGCGCCCCCCTCCCCCCTGAAGAGGGGGGCATAATTATAGGTGCGGTCTGCGTGTTTTGGGGGTTCGGAGAGTTCTGGCAAGGAAGTGAACATCTGCGCGTTCGAGGGTTCTGAGAGTTCTGGCAAGAGGTGAACATCTGCGCGCAAGGTGGTGGAGTGCAAAAGCGTCTGCGCACGGAGTGGTCGGGGAAACGGAGGGTCTTCTCCTGCCAGCTTTCGCCCTGCCGATTTCGTTCGCCTGTAGCCCGGTCGTGAGGGCGTCTGGATCGTCTGGATCATCTGGATCGTGCTGGGGGTCCAGTTCTGCCCCGAGGACCTGGTCCTTGAAGACTTTGCACGAGGCGGACAGTCCGAGACAGGCCTCAATAAAGACCATTTTGGTCCGACTCTTTGGTGTGTGCGTATGTGTGTTTTGTGGCGCCAGTCAGTTAAGTAGTGAATTGTATAAGTGCCGTGCTGTACATACGTGCATTTCTTTTGATTGGTTTAACTCTGCCTTATGTGCTCCCTCATTCCCCCATTGTGAATAAATACCCCGATTGTTAAATGTTTCAGCTCGTTCGTGTCCTTTCCTCCATTGGCTTAGCGTGCTGCGTGTTGGGAAATTAGCCAGGCTGTTGCCGTTGTAACGGGATATTTGGGACCGACGGACCTGGCGATAAACCGCTCGGATCGCACACGGTTCGAGTACGCTAAGCGGCTCGTTCCGTACAGGTGCCGTTGAGGGTGTGGAGACTCGGTAAATCGCCACGTGGTCTCTAGGTTTTTGAAAATTGGCGAATAACCCTGTACCACGTGGCAGAAATATTGACGCTTCAGGTCCGATAAGGGACCCTACTTTTCCGGAGTTTTCTGAAAAGGTACGATCTAAATTCCGGGTGATCGGCGAGCCGACTTTACTGCTCCATCTGGTGGTCGTGCTCGCGGCCAACGCCCGGCCCCGCAACAATATTCATATACATATACATACATATATATATATATATATATATATATATATAATGTATATATATATATATATATATATATATATATATATTGTTACGGCTGTGGAAATTCGCAGAGCACCATAAGGATATCCCCAAGATCAGTTATATCGCTAAGTCCGTGTTCAGTTAGATTTCCCCACCGTTGTTTAATGGGAATTATTCGTGTGGACAGGGCTGTGAATCTTCAGGTAGCCTTTATTCTTTGCTATCGTTATTTTGGACCAACCGCTTCACACCAACCACCACCACCACCAACATCGCTCTCAACAACCGCCTCACACCAACCACCACACACCAACAACCGCTTCACACCAACCACCACCACCAACATCGCTCTCAACAACCGCTTCCCACAACCCTCATAACCACACCACCGCGTTTCCACCTGGCACACGGTTGCCAGAGGCCTGGCCTTCGTCGAGGGAAAGCAGGCGGCCCCGTCCCCCCCCTCCCCCGGACGACTGGCGTCTCCACGGTGAATTCCACCCTGCTGTGGAAGAAGACAAATACAGCGGCGAGGGAGCGTCCCCATTTGTCGGGAAAACGCTTCCTCCGAGAAGGTTCGCATGTTCTGGAAGATTCCCGCATGTTCTGGAAGGAGGGCGGGCGAGAGCGGAGGGGCGGAGCGGGGTAATAAAAAGGACGCACGGAGCGTTCGTTCTCTCTCTCGGGTTGCTGAAGCTCTCTCGGCCGTCGCTGAATCTCTCACTGGGTTGCTGTCGCTCTCTCGCTGTCGTTGCTGAAGCTCTCTCGGTCGTCGCTGAATCTCTCTCTGGGTTTGCTGCCGCTCTCTCGCTGTCGTTGCTGAAGCTCTCTCGGTCGTCGCTGAATCTCTCTCTGGAGTTGTGCTGAGGAGAATCTCTCTCTGTCGTCGCTGGAGTTGTCGCTGCCGCTGGACGTCGCGGAAGGACCTGGGCTGCTTCTACTGGAGCTGCGTGAAGATCTGGGCTCGTGTCCGAGTCAGGAGCTTGGAGCGGTCGGTCGGTGGAGGTCCGGGCGTCACGAGGGAGACGCGGGCTGGAGGCGCAGCGCTGCTGTGTCGCGCGAACCTGCGCGTGCGTGTGGGGAGAGCTGGAGAGAGCTCGCCTGCCGCTTGGCAAGGCCTGGGCGCAACCGCGGCTACGCTAGCTGCCGTGAGGACGGGACGTCGCGACTCCCCCATCAAGGCACCACGAGGGTGCAGGTAACCTGCAACGGTCTCGTGGGGCCCTTTCGGTCACCAAGCCCCACGTTATATAGGCCCAGGGCCCAGTCTGACTCCCTTGTCTTTGAGGGGTCTTTTTCCTGGGGTTTTTCTTTGAATGCATGATGTGGCACTGAGTCCGTAAGTAAAACCTGTTAAGTGAATGTACATGGTAAACCATAGTCGGTTGTAGTGTTTTCGCCTTGCCCGTGTCTTTGTCCCCGTCCCGCAGTCTTCAACAAACAACTGCATGCGTGTTTTCCCATCATTGCTTACCTGCATGACTGCATGATTGTATTGTTGTATATATGCTTATTTAAATGTACCCATTCGTCGTGTCGTTTTCCCCCAATTGAACTCTATCTTGCTTTCGGAATACTAGTTGGTTTTTGAATACCGATAATAAAATCGGGTCCGGCGAGGTCTGGCGATAATACCCGCTCGGTTATCCCAGAACGGACGAACCGCCTAAGCGGTTCGTGTCCAAACAGGCCTTCACCGAGGTACGGTCCCTCGGTAGGTTACCCGCGCGAATACTTAGGTATATCGATATTTGGCGTTGACCCTGTCGCGCCTGGGTAGAATACGGACTGGGCCGTGGTGGGATTAAAAACCCACCCGTGACTGGTTTCTGGCGTTGTTCCAGAAAGTCATGACTGAATTGTCCGTTCGGTGGGCGAGCGGCCGTTATTAGTTAACGCGGTCACTCGCACGCGGGCGGGCGTAGATTCGTAACAATATATAATATTATATATATTTATATTTTTAAGGCCCGAGGTTCAGGGCTCGCACCAGGAAAGCAGTTGAGTTTCTCTCAAACATCCGTTCCTGAGGCCGCCGACCACAGATAACTCCGCAGTCTAACGGGCTGTAGTTCTTGCACAGCCGTAGCTGCTTGACTTAGACTGCCGGCCTAGCAGGGTTACGCTTCGATGTTTCCGCGATACCTTTCTATTGGCACGGCAACCTATTTCGAGGCCACGTCCTCGGTGCCGCACCTGGTGATCTTCTGCCGAGCGGAACAGATATGTGCAGCACTGGCTAACAGAGCAAATCAGATGGGATACAACTTCCCGTCGAACTACACTTCTACACTGTCGGATCAATGAAGGAAAGGACAACCGATATAGATTGGAAATAACAACAAACAATTACTTATTACACACACACAAGCAAGCAATGATTTAAAAGCAAGTACTTACAGGCAAAAAGCAAAAGGCATGAAAGAGCAGATTTTATTGCAACACTTAGTCTTTCTTTCTTGTGCAATGTTATTTACACAATTGACACATGGCCATCACTCAATCGGGGGAGAAGAAGAACACAAGAATAACTTGAGAAGAAAAGTACTGAGAAAAGAAAAGTAGGGTCGACTTTTTCCCTCACCTCACGCAGCCAAACGGGACTGCTCCAGTCCAAATATACAGTGGAATGGGAGGGAAAAGATGGGTGATGGGACATGCAGCTGCATTTCTGAGGCGTCCTGACCCAGTGGGCAAGTGTAAGATATCCGACGGAAACTGGCCCGCTCCATTTCTGCTGGGCTCCCATTTTCCAGCAGCTTCCCACGAAACAAACCGTGTTCTGGGCTTTTTATACTGCCCTACTTCGCACTATGGGCTCCCTCCCTCTCTTCACACACTCTGAACACTCTCAGCTCCTTGCTGGACAAGCTTTTTGGCATCCCTCTCCATCCACTGCCTTAACTTCTTCCTTGTCTCTTAATCTCACTTTTCTCCGGCACGGCTCATGCAAGTTTTCTCCCCAATGGTCCACATCCGATGTGGGCCGGTTCAGGATGCAGCTTGTGGGAAACGCCGCTTTTTCTGAAGGAAATTTCAATGCAGTCCCCGCCTCTTCTTTCATGCAGCCAAGGCCACGACAAGAGCCCCCAGCCCCTCGTCCACAAGTGTTCATTGTACAGTGTGCCACTCTATCCTGCCTGCGAGATGTGCCATGTATGGGAAAGGCGTTGCACTTTGTGCCACGAACATGCACGTGATAAGGGATACAGTCCCATGCAGTGAAGGTAATCCGATCAGCCCGAAGGATTAATGACCACAGACGGACCAAATGTGCCCAATTAAACAATGTGCGAATGGAGAGGGATGCAGATGGATCGAGGGCCGAAGGGACGGCTGCTGGGTTGAAGTTAAGACCGATGGGGTGAATGAGGGATTGTCTAAATGAGGTTTGGTGAAGGGGATTATTGGTAGATTGAGAAAGGCAAAGGGGGGAACAGACTGATGGTGTGAAGGAGGGATTGCTGAAAGGATCAGAGGGTGTGTGGAGGGGGATGGGGGTAATCTACTGATGGGGTGAAGGAGGAAAGATTAAAAGGAGC
>CM068962.1:22892525-22904618 GCA_035128595.1 Eptatretus atami
CCTTGTGTTTATTGTTGACTTGGTGTGTTCCTCTTCCCAGGTAGGACCAGGAGACCGCTCAGAATACAACTGTTTAATCAGAACACACATGCAGGAAAAGGGAATCATCCAATCTTATATGGTTCCCTTCTCCCCAAACAGCACTCACACCCCACTATATATTGTTACGAATTTGGGAATTCGATTGCACACAACATACAGTTTCCTTTAGTCAGCTATGTCGATAAGTGCTTGTTCCCTAGATAGCTCACCTTCCATTGTTTAAATGTTCAGAAATCGATTAGATGCGCTGCGGATCGATTTAATCGTTAGGGAACGAACAATGGAGACATCCCTCCCCCTCTTCTGCGAATAGCAAGAGAAACCCTGCCGTCCCGTGACTCATGATGTCAACAACTCCCTCCCACCCGTGGCTGAGCGGGGATGGAGCACGAGGGCATGAGTCATGAGTCACGCCGGGAGCGGGGGAGGGGCGGGAGAAGGATAAGAGGAGATCTTTTCTTTTGTTCGGGCAGAGTTGGAGAAGGGAGTTGAAGGGAGTCGTTCAGCCGTCGGGTCCTGCTTGGCTTGCGTTAGGGTTGAGGCCTTCGGAAGCTTTTTGCTTCAGCTGGCTCAGTGAGCTTCGGCTTCTGCTTGGCTCGGGAGAGCTTTTTGCTTCGAGCTGCTTTGCTTGGAAGAAGTTGAGCCGGTCGCTCGGCTCGAGCTGCGAGTGGTGGCTTCTTTTCTCTTGGTTCGTGGAGCTTTTGGTCCCGGCTTGGTGCGACTCGTCGACCTTTCTTGGAGGTGGTTCCTTGGGGGAAGCGGCACATCGACGGGAAGGATCGGCGCATCGACGGGAAGGATCGGCGCCTCGTCTCACCAGCACGTGTTGAGAAGCGCGGGAGGATTCGCGGGAGCTCGGGAAGGATCGCAGCTCACGGCGATTGGATCCAGCTCGCTCTCCATGGAGCCGGGTCCGAACAACTTGAAGACCACACGAGGTGGAGAGGTTCGAGATAGGTTCTGGGTTCATCTCACCTGTCCTCCGAGCTGGAGCTCGTTATTAAAGGCCTCTGCCACCATTTCTTGGGTGTATGTGTGTGTGCGTACGTGTGTCCGTGGGCCCGTCTAATAATAGGAACTGCTGTTAAGTGCAAGTGACTATGCATAAGTAGACGGTTGTAGTTCTTTTGTCGTGCTTTGTTGCTTGTATAATTGCATACGTGTTTTGCCCTGTTTAATTGCATACGTGCTTTATTATAATAAACGTCCTTCTGTGGATGTAAACCTGTTCGTTGCGTCCATTCCCTCATTGAACTGCCCCATCTTGCACTCGGAATATAGTTGGTTTTTAAATAGCCGGTAAAGTGATCGGGTCCAACGGGACTGCGCGATAATACCCCGCTCGGTTATCCCAAAAGGAAGCGAGCTGCTTAAGCGGCTCGTTTCCAAGTGGTCCATTGAGGTACAATCTCTCGGTAACCTACCGCGCGAATAATTAGGTAAATCGAAGATTTGGCGATCGGACCCTGTAGCGTGGGTAGAGTGCGGACAAGGTTGTGGTGTGTGTAAAAACACACCCGTGGCTGGTTTCCGGCGTTGATCCGGAAAGCCGCAACTGGATTGTCCGTTCGGTGGGCGAACGCGACCGTTATTGGTTAGACGCGTCGTTCGCACGCCGACGGCGGGCGGAAACTACACACTGGTGTCAGCGAGCGGGAAACAGATTCATTCCTCTCCAAACTAAATTAACGGGAATCGGACCAAGGGTGTGTAGAGCGACCCTCCGTTCCCATTAAATTCCGGGCTTTCAAATTTTATTACCGGTACGCAAGATGGCGGTTCGAGGCGAACGGGAGCAGGGTAATGGATTTAGAAATGTTAGAATCCATGGTCCAGGACGAGATCCCCGTGCAGGACATTCCCAATATGCAGGTTGAACATCCCCACAAACGAACCCAGAACCCGAAATGGGCGCGGCGGCGGCCGCGGTGTATGACACCCCCCCTCCCCTCCTCCGTCAAAATCCCTCCCCGCTCCCCAGCGAAACCGCGACCGACAATGGCGGATCGGTCCGGCTCGAGCCATCGGCCATCGCACAAATGGTGGAGATGATCACACAAGAAATGAAGAAAAATGCGCGCGATTTGATGGATTGTATGGATTGTATGTATGCGCACACGAAGGCATTCAGGAGCAATATGCAAAGCCTGCAGGCGGGCATAATGGCATTTGCGTGCAACGAAACGCGGACGACGGAGCTCAAAATGGCGGCGCCACGTGTTGGAGCGAACGAGCTGGGAGGAGTGCAACGGCTGTCCGGCCTCGATGGAAGCGGGGGAGGACAAAGATACGGGAGACGTGTAACACGAGACTCGTGCAGGTGACAAAGAAAGTGACGGTGACACAGAGGGAAAAATTAAATGGGGTGACGGAGACGTGATAAGACACGTAAAGACGAAGGAGATAGAATTAACAGAGACACGAAAGGAGACGCAGGAATTAAAAGAAATACAGAGACACGGGAGATAGAGGGTGAATTGGACAGGGTGAAAGATGAGCACACACACATGGAGTTAGCGAGGGACGATGAAGGGGAGCTCGGGAATGTCTCGTGACCCGGTGCAAGCAGCCGGATAGCTTCCTTATGGAACGAGGGGAGGGAATATTCCCCCTTGAAGCGGATCTCGACCAGGTGGGTCCGGTCGAGCTTTGCGAGTTAGGAGGGGCGAGTGCTGTTGACGGGTACCACGGAGCTTGGGGGGTGTGAAGGCCCGGGACCCCTTGTGGTAGCACAAATCCCCAGCGTGGTCGTCCCGGTGTGTGTGTGTACGAGTGAGCTGAAATGCGTGCTGGAAAGCACGCATAGCGTGAGTGTTATGGCGTGTGTAAGCGATTCCCCGTATGTGAGGGAAACCGCGTGTGTGAGTGATATGGTGTGCCTGGTAGCGAGTGTGCCGAAATGCGTGCCTTCCAGCACGCCGTGTGTAAAGGAAACACCGAGTGTGGAAGGAACAGAGTGTGTGAGGGAAACAGCGTGTGTGGTTTCGAAGTGTGTGAGAGAAACACCGAGGGTGGAAGGAACAGCGTGTGAGAGAAACTGCATGTGTGAGGTCGCTGTACGTGAGGGAGATGGCGGTTGGCATGCGCGAACATGCAACCGCATGTCCCGGTGGGAATGTCATGTCGAGGTGTGTGAGCGTCGTGGCACGTGGGAGTTTGTGCGCGGGAGTGCGACGGAGACGGGACCAGACGGTGGACAAAGGCCGAGTAGCGCGGTAGCTGTTTTGGGACCGTGCCGGGTTTGCACGGCAGCGCGCGCGGAGTCCGTGCTGTGCTCCACACGAGGCCGCCACGTGCGCGGCTACGCGAGTGAAACCCGGTCCGGAAACGCACGTGGTGGATTAGCCAATCCCGCGGGACGGACAGAAGCTAGGCTGGATTGTGAATTTGGAACGGATGGGTTTTCCAGGCGAGCGTGTGTGTGAAGCTCCGACGAGCAGAGCACATGTGCTCGCGTGGGGAACCCTCGAAACGCGAGGCTTGCTTTTAATGCGCAGGGTGACGTCGTGGCTGCATGGTTGGAATCCGGCAGGAGGGAATCCCTGCCGGATGGTACCGTCCGATAAGGACGAGGTGCGAGAAACGCGAACAGCTCCCATGACGTCACGGGGAAAGAGCGCAGGTTGCGAGTTGCCGCGCTGGTGCACGCATGGAAAAAAAAAAAGCAAGCCTCGCTTCGGGTGAACAGGATTCCCTGGGCAAGGGGTGGAACACCCCCCTGTCAGGGGGCACAGGAACTACTAGTTAGGGGGATGGGTTAGCGATAGTTAGACCGCTTCATGGGGCAGGGACAAGTCCTCATGGAGCCCGTGGAATGGATTAGTAGAGGGATTTTAGTTTAGATTTAGGAAATGGGAATTTTTTGGATTTTTGGAGACATGGACAGACTGGAAATGTGTAGAGGGACGAGCTTCGCTACGTAGAGTAAATGGAACGTGCATGAGTTTAAGGGATGACGAGGAGCACGAGTTAGTCAGGGGATTTAGTTAGGAAGAATGGCAGTGTGGAGTGTGTTGGTGAATGGAAAAGAGTGAAAAGTGTGAGGAATGAGTGTGGGAATGATGCCCAAGTGTGTGAGTGGAGCGAATGTGGTATGCATGGTGCGAATGACTGGTTGGGGGAGGAGTGATCCCACCCAAGAGACCCCGGGGTCAGTTTAATGTTTAGTTAGCGGGTAGTTAAATTTACTAAAAGGATGTCGTTTTGTTGTTGGTGTCGAGAGAAGGCACGAAACCCATTTGGAGGGGTTCAGGAGTTCATGGACCGGCTGGGAGCGTGGCTGTGGAAAGGTGAGTTTTGTTTAGTGGGCACCCCGGGCACCGGACTAGTCGCCAGAGTAGGCCAAGGGCCCAAGAGGGGCCGGGATAGTAGTGGGCACTGGCGACCCGTCGGAAACGGGACCCGTAGCGCCAGAATGCCACGGGCAGTGTAGTGGGCACGGGCGACCCTCGGAAAGGGACCCGGGGCATCAACACGCCACGTGGGCATCGGAGGGGGGCAATGCCAGAGAGGGCAACCCCCCGCGTTGTCGGGAGCAGCTAGGCTCGGAGGCAGCCTGCGGGCCTGGGGTTGCCATGGTTAGAGTTCGGCAGAGGGGGAGTTCCTGCCAGTTGAGCCACGCTGCCCAGCCAGGAAATTGTGCGAGGGCATGTATGAAATTTGAGGGCAAGGCCCAAATTTATAATGGACACCAACACAGGCGACGGGAATCATGGTTTTTAGAACCGATAGTTTTAAAGTGTGAGGCATTTTTTGAAAGCCCGGGGTAGTTTCAGGTTAATGAATGTTAGGGTAAATAGGAGATGTACACCTTCGCACCATCCATCCCTTCGCTCGTTGTAGGCCGCTGGACCCACCTTGGTAGATCGCTGAACTCTGGGGAGGCCATTCTGAGGCTTCGTTGGGCCTCGAGACAGGACGCTAGTCTCTCCCTATTCCCCTCCAGAGAGGAACGTAGGGGTTGGGAGTAGGCTAGGTTGACAGGATAGGTTAGCCGGACAAGACGATAAAGGGGGTTAGGGAGACAATTATAAAAGGGAAATAAAAATAAAGAGGGACAAAATTTTGTTGTGTTGTGGCAAATTAAGGGAGTGGTATGGACAGAGACAGGCAAAGGCGATAGAGTGGGGGGAGACAGTAGGCTAGGTCCGAGCCCGCCTTCAGACGGCCGGCACCACCGCACTCCCTCCAGACCTGATGGAACCACACCAGAGGCCGGCCAGCTTCACCTGCCGCCTGTTGTACTGCAGCCGCCTGTTTTGCATGGACTTGCCTTGCCATGCCTCGTTTGCCTGCCTCTGCCATGACCCCATGCCTGCTAGCCCTTGTTTGCGTTTGCCCGTGTCCATCCATCACCATGTGCGCCAGGACCATCCAGTTTTGCAAGGACTGCCCTGCAGGCAGCCCGTGCATCCATCATGCTCATTTTTGTTTTGCGACCATCTCCATCCATTCCCCTGCATCAATGAACTTTGAAATGACTTTTACCTTTTCCCTTTCACAGATCACAGGTCCTGGCCATGGTTAAGTAATGTATAAGTTGAGTGAAAATTGTAAATACGTGGAACCTCACCTGCATGTTGTTTTAGCGCCGGCAATTTTAGTTAAGTTGTCCGAATGAGTCTGAGGGTTTGTTTCGTTAGTTAAGCAGCGCATTAGGTTATTTATTTTTGGGACACGTATAAAGAAATGTCGCACTCTGGATCCGAAGTAGAACGTATTAGGGAAAACTTACACATGCTGGTCACACGAAAATTTGACGAGTCGGGACGAGTCTGTAAAAAGGGGAGGGGTAGTGTTAGCAATTTGGGAATTCGATTGCACACAACATACAGTTTCCTTTAGTCAGCTATGTCGATAAGTGCTTGTTCCCTAGATAGCTCACCTTCCATTGTTTAAATGTTTAGAAATCGATTAGATGCGCTGCAGATCGATTTAATAGTTAGGGAACGAACAATGGAGACATCCCTCCCCCTCTTCTGCGAAGAGCAAGAAGAACCCTGCCGTCCCGTGACTCATGATGTCAACAACTCCCTCCCACCCGTGGCTGAGCGGGGATGGAGCACGAGGCATGAGTCATGAGTCACGCCGGGAGCGGGGAGGGGCGGAGAAGGATAGAGGAGACTTTTTCTTTTGTTCGGGGGCAGAGTTGGAGAAGGCAGTTGAGGGCAGTCGTTCAGCCGTCGGGTCCTGCTTGGCTTGCGTTAGGGTTGAGGCCTTTGGAAGATTTTTGCTTCAGCTGGCTCAGTGAGCTTCGGCTTCTGCTAGGCTCGGGAGAGCTTTTTGCTTCGAGCTGCTTTGCTTGGAAGAGAGTTGAGCTGTCGCTCGGCTCGAGCTGCGAGTGGTGGCTTCTTCTTCTTCTTGGTTCGTGGAGCTCTTTGTTCTCCATTTTGGTTCCCGGCTTGGTGCGACTCGTCGACCTTTTCTTGGAGGTGGTTCCTTGGGGGAAGCGGCACATCGACGGGAAGGATCGGCGCATCGAAGGGAAGGATCGGCGCCTCGTCTCACCAGCACGTGTTGAGAAGCGTGGGAGGATTCGCGGAGCTCGGGAAGGATCGCAGCTCACGCGATTGGATCCAGCTCGCTCTCGCTGGAGCCGGGTCCGAACAACTTGAAGAACACACGAGGTGGAGAGGTTCGAGATGGGTTCTGGGTTTCAGCTCACCTGTCCTCCGAGCTGGAGCTCGTTATTAAAGGCCTCTGCCACCATTTCTTGGTGTTGTGTGTGTGCGTGCGTGTGTCCGTGGGCTCGTCTAATAAGTAGGAACTGCTGTTAAGTGTAAGTGACTGTACATAATAAGTAGACGGTTGTGAGTTTTTTTGTCGTGTTTTTGTTGCTTGTATAATTGCATACGTGTTTTGCCCTGTTTAATTGCATACGTGCTTTATTATAATAAATGTCCTTGTGTGAATGTCAACCTGTCGTTGCGTCCATTCCCTCATTGAACTGCCCCATCTTGCACTCGGAATATAGTTGGTTTTTAAATAGCCGGTAAAGTGATCGGGTCCAACGGACTGCCGCGATAATACCCCGCTCGGTTATCCCAAAAGGAAGCGAGCTGCTTAAGCGGCTCGTTCCAAGGTCCCGTTGAGGTACAATCTCTCAGTAACCTACCCGCGCGAATAATTAGGTAAATCGAAGATTTGGCGATCGGACCCTGTAGCGCGGGTAGAGTGCGGACAAGGTTGTGTGGGTGGTTAAAAACACACCCGTGGCTGGTTTCCGGCGTTGATCCGGAAAGCTGCGACTGGATTGTCCGTTCGGTGGGCGAAGCGACCGCTATTGGTTAGACGCAGTCGTTCACACGCCGAACGGCGGGAAACTACAACAATATACATACAGGGATATACAAAGAGTTAATTTATGAAAGCATTGCTCGAGCAGTTTCCCGAAACCGAGCCGCGGAGTGCTTATCGTGCTTACCAAGGCCGCAGCTGGAGACCATTAAGAGCTGTCAGCACTTGTTAATTCAGCCTATGTCCACCATCACCACATTATGTTGCTACAAAGTATAGTAGTGAATGACTATATGCCTGGTGTTTGCTCAATGGTTAGGGTGGTGGGCTTGGAATCTGAGGATCCTGAGTTCAAATCTCCCTTGGCTGTTGAATTCATACCAGGTGGGGTTGACTGTCTGTCATCCTTCCGAGGTCGGCAAAATGAGTGCCCGCTTGCTGGTATCCTGTGTCGGAGTGGCGACCCATCCAGGATTGTGTCAATAGCCAAGGAGACTGCTTGGGCAGCACCAACGCTCTGCACAGAGTCTGGTCCCAATGTATGGATGGATGGAATGACAATATGTAATGTCCATAAAATAGTGTAAATCTCAACCAAACCATCCTCACATTACCTCGAACTTTGACAATTTACCAAATTTACTCGCAATGTGCAACTTCCTTGAAGTCCCTATGTATAGATAGATGGTTATGTTAAACATTAACATACTGTGTGTCAATGTATGGATAAACTGTACAGAGTAAACCTGAAAATTTTAACTAATGTCAACATTGCTTTAAGTTGTACACCACTCGTAAAGTGGTCACCACTTTTTGCCATCGTGACTGAACAGACCATTATACACGTTGCAGCAAGACGCGGATGATGGTGAGAGACTGGGCAAAAGGTTTTTATTCCCATCCATGACTGAAGCTCATTGAAGAGTGAGGTGACGGTATGAACTGACAACAGGGCTTCATGGCCATTCTTGGACGCAATATGCAACAGAATGGAAAAAACGAAACACACGGGAAAAAAGGAGTAGAAGAAACACTGCAAATCAAAGTGTTGGGTTAGGAAAGGTTAATTGGGGTAATAAAGATTTTTGATGAGGATGGGGTAGACATGAGGTGGCAGTGCACTGCCTGCTTAGGTTCTGGCAGGAAGGATGGGATAGCACATTCTCAGGAAGGAGCGCCACATATGGGAGAGGTGAAGAACAATAGAGTTGAGGTGTGCAGTCACCATTCGATTATGGAAATTTTTAACCAGGAAGTTTGATGGAAATAATATCCTTTACATTGGTTTTACCACAAATATAACTGATTACTGGCACGTTTATTACCAGACCAGGTGGCAAAATGGTTGGAGCGCCTGTTCTGAGTCAGGGAGGTCGGTGGTTTGCTTCTAACCCAGATTGAGTCATATCAAATACTTTAAAAATGGTATATGCTGTTTCCTTGCTTGGGACTCAGCATTTGGAGGATAGAGCTCAGACAACCCCATTAGTCATATCATCATGCACTCATGATGCACAACCTTAAGCACACCATGATCAATATTCTGCTCAATCTAGATTTGCACTTGGCATGATCGGTATCTCGGTATCCATGAGGAGGAGGCGAAAAATTTTTTCATTTTTTAACAAATAAAATAGCCACCAGTCTACCAGTTGGCCATCTTTCATCATATCACAAAATAAAGTGAGGTGCACGTGTATGCTACCATGTACTGTGCTTGTGTCAAGTGTGAACAAAATCGGACAATGCATATCCGAGAAATGATTGCTGGGACACGTTTAAGTAACAAAATGGCCACCAGTCGGCCATCTTCGATCTGATCTTTAAAAAATGACATGCATACGTAAGCCATTATTCATTAACTGGGTACCAAGTTTGAACAAGATCGGTAAATACATGTCTGAGGAATGGTTTCGGACATGTTCAATATTGGGTTTTACAACAAAATGGCTGCCAGTCGGCCATCTTTGATCGAATTGCGAAAGAAAATTATGTGCATATGTATACGTTGTCTTCGTGTCAATTTTGAACTAAATCGGTCAATACATGTCTGAGACATGGCTGCAGACGGACGGACTCAAGAACGGGCGAGACCCAATCCATAAGCCCCCGTTTCAGACCGAGTCCAATGGGTGCTAATGAAAAAAAAAAATTCTGCTTTTGTTAAGTGAAAAATTAACATTCTTGCACACCTTCAAGCAACTGCACAATGCTTTGAAATTGAGCACTGACATTACCATCATCACATCGTGCTGCTCCAAGATTGGCTGAGATGCTAAACTTTTGATTATTTTCTTTCTGATGCATTTTTTGAGGCGTGAAGAAAAATGTTTTGGACCAGTGGTGATTCCACAGTGTACTTGCTGTACAGTGTGTTGCTTTATGTTTATTGTATTGGTATGTCTTAAACTGTGGGAGCACTGCCATATGTCTTCACTGTTGTTTATGGATTTACTTCACCTCGGACGAGTTGATCTGTCTGGGACCATGGCTTATTAGTGCGGACTAAAGTTGTGTGAACATGCCGCAATCATTTGGTTCAGGGGTTCAGCCTCACTCACTATCTGAGGACACTGTGTGGAGCAATTATCATAACAATAGTCATTACATGATCCACCATTATGCCTTTTCATGATGCCAACTAATTCAATCTTAGGCACATTAAATAATTTCATCTCAACACTTGCCTGGTGTTGGCTTCATGGTGAGGGTGGTAGGCTTGGGATCCTAAGGTCCTGAGTTAAAATCCCACTCGGCTGTTGAATTAATACCAGGTGGGGATGACTCAGCCTGTCATCCTTCTGAGGTCGGCAAAATGAGTACCAGCTTGCTGGGATGATTGAGCCATTTGAGTATCCTGTGTCGGAGTCTCGACTTGTCCAGGATTGTGCCCATTAGCCCAGGAGACTGCTTCGGCAGCACCATTGCTCTGTACAGAGTGTGGTCACAATGGATGGATGGATCTCAACACAGTCATTTTAATCTGTAGCAAAATTTTTGCAAATTTGGAGAGTAGTTACAACTGTAGTCCTACATGACACCAGGCAATAGCCACTTGAGGTGACGGTGAGCTTGATGATCTCTGGAGTATGTGTGAAGCAGCTGGCAGGATTGCCTCGAGGTATACACACTCACCTTAAGCTGTCTATCCTTTGTTCAAATCCTGGCCCAGCTATACACTGTGATCATGATGTCTTTCAAGAAGGGCGATTCATCAATATGTTTGCCGTCCCTTGAATCGATGTTAAAATTTGCAGCCTGTCTGTCGCCGTTAGTTTGTGAAAGCTAAATGCTCCACGGTCTCCTTCATGAAGAATAGGCGAGCACCATGAAACAAATTCAAAATTCCTGCTCTAACTTGCAGGGGGGCACTGCATTAGCGGCACAGCCACGCCCCCCGAACAATGATGCAAACCAGCACACACAAAATGATACTGATGATCTGTGTGAACACAGCTTTAAGCTTCTTTAACACCCCTCCCCCCCAAATCCTACTGTGTTAGGAATACATTGGGAAAACAGCCTTTTGCCTACTAAACTCACATGTAAACATTGCACGATGTAACAGAGCCTTGCTTACATTGTTTGCCTTGCAGGCGTCAATAGCGTGTTTGCACGTGTACTGCACGACCATGGAATATTGCGTACACGCCTTCCTGTCGAGGTGGACGTCAACAGCTGCTCCTGGCTGGACCCCACAAGGAAGAAGTTCTTTGCACAGGTGTCTGTGCAAGCTATTCTTTCTGCTCCAATTTTCAAAGAATATGGACTGCGGTATTCGCACATTTTTACTCTTGGTTAATTTTATTTATTTTACCTTATTTTTCCATATTTAGTTATGTTTACACATGTATTTTAAATGTGTTGGTGTTGAATGTTTCCTCCAATTTCAAAGCCTATATAGATAGAAGAAGGCTTTAATCTCTGCTGGCTCACCATCTAACCACACCATTTGTGTTGATAGATGGGCAGATGCCTTTGTGGGCTTAAGCACCACGGGTGCCGGAATGGACGTTGACTTGCTGGGCTCCGTTTTGCGCACTGCGTTGACAGCGGTTAAGAATGGAAACCTACCCAGTAGCAAGCTGCATGGTAATATTAATGATAAATCGAGCAAATTCTACTTGGAGCAGTAAAATAATGGATTCTAACAATAAAATACTATGGTTGCATGTATACTAGTTCATATTCCATTGGTGCTGCTTTTATCATAACATGAATCATTGTAAAATTAATTTGAACAGAAGTAGTTGAACCAAAATGAAATCGTACCTTTGTCAGGAAAAGAAATGACCACCCGTTGTGAGGACATCACAGCACCGAGTGGTACCAAGACAAGACACGATCGCTGGGGTCAAACGAGTGAAGGAAATTGGATGCAAGAAATGACTCCATGCAGGGTTGACACTCAATCGAGCATCATCGGGATGGAAGACTGTAAGATGAGTCATGGTCTATGTCTGGAACTGATGGTCCACCCTGGTCTTGCTTGTTCACATGCTGAAGATGGCTATTCGTTGAGCCAGGCAAAGTGTTCAGCCGAATACATGGCTGGCTATTTGCACGATGGTTTCTGCTGTTCTCTAGAACGTGAGTTTGAGCTTCACGTGCTCGTCTCACTGGACTTTCGGAACCTTTTAGAAAAGCTGGGTTTGAAGATTATGGGTGCGGATGTTGAAGACGGGAAAAATGAGGAAATAATATAAATGGGGACAGAAATGTTCGACGATCGATTGTATATATTTTTTTCTTTATTCGTTTGTCTGCCCCTTGGTGACACGTAGAGTCTGTTAGCTATTTATTTATATACCGGGA
>CM068962.1:22904643-22916383 GCA_035128595.1 Eptatretus atami
GCCCAGGGGGTGTCAGCCTAGCTGGAAAGTTAACCAATTTTCATGTATATAGCAATGGTCCATGTGCATGTCCATATAAGGAAATGGACATCTGCCGGGCACATTCTGGTGGGTGTGGTCAAAAGGGCCATTAGAAAGGGACCCCAAAATGGAGCTAGATCAGCTCTGTGAGTTAACCTGATGAAACCTAGTGGAAAATGTTCGGCGTAGTCCGGCGTATCATGAATGGCCACTGCCAGACATTTTCAGTGGTGGGGTGTGCCTACCAGATTACATAACCGGAACCCCAAAATTGAGCGAGATCAGCTCGTGAGTTAACCTGATGAAACCTGCTGGAAAATGTTCGGCATGGTCCTGAATATCATGTATGACCACTGCCAGACATTTTCACTGGTGGGGTGTGCCCGCCAGAAACCCCGAATGCCCCACCTCCAAAATTGAACTTGATCAGCTCGTGAGTTAACCCGGTGAAACCTACAGGAAATGGTTTGGCATAGTCCAAGGTATCATGAATGGCCAGTGCCAGACATTTTCAGTGGTGGGGTGTGCCTGCCAGACACCCTGAATGCCACCACCCAAAATTGAGCTAGATCAGCTTGTGATTTAACCTGATGAGAATAACATTGAGAATAAAATACAATGGAATAACAGCAACATAACTTTTGAAAATCAGATGTTTTATTTCAAGTCATGGGAAAAGAAGGGATTTCTAAGGTATAACACGTCATTTGTCGTGGGTGTTGTAAAGACGCTGACGTTATCTGTTAAATGTAATACATTGACGAAACTATTATTTCCTATAAGTTCGTAAAATTAAAGAAAGCGTTTCCAAGATTATGGTTAGATAAATTGCGTACTGCTGAAACAGGTATGGATTAATCAGGGGAACAATTTATAGAAATGTCAATTGCAGTAGATGCTATCAATGTTTTAAACATGAAACAAAAACACTTCTACTCATTGATTGTAGAGAGAGAAAAAAAGATAGAACCTGATGTATTTAAACTTTGGCAACAACGATGAGCTGTGGTACTAAAACACAAAGATGAGCTTTGGTACTAAAACGCATGCCAGAGCTCTTTTGCACGAGTTGAAATATGAACTGATTTTTTTTTAACAGTAAACCAAACGAAAGAAATGACAGAAGCCAGGTGAAAGATTGTTTGACATGCTACGGTACATAATTTGATTTCATTTATCTGTACATTTATGTTTTGTAATGTGATTATCATATGATGAAACAATAAAGTCCTTCGAATGAGGCAAAGAAAGAAAAAAAAACAATGAATGACCACTTGACATTTTCTGTGGTGGAGTATGCCTGCCAGACACCTGGAACCCCTCCCCAACTCCAAAATACAGAACTAGATCTGAGCTCATGAGTTACCAATCCCGATGAAAGTGACTGAAAATGTTCAGCATAATACGGTACTGTATAGCCCATATGAATGACCACAAGCAGATGTCAGCCATTCATTCAAACAAATTGAAATTCTCTAGAGTGGTCTCCTATCAGTAATCCCCGTCTTCCTCCTCTGATTCTGAGTCTTCAATTCCATGCTTCGCCATCTGAATCTCTCAATAATCCATCAATACATTCTACTTCCAACTCCGACTCGCTGTCACCTTCGACCTCCATGTCCTCTGTGTTGTTACTGCTGTTTGTGGAATTTTCTGATTTGTTCTATTAACCGACCTGGTGTAAATCCTGTTACTCAATTTGTAGAAACAATTAATTCACTGTCCACAACGAAAAGTACATTTGATCAGAGAACATTTATTTAATGGTACATGGAGTCCAAAACACTGAGATGGTAAACATCCACAATGATTTGTACTAAACTAAGCTTACATTTCCTGATATATATAATATATATATATATATATATAATGCTGTGGAGGAGTGGGGGAACAAAGAGAGAGCATGATGACCTTCAGCTGGCCTTGGTGAGAGAGGATAAAACATTAGGTTATAGGTCTTACAAAGAAATGAATATAAGGAATTGTGTATATAAAAGGCAGTGAGTACATGGGTCTGATAAGCATTAAGCAAAAGAACTCAAACTGCAATACGTGTCTACCGGGTGAAAGAGAATGGCATAATCATGGAAAGTTGCAGTAGTGTTATCAACCAGGTCACTTTGTTTAAAAACTGAATTTCAAGCTTTTTATGGCCTCTTGGGGGACTCAACAGATAGTAAACAGTTTAATAGTTATCCCTCGGTTAACAAAAACAATTGATTCAACAAAAAAGAAGACTTCGCGAGTTGTAATTGCAAACAAGCCTTATATGCCAGTTTGATGAGAATGACAAAAAGGAACCATACAAAAGAATTGAATGACATCATATGAATGAAAAGACCACAAGATTTGATAGGCCAGAAACAAATCTCAGAAATCAGTCATCAGAATCAGATATAATAATGACAAGCTGGGAGACGACGATGGTTGCGCGGCATTATTGAACAATGCCACGATAGGTACAATTGAGTTAGTGGAAGCTTTTGAGGAAGCCCTACTGTAAAAACCTATCTCTTCCGTCCAAATTGATCAAATCGGATTTTTTATATGTTGTACTTATGGACATGGCGCACAGCTTTTAGGAAATGAAATTGTGAAAAAAAATCGAGGAAAAAGTTAAAGTGGGCGTGGCTCCACCACAAGGGGCGTGGGACGCCCTCATACAAAAAGAACACAACTAGACCATGATATCTAGCTTGTGTCCAAGTTTCATCAAGATTGCATCAAACGTCACGGAGCTATGCTCTGGAGAGAGTCACAAAACAGACAGACACACAGACACAACGAAATGAAAATAGTGGTCACTGCTGGCGCCCGCGAACCAATGAAGATAGATGCTGACTGCCTGATGATGTGGTCTGTATAAGTATGCTATGATGGCTAGTTGGTTGGGGGTGGGGCCCACTAAGCTCAGCTGTCAAGAGTCAATAATTAATCATTGATCATCACAACATTCATTGTCTTATCACATCATTGAGATGTTATTTTTATCCTGTTATCCATAATCATATTAGAAATTTAAAAGAAGGAATATCCCTCAAGACTTAGTACAGGTATTATTGCTCAGTATGAGAGCTGGCAATAAAACCACTGGTACAGGCCTCAAACCACCCATGCTTCATTCCAATAAAGCCAGCCAATAATGGGCAGGGTAGTCAGATTGCAAGGTCACATTTTTTAGATCCTTGTGGAGGATCTCTAAGTCTTTACTCACGTTGTTGTTCTTCATCTTCTTGTGGACTTTTTTTGTTTCACAGCCTACAGTTTCATCGAAACTTCCTGAAACTTGGCATATACATGTAAAATACCCTGCGCAAATGGTAACCATCTCGATTTGAAAATTCCTCTAGAAAAAAAGTGATGACTCAAAATATCTCCACTAATGGAAATCGCCTAAAAATTATCTCCGAAACTGGGCAAGCTTTTTGAATTCTGTTTGCGGGAATCAAACAGGGCATTAGCAGAGATGAATCACCGCACTATGATACATCACTATGACGTCATATCAATTTTTTATGACATCATTCCTATTTTTTGACTTTTTTTTCACAACCCAGAGTTTTCATCGGATCTTCGTGAAAACTTGCCATGTATATGCAGAAAGCCCACGCCAGGCAGTAACCATCTCCGATTTTGGAAATCTTCCAAGAAAAAAAGTTGACGTCATAATATCGCCGCTAATGGAAATCGCCTATACCATTATCTCCGAAACTAGGCAAGCTGTTTAATTTTGTTTGCGGGAATCAAGCCGGGCATTAGCACAGATAATTTATCGCAAACCTGATACATCACAATGACGTCATATTCGTTTTTTATCGTCATCATTAAGAGGACGAGGATCTTAGCTCATTTGAGCTTGTTTGGGGGGAGGGGGCAATAACTCTGCTGTGGGTGAGGCAACAGATCTGCATGTAATGTTGGGCTATCATTGAAAATCATTTTTCCGGGGGTGGCTGGCTTCGTAAAAATCGCCATTGTTTTGCACAACTACAACCGAACAACACGCCTCTGGGGCATTCCTGTCAAGTGTACACACCCTCCTGACACTAATACCTCATTTCTCCCCATATGTTGGTCATTTATTCACTTGGGTGAAAAAACTCAAAATACCAACTTTTAGACCTATGGGCCATCGGGGCCCATTTTAGCCCCCCCCAAATTTGGGCGCCCCAGCCTGCCCACAATCTTCCAGAGGCCATATCACAGGTTTGTAGTGGTCGATTTGGTCTGATCTTGGTATCAAAATGCTCGTAAAAGCGAGATCTTTCGAATCGCGTAAAGTAAAAATCACTCCGAAACAGTAATTCAAAAAGTTATAGTTTGGGGCGCCCTTTGACTTTGGCCCCCGCTCCACCAGCCAAACCGATGGTCCCAGATTTTTTTTTTGTGTGAGAATACCCCTTCATATACTCCAACAACCTCAGCATAAATGAAATGGGATCTCTAATGGGTTCAAGTGTGATGATTGGTTTTATTGTTCGGGGAATCGGGTGCTGGACAACACAATACGCAAAATACATATAATAGCAAATATTGAAACACAGATTCCAATACACTATTATCAGTATTTGTACATAAATTTCCACATGCACATGCAGGAACTGGAAGCAATACTAGTACGGAGTATGAGTAGAGTTTTTCCAGCATATTATAGTCAAGATTTTTTGCCAACCAATGTTTATTTGACAGCTGTGTTTCTTTTTACTGATTGTGTAGGTTCCTGTAGCAGTTTTCGGTTCTACGGAAAGAAGTATATCAGAAATGTCTAAAATGCAGTGATCTTCAATGTCAGGAAAAAAGAAACTATTTGGGGGCTCCGTTTGGATGAAGAAAATTCACTTTCACTTCAGAGTGTCCTGAAAGGCTTCCATGATGCAGCAACCACCATTTTCCATCATAGTGCACTGTTGACATAACCTGAGAGTTTCCTGTTAAAAGTTGGTGTAGATTTTGAAAATAGCTGACTCGATACGGTGTTCCTCGCTAAGGGCTGAATTCACGTACTTGAAGAGCAGTTTGAGAAATAGGGATGAAAGCATGAAGTTTTTGAGTTCCAGCTATGTTTTGGCCGTTTTAACCTTTTCTTCCAGATTTCGTTCTTCTCGTCTACATCGCCTCTTGTATCCTGTAACCGAACTTCATTTCATTCAAACCATTTCAGCAAGGCGAAAATCTTTGGAGAAATAATTTGACTGTCATAAGGTCTATGCAGGCTCTCACGTGTTGCTTCTCGTTTGACTGTACCTCCACACCATCTGAAGGGCCTTGCCATGACTTGTGCGCAAAAAATGCCATTCTGCATCTACCAATACTCTGATTTGTGACGACATAGGTTTATGAAGGCTTTGCAATTCTTATATTGGCCAGCGCAACCGTTGAGAATAGTAAAGTTTCTTTACATTTCCAAAGCTAGATTTCAAGTGTTCAATGAGCATTCTTTGGAAGTGTGGACTGGAGACAACGTCGTGAGTATTGCATTCTGATATAATCGTGAACGAATCGTGGTAATTTGCCATCGTCCAATTTTGAAAGAGTAAACAGGAGTGAATTGTCGCTTGAGAGCAGTTCCAATGGAATCCTTGGGCCGCATCCTGTACGACAAACGAATAGTTCTCTGAGAAGTCTCCAATAATGACAAATTCTCCTTCACCGATTTCGTCTTTCCTTATTTTTCAGAAATGAGATTGGGGCTTGGCAATGAAGTCGTGTCTCACTAATTTCATCGCGCGTTCACAGAATGATTAATGAATTCTTCCAAAGGCAGGAACCATGGAACTCAGTTCAATCTGTCGGTGGATGTCCACCGTTTAAACTGAATTTCATCAATATCCTCTAGTTCATAAGCACTCAGTAGCTCGGTTTTGGAGTCTTCAATTGATGGGAAACTTTCACAAGTTCTGAAATAACATGCCGGTTGTGCTGGTTACAAACTATGCATGCTATATCACATGATGATAGCTAGGAAGTTCGACTATCTGTGGCATTTTGGAACCAAACATCATGAGTTTCACATTTTGATGTAGTGTACATACATATACACTGTGATGTACCGCCTGAACGGCCAGGACACACTCCGAGGGACGGAGCATGGCGAACTTGCGCGAATCCCAACTTTCAAGCCGGTTCTTCTCTTTGAATTTCTCAAACAGTTCCTTGAGATGTTTAGTAACCAGCGCTTTTGAATTTTGTCTTTTCCATTTCATTCCTGAACCACCACACAGTCCTTTTTTCCCGGCATTATTCGGCTGATTTCATCACCGGTAAAAATTCGGTTACAGCGGATTTCACTTCGTCAGGCAATATTTTTCCCTGTTTGGGATTTGGAGACGATAGCATACCATTTTCTTTCTCTAATTTTTGGCTTGCACAGCATTCTTGGGCGAACTGATTCACATCATCATCCCTCTGATGCTCATATTCCTTGACAATGATATGTCAGTATACGTATTTGCTCGTCTGAACGGCTCAGAAACAACGTATTTTTTCTTCAGCTTATGATCACCTCTGGGCATGCAGTTTTCCATCATTTTGACGCTGTATTTTGTTGTTTTCTCCACAGTGCTTGTTCCAGCAACTAGTTCTAATTTCTTTCGCAAGATCTTCCACTTACTTGCTTTTCAGGAACATACCCTGGGTTCCTTTCCGCCTTTCGTTTGTCGAATGGGCTTTTTGCCTAGTCATCGGATAAAGATCTGCTTTAATAGGTCAACTTCTGCTTCTCGCTCAAAACCTCACGTCCTCATCTGTCCGAATATAGATCTGCAATGCCTTCGATAACTGGTACCTTCTGAATGATAATTCGAACTGGTCGAAGATATTCTTCAATTATGCTCTCGGTTGACAACTGAGAGTTTTTTCTGCACGAAGTATACAAACTGTCACTTTTTCACCTTTGAAGAAAATTTTCATCAATCATATCATTTGAACACATTGTGAAATCTTTCGTTGTTCGTTTTTATGGCAGTTCTGAACGGATCGCAACAGTATTTCGGACTCCTTTCGATGCTTCAGTCGCCATGATTACTGCAAAAATAGTGCAAAAACTGAGATTAGCCCTATTTATAACACTTAATTCGATGATGGTTATCACAAAATGTACACTTAAAAAAATCAATAGGCAGAATAATTTTTCGCAAATGATTTGCGATATAGATACATTATACATATATATAATAGTCCAGATTATGATGATTGTCAATTTCAGACATAAAAGTCGCCTGGCCAGCAGTTGTGACAGTCAATTGGTGACGCAATCATATAGTGCAAAAATCGACTCGCCGCAATGCTTGTCGAATCAGAACTTCGGAGATAGTGACTGATGTTGCGACCGTACCGTGAGAACCATAACATCAATCACACATTGCAAACGCCAATTAGATCTCATTTTCATTATGCTGCACGGTGTGGAAGCCTGATAATGATGAGGGGTATTCTCTCAAATAAGAAATCGGACTAATCCGGATTTTGGCATTGGCGGCGCGACAGGCGCCACAGGCAAAGGCGCCCCAAGCACTTCAATGAACAACTTTTGAGATTAGTTACTGTTCGGAGCAGTGGATTTAACTTTACTGCCCGGAGTACTTGATAATCCCGCTTTACGAGCATTTTTGAACAAACAATGATCACTCACGAAAATCGTGACCACAAACTGTGATATTGGCCACTTGAAGATTCGTGTGGGTCAACGTGGGGCCACCACAATATTTCAGAGGGGCCGCCGCGCCAATTTGGGCCTAAAACTTGGGCCCAGCGCCCCCAGAGTGTGAAAGGATTACAATAATGTTTCCGTGGCATACAAACACTGCACCAAAAAAAACAAGAGTGAATCTGAGACGATGGCGTGCAAAATTTCGGGCTGAAAAATGCTGTACACTTGAACAGTGGAACGCCCTCTCTTTATCACGACACGGAATTCGTATGCTCATGGCCACTCAGTACAAATCATATTGGTGTCATAACGCGACGTACCTCCTTTTTCCTACCCCGAAAATGGATTTCTAACGCGAAAGAATGACATGAATTCAGAGCCACACTTTACTGCGCCATTATGATGTTCCATCTCAGCTTCATCGCTCGCTGCCTCAGGAGCACCGTGATAATTAGGGGGGGTACGCACAATGGCGCGTTCCTCCACACCGTACTCTGACGTCACGCCCATCGATCTGGGCCAACGTTGCAGGCCTCGATTTATGGCGAAGTAAGCAGAGAATCATCGTCGCGGCTGTCTCCTTTTTAAAATTAATCTCTACGGCACATCTAACTAATCTACCTTCTCCTGCCAAGTTGTTTCTTCTTGTCCAAGTCTGATAAAATTTTTTGACGACCCTACACCTTACCGTGACTAAAAAAAAAAACAATCTTTACAGAATCTCACCCACTGAACTTCTCATGTCGACAGAAACTGTACGCAATTGGAAGAAGAAGAAAAACAAATACCAAGCTGCAGTTTTCCAAATGAAACAGTCGCACCAACCGGATCGCTTCTCTTTGGTAATTGTGTCTGGTAAATTTTCGGGAAATTAACTGCAAATTATATTAAAGCGTATTTTAACACATAGTATGAGAATGTTAAAAAAAAAAATAAAAGCACAAAGGAAATACAACCGCGATCGTGGGGCGTCCGAACAAAGCAAAAAAAAAAAAGGGACAAATTCCTAACAACTGAAAGATTTATTCATTTTTTCCAATCCACAATGTATTTTTGAAATGGAAAAAAAAATTAAATTTTTCATTTCTTTTTCAACCTTTTTTACCTCAATATAATATCGACGAATTAAGTGTTGTGTGGCGGGGCATACTTTTTGTGTTCTGTTGCGTCCCAGTCAACGCGCGCTCCCTTTGTAACCCACGGAGACGGCGAACTGCGAGAGCCGGCCAAGGTGAATCGGTCACGCCAGTGGGCAAGACGACGTTCCGTGAGGAAAAGCACGATTTGTCGTTCTGCGAAGAACGTCTGTGAATTTGAATTTTTTTTTTAAAATCGATTCAATCATGGCAACTCGTCGTTTCGCCATGATGGAAGGTCGTGTACCTCAGCGAGCGAATGTGAGTTTGGTTTTTTTTTATTATGTTCCCGAGGTTTTTCTGTCCGTTCCCGCTGTCCGTCCGTACCGTATTCTCGTTTACGCGATGATGACATCAAGAAGTTTTTTGACAGATTCGATCATAACTTGGTTAAAGGGTAAAGTTAATTTCGGGCAACAAACTGATTCGGATTTTGGGTCGGATATGAGATCCAAAATGTTACAGAACAAAATACTAACATTTTCCAGGCAATCGGACATATTTTACTATGAAGGATTTTTGCAATATGTCAAAATACTCAGGTGTTTGTGTGGGAGAGGGAGGATGGAGTTTAATCCCGTCGACTGTTCGAGATCAATTACTCGAGTTTAACCTTCAAAATACCACAAGTTCCTCACAACGTGCATGTAACTTTCCAATGCATGGAGGAGGAGGAGGCCCGTGACAAAGGAGGCCGCCATGAAAACCTGGCCATGTTTGAAATGTGGTTTGTTTCTCCCGTGTTTCTAATCCTTTTTCAATGTTGCGGCGACAAGAGAGAGAAGCACGTCCGCATTAATTAACCTCCGCCATCGAAGAGGAGTTACTGTTTTTCACCCCTTTCTGTTTATTTGTTTGTTGTTTGTTTGTGAACAGTAATTAAGCGAAAAACTCCTACGACGGATTTCGACGAAACTTGGTGGGGGGATTAGGTCTGGTCCAAAGGATCATACATTAGATTTTGGACTTGGTCATAAATCCAATATGGCCCCAATTTTGAAAAAAGATTTGAAATATTTTTTTTTTTCATTTTCTACATGTTTTATGTGATTTCCAACCCACCCCCCCACCAAAAAAATTGTTAGAGAAAATTTTTGGGCAACTTTTTTTTCAAACAAAATTTCGATTTTTTTTTTGGCATTTCTACATGTTTTAAAGTGATATTCCAACGCCCCCCCCCCCCCAAAAAAATTGTTAGAGAAAAAATTTTTGCAAACTTTTTTTTCAAAACAAAATTTCGATTTTTTTTTTGCATTTCTACATGTTTTAAGTGATTTCCCAACCCTCCCCCCCCCGCCCAAAAAAAATATTGTTAGAGAAAAAAATTTTTTGCAACTTTTTTTTTACAAAATTCGCATTTTTTTTTTTCATTTCTACATGTTATAAGTGATTTCCAACAAAAAAAAAACATGCCAAAAATTATAATTGGCGGCTGATTTTGGAATTCAGGTGGATATACCCACGTAAAATCAATTTCTGTCTCAGGAATTCTAGTTATGACGAATGAATTGAGTATGTAAAAGTAAAAGGGAAAGTTGCAAAACTATAACTCTGTGAGCACTGTTGACGTCAAATTGAATGAATTAAGTCCATGAGCCAAGACCCGAATTTTTGGGATATCCGTACCACCGGGGTGACTAATTCTCTTAGGTGTTTTTGCTTGCTACATGTTCCTCTAGTTTATGTTTTTGATAATGATAGCCCTTGCACACTGTTAGCTTAATGGGTCGTTATCAACTTCTTGAATAGACACCCTACCGAATTCAGAAAAATTTAAAATGTCAATTTTGGGACAGGAATGCCTAAATGTCACTAAATGAATATAGTAATTGTCACAATTTAATACAAGTCCTGTAATACACACTAAGCTGCCAATGGGCCTTGTACCTTACTATTATGGCAATTACTCCTCTCAATATATCTTACCGTCAGACTCGAAATCAGACTGTTTTGTGCTACCGGCTCTTCTTCAATAGTCCCTTTGTTCTGGCATGTCACTGTAAACCTGCACATCTCCGTACACTTTCAGGGCCATTGCTGAGGCAAGTGCTCTTAGGGAGTTCGCAGTGACCGCACACCTTGCAGGATCAAGTAGCTGCATAACAGCATCTGGTGCTGGTGAGCCTCGCATCCAAGTTGACAGCAAGTTGCCCGTCCTGCATCTGTCATCCAGCGCGGCAGTCTGTTGGGTTTCGCAACAAATGGCTGGCCTCTGCGACTCTCCTCCAGATCGCAGCCTGGGTAGTTATTGCACGTAGTGCATGCATTTTGAAGAGGCAGTCTCACAAGGAGGGAGTTGAACTGACTCCACCTCTCCAACGTCTCCACAGAACAGCTCATACCGAAGCTTGTTCACCTCAGTTGTGTGGGTAGATGGCAGGTACATGTGGCAGGTGATTTCCTGTAGTTCTCAAATAGTTAGGAGACACTTCCAATGAGTCGCCCCAAGTTCGTGGAAAGCATCCTGGTATGTCTTGTCCATCTTCAGCCTGCTTGAGTGTCGTCATTTCCCCCCGGCCAGCGAATGCACTGACGTATCACAGCTGTAAAGGCATGCATACCAATCAATGAATCACACACGCTGCTTACCAGTGTAACCGGCTCAGTGTGGTGAATATCCCAGTATCATGAATGGCCACTGCCAGACATTTTCAGTGGTGGGGTGTGCCTACCAGATTACATAACCGGAACCCCAAAATTGAGCGAGATCAGCTCGTGAGTTAACCTGATGAAACCTGCTGGAAAATGTTCGGCATGGTCCTGAATATCATGTATGACCACTGCCAGACATTTTCACTGGTGGGGTGTGCCCGCCAGAAACCCCCGAATGCCCCCACCTCCAAAATTGAACTTGATCAGCTCGTGAGTTAACCCGGTGAAACCTACAGGAAATGGTTTGGCATAGTCCAAGGTATCATGAATGGCCAGTGCCAGA
>CM068962.1:22940562-22957807 GCA_035128595.1 Eptatretus atami
GTATGTTAAACCATATACATCAGCCACATATATTAAATCATATACAGTGCATTAAACGATACACATTACGCTATATACATTAAACTACGTTCCAGAGTATCATTTCAGTCACGACAGCAGATCAAGCATTCTGAAAAAGTCATTCGTGCTTTGTGGCCCCAAAACAACCTTCAAACAGCCGAGTGCACAAATTTCCACGAACCATTCCAGGAAAAGTTAGAGTGGATTGTCTGAATGGGTCCGAGAGTTAAATAATCCCCATGTGGTTATTTCCAGAATTATGGGATCAAGTTGATAAATTTAGGATTGCTATCATCACCAGGCAACACTGTGCCACACGCACGGGTTCACCTCAATACACCAACAGGGTGCAGGTTTCAGGTATGAAGGGGGAAGTGAAAAGGTTTTCATGAAAGGCTTCCCCCCTGATAATGAAGTGGAATTCAGAACACGCGTCCCCTTGTTATTCCCAACCGATCACCCGTGATTCTCATGCAGTGAGTCGTGGGATTTCTGATGCCATTAGAAAGGAATCACGTTTTTGGTTCTGATATAAAATTGTTTGGGGTGGTGATGGGGTTGGGGGGGGTACCTTTAAACGACCCCACCCCCTCACTCCCCTCCCAAGAGTCCTCGTGCTTGAAACAAATGCAATTGACAAATACTCAATCTTGCATTGGGCTATAAATATGTCCCCATGTGCCAAGATGATAACATGGGGCGCAGCAACATTGACCAGTGGAAGAGAGGACAATCTCTCAGAGGTGGAGTTCGGTCCAAAAGTAAAAGACGTGGGGGCTACACTACCACGACTCCCACTCCCAACTTGTGATGTCGACTGGGGAAGGTTTTTGTACCAAATCTTTCACGAACCGGCTGGCGAGGCCTGCGTTTCGACAAAGGTCGATTTGCCCAGGAATGTGTAATTTTATTTTTTTTCAGGGTAGTGGGAGATGACTCTCCCATTCGTCATGAACCCCTGGGGATCTTCAACACCCACCAACTATATAGCCTACTGCTAGCTCATGGGACACCCAGCTTAACTAATGCCCATATGAGGAACGGTATACTTTTGTGAAGCACCAACCCTATCCAGATTATGGTGGGGTCGGGAATCGAACCCATGGCTGCTTCGATATTAATTGCATTCGGACCAGGCAGAATTGGCCTTGGAGATGTGAGGGTTTTGTGGGAATTGTAACGAGAGTAACAGTAGCCCGATGTAGTAGTAAGGTCACACCTTCTCCCCAGTGGAGGCACGCGGTGACCTCAAAATACAGAACCTTCACCATCCATTCCCTGGACCGGCAGCTCATTTAAAGAGCGCTGCTTAAGAAATCAATAGTACAATATTTTCCAGGTGTTTTGTCCGTGGCAGTAAAACATCACGATGGGATTGGTTTTGGGAAGTAATACAAGTAAACATCACGCACCTGCTCGCCCGTGCACCTGCAGTGTGTGTGTGTGTGTGTGTGTGTGTGTGTGTGTGTTGTGTGTTGTTTGTGGGTGGTGTGTGTGTGTGTGTGTGTGTGTGTGTGTGTGTGTGTGTGTGTGTAAACGATCAGGCGCAGAGTCCTTGCTCTTGAACTTACTCAGGACATCTCCAAAGGGTGCACCTGCTTTGTGAGACACTGCATCGATTACACAGAGCCGTTTATAACCATAACCCACGTCCAATCAACGGAGCGAAGTGAGCTCATTGAAACGATATCATTGCATTATACTCGGTGATTGATCATTTCATAATCTCACATTCCATTGGTCGACAAATATCTTGTGTCCAAACTAATTGGCTTTCACCCATTCATTCACATACTACGTACATGTAAAAGAAGGAATATTCCAATTTGTTCCTCACCTCCATTTTTGCGAACGTGGCTCTAAGAGAGCTTTCTCTCTTCTCCTTCTCCTTCTCCTTCTCCTTCCTCCTTCTCCTTCTCCTTCTCCTTCTCCTTCTCCTTCTCCTTCTCCTTCTCCTTCTCCTTCTCCTTCTCCTTCTCCAAAACCTTTAGGACTCGGCTCTTTATATGCGCGATCCAGATCTCCTTACATATTAACACCTGTACACATCCTCACATAGACGGTGCCTTTTGAGAGCGTCTATCATGAACTTTTAAATTATTCGGACATTTGCTTTAAAGTTTCGAAAAGTTCACGTTACTATTTAAAGATTATTCCATTTAATGTGTTGTAATTTCGTAAATACACTATTTCCTCGTCATGAACAGGAGCCTCCATGACGGTCTCGCTATTAGCTCCATCAAGGCACGTGACGAAATATCGGAAGTTGTTTTTTTTCTTCTTTTTTTCTTCTTCTTCTTGTTCTTCTTCTCTGGTGAAGACAAAACCTTTAGGATGCGGCTCTTGGACACATTTGTCCTTGTTTAGCCTGTCTGGGATACATTACACATAAATATTGGCATCGCGCACCGTCCGTCCCCTTTTTTCGACTTCTCCGGCCAAACCGTCGGGCCGATTCGGAATTTGGCAGCAACGTCCTCTCGTGACTGGGAACAGGAATATTGCAAAGCTCGGTCCGGTCCAATGACTTTGAGTAGGTCAAAATGGCTGACTTCGTCAATTTATGGTAAAAAATCAGCATAAATTCCTTCAAAAATCTTCCTCACCAGACCCACCAGTCAGAATGCTACCAAATTTGGGTTTCAACATTAGGCCAGGGTAGGGATGTTGATTAAATTGTGGAAGTCATGTGGATCACATGACCTGATGTGTGTCAAAATGGCCGACTTGGTCAACTTTTGGGAAAATCGCATTCATTCCTTTAAAAATCTTCTTCTGATCCACCAGTCAGAATGCTGCCAAATTTGGGTTACAACATTAGACCAGGGCACAGATAAGCTACAGGTCCAGTGGTCCAATTTTTTTTTAATCCAATGCTTCCTCTCCTCTCTCTCCTCCTCTCTTTCAGATCATCCCACCATTCCTCTGATTTCCCCCATCATCTCACACCAACTCTCCTGCTCTCCCTTCTCGCCCCTTTCCTTTTCAGCCCTATTTTCCCCAGTTACACACTGCCAACTACCTTACAACCACAGCCCCCCAAAAGAAAAACATCCTCACCCCCATCACGGCCCTTTGTGGAGAGAATATGTGGATGTTCTCTCACTGTTAGGGACTGACTTTGAAAGCTCCATGTAGATCCATGAAGCAGATGGCTCATTAGAGTTAGCAAAGAATCCAAACTATCAGGGATTCATAATGTCCAAATCAACACTAGCTTTCACGAACAAGACAGGTGCTTCATTCTTCAATGGACATGCAAACCGGCTCTTTCTGCCTGAATCGATTGTTTGTCAAACCCTCCATATTTTCCAATGAGCAGCCCTGATCCGATATCTGTTCTTCCAAATTCCTCATCCTATCAGCCATGGCCTGCCTGGTTTTGGTAGGCTACACCTATAAGCTAGCACCCAAGACAGCTGCTTCCTGGGCAATGTTTCTTCTGATTCTGATGTACCACTACCATACTCTGTTGCAGTGTTGGTGCTGCTGAAGCAGATTCTTGGCAAGGATTATGCTGGGTGGTTTTGCCATTGCCTTCCCAGGGATATTGCTTACCATGCCATGATATTTCTCAGCAGTTTCTACAGTAATGGTATAAAAGGTATTTGGTAGGTGCAGTACAGGGTCATGTTATGGAGGAGAACCATAAAGCCGATGTCAGAGCATGACATGCTCACAAGAAGTCGTTAAAGCTAGAATCGATCCTGGGCCAGTCATCACTCATTTGCAGGAATCCCAAACTTCCACTGATCACCTGCGGAAACCGAACCAACATCACCATTGAGGACAATGCAACAAGACTTTAATGACTCCACCACCAAGCTGCAGTCACCTTGGGATAAAGACGCAGGCTTCGCATACGAGTACCATCTCACATCACCGGGCCAAATAATACAACTTCCATACTGCAGGTGGGTTGCTGTTCTTTTGGTCCAGGAACAACTTTTGGTCATCCAAGCAACTATTGGTCTTTCTATTTAGACTATTTTTCTCCTTCCAGGCTCTCACTGTGGTCATATACTGCCATCTTAAATCAAATTGTGCACTGAAAAAGACATCGATCAGCCAGTCCTTCCAAAATGTGTCGCTATTCCATTAAAATTTAACTGGTGTTATAGAAGGAGATCATCATTGTAATTAAAAATACAATTTTCATTAAAAGTCACTGAACAAGTTTGGATTGTTAAAGCCTGTGTTACAAGATATTGATGAAGCTCTTCCAAAGTAGTCAGAAAAATTTATCCCATTTGCCCGTTTACGGAACCTCACGGGAACGACGATCTCCATGGATCACCAAACACGACAACTGCTAAGAGTTGCATGCTCAGCATTTTAAGCAACAGTTCTTGACACCTGTTTCTCCTTGGAGAAACGACTTTTAACACAAAAAAAGGCCTTGTAAATAAGCAAACTGTCTCATTCTTTAAACTCAAAGACCAAACAAGGTACATAATCATGCAAGGCTTACCATAACATGGGTGGCCCCCTGGCCCAAAGACCACGCTGCATGCTCAAAGAAGTTACACTTGTAAGTTGTCAAAAGAAAGCAAGTTGTTTTCTGTGTAACACCAAAGAACAGATCGGGTACCCAGAACCAGAGAAACAGGTGCCTCCCCTGTATGGAGAAAAACTACAACCAAACTGAATTTACCAGTCTTCAATGATGTCTGGACAAGCTTAAGTTATGGATAAGTTACCGAGTCATCTTTGAGTAGTGTACAAGCTTCGCATCAGCTTTGGATACGTGTTTCTGCTTTAAACAAACAGATGCTTTAAGGGGAAGTTGACCATTAGCTGGTCTATGAAGCAACGCAATTTGTTTGCAGAATGTTAAAATGTTGATAAAATTGTTGTTGTTTGCTATCTCACAGTAGGTATAATCAATCGGTCGGCTGTCTTAGTGCGTGACAAACCAAATATCGTTGAGAAGGGATTTTAGAAAGTCAGTGGTATTCAAGGTTGTTTGGAGAGGTTAGGTGAATAAGGAATATCAAAAAACTTCTGAACACAATTATTGGCAACCTGGCTTGTGTGATCTGATGCTGTGCCTCTGAATATAAATCCTGATGATAATCTACTTCACCTGTTGTGCATTAATGTGTTCTAATGTGCTTGTTCTCAAAGGAGTCTAACATACGAGTGCGAGAGAGCGAGAGAGCATCTCATCAGTCATCACTGATCACCAAAAACAACCACTATGAAAAGTGTGCAGGCCGCAACAACCCCATTAGCAAGTCAGCTGAAAATATTGCTTGCCCCCATATGTCTATCATGAGCCAGAGCTCAGCATGCTTCCAGAGTTCTGATGGACAATCCTGATGGAATAAAGTGCCATATTTCCGATGGTCCAAATGACCTTCTCACTCCATTTGCCCAATTACAAAGACTGCCGAGCAGTAAGCGCTCAGAGTTGAGACCAATTTTATCTACATTTTGTCACAACCAGTAACCACAGACGTGCATGCAGAAAATAAAAATGAAACTGGTGTGTTTACAAATATAAATTACGTTATTTCACTACTGCTCACATATTTACATAAGCTTCACAAACAGTATAAACAGACCGCTTACCAAAGAAAGCTCTGGTTTTTTAGAGCACCCCAGCTTAGAACCATAAAGGTTCTAAACTCTTCTAAAGAAACTAAAGACTAAAAAAACTAAAGGTTCTATAAACCATAAACTCTTCAACTCAACAAAATAGTTCAAAGGCAAAAATAGATGCAAGGTCATTCACTTCGATTAACAATGAGTGATAAAACTATATTTATTGTTTTTAGTGCTCTGTGCAGAGAAATAAGCATGCTGCATTGTACATAGAAAAAGGAACACACGCAAACACTGACGCAGGAACTCTCATGCCTAAATGATAATTATCCATTCTTCCACCTGGAACAAGCTGGTCAAATGAAAGTAAGATAGCGTACAGTTGCCCTTACTCTCTACTTCTTCTTTTGTATGCAGTACATGGCTGTGAGTAGCATCATTGGCTGAGGGCAAGGCATATGCTGCTTTCTGTAGGTTAGGACAGGAATTTGTAATTAGCCCTTGCTCATGAAGTGAAAAGCGGGGTTGTAAGCAATTTGTCGCGTACATACATACGTACGTGTCTGCATTCTGTTATGCACTTTTCTCTGTAACCGCTTGTCAGATTGACACGAAAATTTCACCTTAAGTGCGACTACTCATGTCAAAGGTTTTTCATGATAATTATGACGTCATAGGTCAGGTGGTGTGGCAGCCACGTTGGAAAAAAGGACACTTCGTGACACATGACCTGTCAAGTACCCCCCATGGGGAAAAAGTGCAATTTTTATGACATCATACGTGCCTTCATTATGTCTTAATTGCAGACGTAAAATGCTACATCCGATCAGTTTGAAAATTTCTTCCGGCTCTGTTTCAAAAAAAATGATGACGTCATCAGTCACGTGGTTCGGCAGCCATTTTTTATTTTTTTTTAAACCCTTCAAAAATCCTCTTCTCCGAAATGAATGACCAGATTGAGGTGAAACTTTACAAGTATGACCGCCTATCCATGAGGAATAAAAAGTTTCCCACCAATGACATGATAGGTCACATCGTTTGGCAGCCATATTGGATTTACACTAAAAGCTTGAAAAATATTCTGCAGAACTGCTGGACAGATCAAGGGGAAGCTTCACAGATATAATCCCCAAGCCTTGGGGATACCAGCGCGTTCACAAATAATTGATAGGTGACATGGTTTGGCAGCCATATTGGATTGAAGGAAAATATTTCAAAAAAGTATAAAATTATGATCTAGTAGTCATGGGGAATATATTGCAGCAGGTCCACGTCGCAATGGAACCACGAGGGATGGACTGCCTCGGGTTAGTCACCGGAATCGCAGGACGTTGCACACAAATAACTAAGTGTCATGGGGGTTGCTAATCAACCGCGAACGCCAATAACTCGACCAGCACTTAGGGTCCTCCATCTAACAAACCGTTTACCTAAAAGTCAAGTGACCTCCTTACCGTAGAACGTGCCCTCAGTATGTACTTGTGTTAACCAGATCACTTACCAGATCAGGTGCAGCCGAGCGGAACTGCCAAGTACGTACCAGCTACGAAGCAAATCTGTGAGGAATAACATCACGGCTAAGCTAGGGTGCAGGCCATGCTGGACCAAAAAAGGAAAAGATGAAAACGAGCTGGGAACATTTCTACACAGTGCATTTATTTATACCCAGAAAGATATGTGGTGCAGTGAATGGGATTTATTGGTTTGTACAGCAGGGAAAGCAAGGAATTTGTGGGGTGTGGCAAAAGACGAGCAACCTCACAAAAGCAGGCACAGAGTAGAGTTATCCCATATATCTTCTACAATCTTAACTCATGCCAGGAAAGGCGCAATCACACACACACACACACACACACCCGAGGAAGATTAAATGTAGTCCAGAGAGAAAGAAAGCAGGTGAGGGTAAATGTCCTCTCAATACCTGGTGCGATCAGCAGACCAACGCAGCCCAGAACGCTTAGGGAGAGGTAGGTAATAGGAATACTGGTTGTGTCGAAGATGTGGGAATGGGAGATGTTGTGTAGTACAATGTGGGGTGCAGCGTCGTGCAAGAGGAAAATGTGAATGCGAGTCAGTTCATTCGCTCCTTTGGGTTCTGCCCATAAAAGAAGAGTCAGGCTTCGCCCGCATTGATGTTCTTTTATGCATCCACAGTAGACGAGATAGAGAGAAAAGAAGATGGAAGAAAAAGATGTGTAAGAAGAAAGTCCCTATCCTATCCAATGCAAATATCTGTAAATGTAAATGTCTGTATCTATTGAGGATCGCTCAAACAGAGCGGCCCCACCTCGTAGCAGTCGTGTGTGATCCTCTCCCCCCTTCCCCTTCCCCACTTGGTCAAGGGGACTCGTGGCGCCTTTCGTTCCATGTCGACCAGCTCACTGACTGCCTGCTTGCCGATCCCGTCTCGCTCCGCGTTCCTTCAGCAGCAACACCGACAGCTCCAAACACAAAGGCGAACAGCAGCAGCGACAGTGAGCAGGGCGAACCGGATGAACTTGAGCAAGTGAACAGGCTGACGGACTGACCCACGAGCAGGCTGACTGAAAGAGTGACTGACCCAAAAGATAGCAAACTGACTCGGCTCTGCCTGGATGAAGGGAGGGGCCGAGAACTGGATCACAATGAGCTGCAGGCAAAATCCTGCTCCTCTATTATGCCACAGCGGCCGTAGCCATGCCTTGGAGCCAGAAAATGGGCCAGTTACTCACTAACCTTGACACGGTTCGGAGCTCCGAGCATTACTTGGAGCTGCAGTCTTCGGATGTGTTCTCCAGCCTTGAACGTTCGCTGCTTTTCATTACCTCTGCCACCGAAGGTGAAGGAGGTTATGTTTTCACCTTTTTCTGTCTGTTGGTTTGTTACTTGCAAAATCGAACATTTTTCAAGTACGTATATTATTGGTCAGTCGATTTTGTTATTCTGTCTGTCTGTCTATCGCCTGCACATCACAATTCTAAGCTGATTTCATGAAACTTTACCAAGTTGTAGAGGTAGTATCAACTGAGAAGCCGATTTATTTTTAGGCCAAAAGTCAAAGGTCATCTTGAGGTCAAATCTCTAAAATTGTCATTTTTAATCCTATTAACTTGAAAGTTGAACAAGATTTGCATAGTCCATCACTGAATTGGGAAAGCAACTATTTTTGTGGGCAAAAGGTCAAAGGTGAACTCAAGGTCGAACTTCTAAAATCATCAATTTCAATCTGAACAATAATTCATTTTAATCCGATTGACTTGAGCTTTGATTAAGATCGTCAATTTTAATCTTAATGAAATTGACAATTTGATGTATCCATGGCAAGCTTTGGAGATGGGGGTGGATTTTGCAAGTATCTTGCTCTGCACGACGTCTTTTCTTGTTTGTGTACAGGTTATCTCAAAAAGTTGCAGACGGATCCGGATGAAATTTTGTCGGCAGGTTGGGTGTGTGACCACGATGAAGTCATTAGATTTTGGTGAAGATCCGGATCTGGATCTGATATTTTTTTCAGTGATTCTTCAGCATTGACAGATGCGGCCAAAAACGATATGTAGCACAATATCTCAAAAAGTTGTGGACGGATTCCGATGAAACTTGGTGTACAGATTGGGTCTGTGACCACAACTAATTGTTCGATTTTGGTAACGATCCGAATCCGGTTCGGACTGGAATTTTAAAAGTGATTCTTTACCATTAAGAGATAGGGCTCACAAATGACATATCGTTGTGGGCCGGGGGTCGGCGGCGAGGAACGGCCACCAGGTGGAGCAGTGGAGCCGTCTCTCACCGAACACCCGGAATTGCAAGGTCGTAACCCTTGGATAACTCCAAAGGTCACGGGTCACTTAAGGACCATGATCACCAATTCTCTGACGGCGTGGGTAGGGTTAATAGCCAAATTTCAACATACCTAAGTACCCACGTCGTCAAATTACCGGGGAGTCACACCCTCGACGGACTCTGTCGAACCGGGTCACTCTAGCGATCTCGGTCCGGTGTAACTGAGCGGATTACCAAAGTCCGTCGGACCCAATGACAACTTACGGCACCGACGGTTACTGGTTCTCAAGCACGAACCATGCTGGGTCAATGGAAGAAACACAGGCAACGAACTGGAACATTTAACAAGAGGGTTTATTTATAAGGGGAGACACAAAGCAGAATTAATCACGAATAAAATGCAATGTACAATGAGCAATCAACACTTATACAATTCTACTTAACAAATATGGCCACCACACACCACACACCACACACACACACGCACCAACCAAAAGAAATGGACCCCGTCGGGTCTTTATTGGAACCTTCGGCTTGAGAGGGAAGGCGAGCTTAGGGTCAAGGTCTGGTTGGTGCCGTTCCGCCTCGAGCGGTCACACCGGACTCCAACCACCATGGTGAGACTCGAACCCACGTCCGGAATCCACCGAGCCCACGATCCTGGCTGCTCGACCACCACCTCCAGGAGGAGCACCGCAAAGGACCGCAGACCACGTTCGGGACGACCACGACGACAGACCAAAGCAATGGCCACGATGACTGCAGTACTCTCCTTGACGAACACCTCTCTTCCTTTTGCGAGGTCCGAGGGATTTCTTCCCTCCCACTCGCCTCCAGATTGGATGGTGGCGAACATCCATATGGCTGGGCGGGGCCGCCCTGAGGTAACTCGTCTTCGGATTGGTCGGGGGGGGGGGCTTCTGAGGTAATGATGCGAAGAACGAAGGAGATTTGTTGGCGATGTAAAAACCTGACTATAAAGAAACCCGCAGCGCACACACGAAATTCCCATTAGAGAAGGATGGGACCCTGACTATAAACACATACTTGATCAAATAACTGAACTGCGGGGACTGCTGCCTGTTTGTGTGCAAATGGCTTCCAGATTCGTAACAATATTGCATGATATTTCAAAAATCTATTGGGCCAGATATGTTCTTGTGGATCAGGCATTACCGGGCAGAGGTATGTGCTCTACCGAGTGCCCTTCTAGTTCTATCATGGAATTGTAGCGAAATCCTCACGCTACCCGTAGGTCCCTTCATAAGCTGCAGCGCATGTCCGCGTCTCGCGTTATGCCTTGAAATAGCTCGACCTGCATCCCCTCCGGGTCCCTTGATGCTTCGGTGCGGATTTGGCGACCATGGGGCAGTTGTGGCAGTTATAGAGCAGGGCGCTCTTGTCTTGGCATCTGTAGTGAGAGATGGTGGCGATGCGGCATTGGTAGCGAGTGATGTTCGCCACGTGGCATCCATGGTGAAGGCCGAGTGCCACATGGCGCTTGTAGTGAAATGGGTGAATAAAAGTCGTGAGTTAGCATGGGTTGCTGTGAGGGTATTTTCCCCAGTTGTATGAAGCAGTTGTGGTGAACGTGGTAAAATTTGGTGAGCGGGGTGAAGTCTGAGGTGAGGTGGCGGTTGGGAATTGATGCGCACACTCCAAAGGAACAATGTACTCGCAGGAACAATGTACTTGCATTGTTGGCAGGAAGCGCTCGCAGCGCTCACATGCTGGAGACACCCGTAGCGTGTTGCTCATTCTTATTTGCATGGCGTGTGTGCTTGCTTGCATGGTTTGTGTAACAGTAGGGAAAAGGTCAAAGGTTAAAGCGAAGATACATGCGATATAAAAGACCCAACTACAAGAGTCCCACACAATGCATCTTTCCCCTTTTACCCACTAGACTTATGGAAGGGACGAAGACATATACTATTTAAATAACTGCCTTGGGATCACAGTAGGTTGTGTGCCATTGCCTTGGAGGCATGCGGTTTTGCAGAACCACAACAATACATTTTAAATTTCAACCTGATCAGTCACACGGTCTTGTAAAGCAGAGTTATTTAATTTGTTGAATCTCGGTTCTTTTCCAATTTTTTTTCTTTGGAATAAGGCTCACTTGGCTGCACCTGGATGTGTTTGAGTGTAGAGGAGTAGCGGCTGAAACCCAAATCCTATCCAGGCTCCTCCTGATGACTCCATCTCTGCTTTTTGCTTGTTCGGGTTCCTTCTGATGACTCCAATGCAGGACAAATTTTATTTGGTCCTCCATTTGATATCAATTTTTTTTAAGTCCTATTCTGAATTAAATTGATGAAGACGATGTAATGGGTCAGGAGTCTGAACAAAGCGGGGTTTATCAAGGTGGGACGTCTTGGTACCCGGCCATCACTGCTCGCAGTTATAAAGTGGCTGTTCTAGTGTTAAAGCGTACATCGAAAAACGTTTACCGGAGAAAATTGAAGCTTTACCACGTTATATGACCATTTGATATAGTGCATATTATTTGGATGACGCACACCCCCCTCAGAACTTACTTGGTGAATTAAACAAAGCCTAATGCTCAGAGACAATGCCACTTCCTCCCGTTAGAAAGTACAATCATTGTCATCGCTTCAGCCTTCATTGTGCTCGGCTGGTGAAAAAAACAGCGCAGAACAAGAGTAACAATTTGGCATTTTAACGACCTCCTGATTTATACTTTAGCGATCTATTCTGGCGTCTTTATCAGCCTCGGTAGTCATGAAACCACCTGAGAACGAGAATAAAAGATACTTTGTAAAGGCTTATGAATGTACTCGTAAACAGATATTTCAAAGTTACAATTTGTACACATTTACCTCATAAGTGTAGAGAGATGCAATTAGAAATTTGCCGCCAGACGAGTTGGCTCGCACCAAGTCCTTCTGAAGACTGTGTGGGGTAAGCATTCTATGAGTATCATCGAGTTAGTTGAGGGTGTCGGTGATAGCTCACCTACTTTTCGCAAAGGACACCAAGAGATCTTTAAGGTCTACCAACTAATGCCGACAGACAGGACACCCAGTTTAACGTCCATCAGAGGGACACTTTGACATTGATAAATAACCTTGCCTGTGAAACACTGGGATGTCAGTTTGTAGCTGGGCTGAGATTCAAACCCAGGCTAGACCGCTTACAAATTTATCTTCTGAATCACGGTCCAGCTACAAACCAAAATATATATAAAAAAGGTGGGGGGAACTACGTCGATTCCCACCAGACTCCCAGAAATTGTAGGCCGTCGCTCACGGATAATTCCATGACGCAGCGGCGCGCTTAACCGACCGTGGATGCCAATACCTGAACGCGGTGGTGTAGGGTCCTCCTGTCTAGAATCAAGTTACCAAATTAACCACGCGGTTTCGACTACCGGGGAACACGCCCTCGTACGCCTTGCCCGAACCGGATCACTCTACAAACTACCGACTACCTTTCCGGATCGGATGCAGTCGAGCGGCACTGCACAAGGACGTACCGGCAGAAGGAACGGATTATCAGGAATAAACACCCGGCTAAACTTAGATCCGAACCATGCTGGACCAATGGAGGAAAAGACAAAGACGAGCTGGGAACATTCTACAATTATTTATTTACAATAAACGGGGAAAAGCATGTGGCACAGGAAAAAGGTTTATTCGGTATGTAATGCAGGGGAAAGATGAGAGGAGTGTGGGGTGCGACAATTATACAAGCAATTTACAAAAGTGGACACAGTGCAGACTTGACGTGAGATTAATAAAAGCATAACAATCACAACAATGAAGATCTTATACAGGCTTATCTAACGGACAGGCGCCACACACTCAGACAAGATAAACCCAATGGAAGGCAAAGGATTTTGCAGCCAGGGAGGGAGGGAGTTGAGGTCACAGTTTTTGGTACCTGAGCGTTTCGAGGGGGACGGATGCTCCGTGGTGCGGCACCCGACAAAAGTTGAGCGGTTCGGTACACCGCCGCACATGTAGTAATCGTGTCTGGCGGAATCCAAAGAGGCGAGAGATGAGCCGTAGGCAGGACCAGACAAGAAGCTTGGTCGAGGTCGTGTGGGCGAGGACCAGTACAGTAGGCGGGCCGGCGAGGCGAGATGTAGGCAGAGCCAGGCAGCAGGAACACTTTCACAACAATTCTCCTCAACCTCTCCAACTCAAAATTCTCTTCAACCTCCCCAACTTTTTCACAATTCCAACGACAACGACAACGACAACATCGACGACTTCCAACTTGGAGGTCCATGCGTTATACAGCCTGGAGCTCGGGGAGGAGCCATGACGAAGCCGACGTCATTATCCGATCCGAGCATCCCGATTGGACTGCGCCTTCACGTGGTCCGCCTTTCTGGGTGGGGGTTTCGGCCAGACACTGGTAAGGCCCGCCCACGCCGCGCGTGTCTGGGTTTGGGAAGGTGGATGCCGACGCGGAACCCATAGTGAACGTCGGGATTTTGCCTCTGAAAACGAGTCTTTGGGATATAGTGGGTAGTCGGTGGTACGCTGTGGTCAGCGTAATGAGGGGAGCAAGTGAGGCAGATTTACCTCAGTAGAAGAGTGGGAAGTGGAATCCATTCATCCATCCATTGGAACCATACACTGTACAGAGCGTCGGTGCTGCCGAATCAGTTTCCTTGGCTATTGGGCACAATCCTGGACAGGTCGCCACTCCGACGCAGGATACTCGAATGACTCGATCATTCCAGCAAGCTGGTACCAATTTTGCCGACCTCAGAAGGATGGCAGGCTGAGTCAACCCCTGGAAGTAATCAGTGGGCAACGAGGCTTGAACTCAGACCCTTGGATCAAGCCACCACTAACCACTGAGCCAACACCAGGCTGGGAAGTGGAATGAGAGAGGATAAAATAAAAGGGAAAAATGATTTAATAACCTAACTAAACCCCACGCAACGCACCCCGTGTCTTCCCACGACACAAGGAAGGGATCAACACACGTAATAAATGGAAACTGACTCGGGACAACTGTATGTGTATGTATACGGTTCCGAGAACCGTAACAAATATATAAACTAACAAATACCACTTGTCGCTTTGCTGATGGGACTACTAAAGAGAGAGAGAAGAAGAGAGAGAGAGAAGAGAGAGAGAAGAGAGAGAGAGAGAGAGACTGACTTTATGCCCTTTATTACAAAAAAAAGTATAAAAGGGTAAAAATTCAATACAACAAAGCAAAGGATAAATACAAGAGTGGAAAAAAAGGAAACCAATTCAATTTCAAGTAATCGATAAAGCATTGACAACAGTTCATACACACGGAACACCCAAATAAATAACATTAGAGAAAGGAGAAGAAGATGAAAGAAGAGAAAAGCAACACAGGCTCCACACGACCGCCAGAGACTGAGCAACAGCCCCTTGCGTTTGTGCACAGCGTGCCAAGCGCGAGAGAGAGAGAGAGAGAAGAGAGAGAGAGAGAGAGAGAGAGAGAGAGAGAGAGAAGAGAAAGAAGAGGAAGAGAGGAATGGGAAGGGGTGAGGAGCGGGAGCGAGGAGGGGTGGGAAAAGGGAAGGCAGCGTGATGGGAAGTGAAGGCAGCATGAGGGGAGGGGAAGGGAAGGCAGCACACTGGGACGTTCCCAGGGTAAAAGTCCTTTCGATCGTCGATTGCGAAAGCGAACTTGTTGCTGTTACAGACTTTGGTTTCTTTGAATCCACATTCTCAACTGTTACTAACAGGTATTCTCTGTGGTGTTTGGTTTCAAATGTTTCAGTATATTGGACGTATTAGTGATGAGCAAGGTCAATTGAACAAAGTCAGCATGTAACTTTCGGACTGCCTTCTTTAACCTTCCTGAAACAGTTCCAAACTGCACTTCTGGACCTTGAGAGCGACATTTTTGTCAAAACTTTATCATTCAACGTATTGCCTACCCATCCATCAGCAAAGCAATCAGCACACTTTACTGGTCTACTCTAAATGCCTTGCTGTTCATTTCAAAGGAACATACCCTTGGGGCATGTTTAGTTTTCAGATGACTTGCTTTTGCTGCTATATTGTAAATGGGATGCTCCAGGGACATGTTCCTTTTCAATTAATAAATTACCAGGCCATGTGTAACTGGAACATGCCCAACATGAATGAAAAAAGAATCCCCCCCGCCAAAAAAAAGCTTTTTTCAATGAAGTAGGAATTGCTCGGAATAGACGCTGACTCCAGTTCACTTCTCAATAACTTTCAATTCCATGATTGGAAGAGTACTTTGGAATCAATTCCACCCACCACTATTAATCACACAAGCAAGCACTCCAATGAAATGGTTAATAAGGAATGGCTGGCTGGGTTCTGCTAAACTCCATCCAAAGACATCAGGAGGCGACTGGAGACATCTATCGAACAGCTCGGAGATTCGAACAATGTGCAAATTGGACAATTGAACAATTTTTTTGTCAGCAGTCGGAACTGCTGCGAAGGTCAATTCTGCAGTTTAAATTTTGAAATCCGACTCAGTTTAAAAGATTCTAGAGGTTATGGCATGTGCGGAAATGAAATATAGTCACAAACACTGGCATCTCTGGGCGTTTATAAGCATTGTGACGTATCCAGCGATTCGTAGGTATGATGATCAGGCATTCGATGATATGAGTGAGGAAAATGAAAAAAAATTAATGAGCGTTTAATTATTGGGAAACTGTTGCGGCCTGTTCCAAGTCAAGGCAGTGTTGGGCAGGCCAAAGCCAAAAAAATGGCGGCTTAAGACTCCAGCAAGCTGACAGAGGACTGACTCAAGGATGACACCTTGATAAAGGATATAATTAAATATGGCCGTTAATTATCTTCAAAAGGGGTGTTTTAAGAAATGCAAATAACCAATTTTCATTCAGACACTACCTTGGAGTTCTCTTAGTAGGCTTGCAAAGTTTCAGGCTACTAGGTTTCATAGCTTTGGAGTTACGGACGAGACACACTGACACTTGGGTATCGTATAAATTTTATCATTTTCTGTGAGTGTGTAACACCAATCATGCCAAAACTACTGGGGCAATTGCCACCAAACTTGGCATATGGATCAAGTTCGACCTCGTGGTGAAAATGGGCTACTTGGTTTCATCTGTAGTCATGGGGGTTCAGGAGGGAAGGTCAACAAAAATTCTCGATGTAAATGTGCATCATGAAGCACCACACAGTGGTGGTGGCAGAGGGTACTACAAGTCAGCTGGGGAGGTATCTTGCACTTTTGCACTGTACACGTCCCCAGATTTGAGTGTGAGGCTGAAGGTAGGAGGGAACCATTGCCGAGTACGCCTGCAAATATACAGGGTGTCCCAAAAGTCACCTAGGAATTTAGAAATTAAATGACATTTCTGTTTTTTAATAATTTATGATTATTTTTATAACAAAAGAAAAGTTGCAAAATGGAGATAAATTTACTTTATTTATGAAAAATGATGCCGCTTTGATGTCCTCCATTTTCGGCTAAGCAGAGACGGGCTCTTTCGACAGCATTTTCCATAACAGCGGACAATAACTCTAGCTGCAGCCCTCAAATTTCTGCACAGATGTTGTCCTTGAGCTGCTGAATTGTATGGGACTTATTGATGTACACACGCTCCTTTAGGTAACCCCAAAGAAAATAATCGGGAGGCGTCAAATCAGGAGAATGTGATGGCCAAGAAATTCCTGAATTTCGCGAAATTATTCGGTGTCCATGCTCTTTGGGTGAGAATAATTGATCGATGAAATTTAAAATAAAATTTCACGATTTTGGTTCTTTGTTCAGTTGATAATTTTTCCATGGGTAATTTCCAAATGTCAATCAAAATTCTGAAAGAAAAGAAAAACAAAGTATTAAAAAACAGAAATGTTATTTAATTTCTAAATCCCAAGGTGACTTTTGGGACACCCTGTATATATATATATTATTATTTATATTATATTATATATTATTA
>CM068962.1:22968641-22994977 GCA_035128595.1 Eptatretus atami
AGCATCCAAGATGTCATTGAAAGCCTGGATCTTCATTGTGACCCAGGAATCCTGCAATCCCAGCAGCTTTGACTCCTCATAAGACACCTCAAGGGCCTCCAACAAAAGGATATCCAGAGTCCCCACAAATATGACTGCATCATCTGCGAAATCAAGGTCAGAGATCTTGCCATTCCCAAAGGATGCACCGCAGCTTGATCTCTCCGACATCCTCCGCAGAATGCAGTTCATACAAGCACTAATAAGTGTGGGAGCCAGTAACACCCCTGACAAACTCCAGTAACAACTGGAAATAAGTAGAGATGGTACCACCACCTCTCACAGCACTCTCAGTACCAGAGTAGAGTTCAGACATCAGATCGATCAGTTTTGTAGCACCCCACGAAGACCAAGAATCCTCCAGAGGGCATCCCGATTCACTGAATCAAATGCTTTACAGAGATCAACATAGGCTGCAAGCAGCCCTGACGAAACTCTCATCTGCATCCTGTGAGACCTGAAGGGCAAGGATATGGTCAATCGTTGACCTCTTGGTGTAAAGCCTGACTGCTCTGGACACTGATGCTCAAAGCAGATGGTGGCGAACCCTATCAAGAATTATCCGAGCAAAGACCTTGCCCGGCACTGAGAGCAGCGTCACCCCTCGGTAGTTGTTGCAGTCTTGGCGATCACCCTTCCCTTTCCAGAGAGGGACAACAAGACCCCTCTTTCAGTCAGTTGGGATGATGCCTGTGTTCCAGGCAGAGCACAGAACTGCATGCTAACGACACGAGTGCAGCATTTCCACCAGCCTTGAGAAGTTCAGCATGGATGCCACAGATCCCAGGTAGGCCATAATTTATTGGTTCTGCCAATGGTTAGAAAACGGTTTTTTTGCGCTACCAAATTACAAACCAAGTGGTAAAAATTTTGACGTGCTGATTAAAAAAAACATAACTTCCACAAGCGATATTCCCTCACGCAGAGGAGTTATTCGACTTTGACTGTACGCGGGTGGGAGCTGACTACCGAATCAAGTGAATGTGCTTTTGTCCAAGTAGAAACGTATCTTTGCATTGACAGAGACGTTTATTGCTGTCTGATATAAAGTAATAACCGTAACAGAAGTATCACATTTAGTACCGTGAACATACAAATGCAAAGAATAGCACCATCTTGTGAGAAATTTCATGCTAATCATCTTTTTTTCATTTCCAGTTGTTACTGTTCAGCCAAGTTTTCACACCGACGCCCCGACTCCGAACGACACAAAGTTTACAACATTCAAATCCTGCTGCTCGCCACGAACAATTTTTATGTGTTGCGTCAGCTCTTTGTACGACGACAGTGGATTAACTTGAGTACGTCTGGCGGTGCGGGGTCTTTCTGCATACATACAACGGCAAGTTTGCAATCTATCAAGACCCAGTCATGGTCGTCAGGTGAGGGTGCATTCATCGCCTGCTGCAGCGCCTTCCGATGGATGGCCGACTGGTAATTTGCACGGAGGGAGTGTTGCAAGAGTGCATCTTTCTTCGTACGTATACTGTGATCATCATTATTATGACCAACACAAATACTTCTGTATCAAGCAGTGTCTATGTCTGAAACCTTCTGGTTGTACATACGACATGTGAATGCTTGAAGTTTGAGGAATAAGTCATTTGACAAACTGAAGGACTGTCCTAATTCACAGAAGGTCTGTTGGAAGTCGAATGATTTGGTGACAAGATCGAAAGGGTTTTTTTTTTAACCCTTTACCAGAAACGTGCTAACTGTGTCACAGCCAGTATAAACGTGGAGCCTGATTAGAGCATCACACAGTTTCTCACCGAGTGCCGATCGGATTGTTTTAATGTCCAGAATGCATTCTGACCTCTTCATATCAGTGTGCAGGTGCAAAGCCTCCACTCCAATCCTGCCACCAAGGGAGAGCAGCAGGATAGCGACGTCGGTGTCGCAGCTAATGATCAGCCCCTTAGAATTTGGTTTAGTCTTACTTATGTGGTTTGCATGCAACAGAAGCCTTGCGATCATAAGTTGAAGAGAGAATTGTAGGAGGAAAATCAAAGGAAGGTCAAATTTGAGAAATTCTCTCAGTGTGAGATAATTCGCAAGGAGAAGTTGCGTGTCGGTGGCGCAACATTTCTTTTTGTGGTACTTCACTTCAATTGCCACACAATCTTTGTCCCTTATCTTCCTCAATGTGGTTTTGGCTCAACATTCTGTGGCTGCACTTCTCAGTAAACCTTAAATGGAGAGAAAGTACACCCTAATCATGGCTTTAATCAAAATTATATAAATATGATGGGATGGAAAGTAAACTTCAATTTACTGGAAATGTCGACAGTTGAAATGATGAAGGAAGCATCATTCACAATAACACAATTCTTTACTGAGAATCATTCATCCGATTGATCAAAGGAACTTACCTCCATCTGAAGTTTCAGCCGCCATCAAGATATCCCGCTGCCATTTTCCTTTACCTTTCACCCATTTTTCAGCTCTGTTGCAGATGATACACACAGGTGGGAGCACATGTTCACATCTTGCACCAGCAACTGGTGAAAGCAGAGAGCGCAAGCTCTTTGGCAATGATTGCTTTTCAGCGCAGAATTGTCTGTGGTCGTCAGGACTTGGTTTTTGTTTTGCAACCCTCTTCTGTGCACAGATTACTCGGTGAATGTCTGTGAATCTTGCGTCACATCTCAAGTGGTACCCAAATTCTTCAGGGTCTGGAGGTGAAGCTGAAAAATAGGACCGTGGGTCCTGAAGCTCACATGGATCAGGAACAAGTCACTTAAATCTCCCGCAGACCCTCTAAGACGCTAAATATTTTTAATGCCGTGAACAAACTTTGGTTCAAGCAACGACTGAAGTGTTTGCAGACTCACTCACTCACTCATTGACTGATTTACCGACTGACACTGCTCAATCGCATTTGCTCACCAGACTAAAGTCCAGGTGAGCTAAAATGATGCACACTGCTTAGGAATCCATCTTTCATTTGATAGGTCAAAGTGAATTCAAGTTCATAGTGGAACCTACGCTTACTCAGAACCTACATTCCAAAGTCCATTCTCAAAGCTGTCAACAAATTTGACAAGTTTACACGTGCAATAGTAACAGGACAACAAGGTACATAGGTCATTCACCTGACAAATATTCAGTGACCTATCTTGTAATTTAATTGATAATAATGCAACCTACCTTCTTTCAAGAGTGCTTGGTACTGGTTTGACTTCGTCGCTTCAAAACCTCATGGGCCCTCGTCAACAATTTTCATCCATTTTTCCACAAAATTCCACACACTATCCCAGCTCTTTTGGTTAAATTCCTTTCGGTTGTCATCTCCCTGGGCCTCCATATGAATAACACACCGCATTTCATGAATTTTCAGTCACTTTTATGACGAAAAACAGTAAAACATTGACAAATGATGCTATTGAAAGCAAAACCGTAACTGCACGCCCGGATGGCGAACCGTGATGCTGATCGGCTGAGAGTGACGTGACGCGGCGTGATGTGACAATTATGTGACATGGTAACTGCATCACTCCGAATGTAGTGCGTGATAGGTACACACGCCAAATTCAAACAGATCCAGGACTTGGTGATGACTAACTTTCCTGCAAATGTCTCCTGCTCTTCCTCTGCTCCAATTAGTTCATCTGATCATGTGCTTGTGAAAGTCAACATCTCTCTGTCTATTCTCAAAGAGCTGCCTCAATGTCGGCGAGTCTGGTATTTCCCTCAAGCAGATTGGCAGGGACTGCAAGCAGCCATCTCTCTTCAGGACTGGTCTCCCATATCTACTGCCCCTGATATTCATGCAGCCTGGGAATACTTCCACAGAATCCTGCTCTCTCTCTCGTGCACAGATTCATCCTATTTCATCTTCAATGATACTACCCTTCTTCCCACCCATGGTACACTCAATACTGTGGTGAGGCAGGTGCTCTGAAACAACTTTCCTTCTCTTCCTAGAAGGCAAATCTGACAATATCAGTGCATTCCAAAAAGTCTGCAACAAGTGTGTGTCCACTTTCAGAAGAGCCAGAAAACTACATCTGTCCAACCTCATGGATGAACTTTCAAACTTGTCTCCCTCATCTAAAACCTGGTCATGCCTTGTAAGCCTGTGTGTCCCTCCTTTAAAACCTGGTCGTGCCTCTCTGGAGTATACTCCCCTTCCATCCCTACCCTCCAGTCAAATTGCACCACAGCCGACTCCACTTGTGAGAAGGCTGAATGCCTCAATTTTGTGTTTGTTTCCAAATTTTGTGTCCCCAATCCCTCAAAACCTCAGTACCCATCCTTCTCTACCATACCCAACTGCTCCTGGACTATGTCTTTTGTACCTGAGAAGGTTTTTTTTCAACCCTCGACTCAGACTCTGCTACTGGACTGGACGGCATCAGTTCACGTGTCCTAAAAACCCACTCTGCTGGTCTTGCACATCTTCTCTCTGCCCTTTTAACCTTGTCATTTGCACGAGGTCATCTTCCATCTGTTTGGAAATCGGCCATCACTGCACCATACAAAACAGTGCAAAAACGAATCCCCTCAATGACAGACCTATCAGCTTACTTCCAATCATCGGCAAGGTCATGGGAATCCATTATCGCAGTGAACATGAAAACCTTCCTTTTTCCAACAATGTCAACTCAGATCACCAATTTGGTTTCAGACCAGCTCACCTCCACCTTGGACATGCTGCCTCCACTCACCCAACAATGGATCCATCCATCCATTAGGACCATACTCTGTACAGAGCGTTGGTGCTGCCGAAGCAGTCTCCTGGGATATTGGGCACAATCCTGGATGGGTCACCACTCCAACGCAGGATATTCGAATGGTTCAATCATCCCAGCAAGCAAACCTCGGAAGGATGACAGGCTGAGTCAACCCCACCTGGTATTAATTCAATGACCGAGCAGGATTTGGAGGCCCTCAATGTTAGACAGTTTGGAGATCAGGGTGGTCTCTCTGAACATATCTCACACTTTTGATACAGTCTGGCATCCTGTCTTGCTCTCCAAACTGTCTGCTTATGGCATCAAGGTCAATTCCACATGGCTTACTGACTTCCTTTATTCTCGTAGCCAACGTGTAGCACTCAACGAATCCATTCCTCTCCTCTCCCTGTCAAGGCTGGAATGCCCCAACACAGTGTTCTGGGCCCAGTCCTCTTCCTGATCTTCATCAATGATCTCTCTGACTCCCTGGAAAGTCATCTTTATCGATTCGCTGATGACTCCACCCTCTGCCATGACATTCCTCATCCTTCAGGAGGTCGGCTGCAGCCTTTTCCCTCTCCTCAGACCTTGAAAAAAAAAATCACAAGCTGGTCAAACACTTGGAATATGTCTCTTAATCCTGACAAATCTCACACTTTCACTCGCTCTCTCCAAAAGTACCACGTAGCAAACCCCCTCCCCCATCTACTTTAACGTTCATCTTGAGGAGGTGCATTCATTCACACTCCTTGGTCTCATGATAAGCCACGATATTTCTTGGGCAAATCACATTTCAATGATAAATTCTTCTATGTCTCTCCATCCACTCTTGAAATTTCTCCTTCACTTCCAGATCTTTGATCTTCCACCACCTGATGTTCTGTCCAGCTCTTGTTTTCTGCCGTTTTATTTTCTATCCCATCAGCACTGTGTGTGTGGTCAATGCCTCGCTAGGGAAATTCTTTGCTTCCTTTACATATTCTTTCCTAACCATGACATGCAGTCCAACTGTGTTTCTCCAACACCACTGTTATAAGTTACAAGGTGGTTCCTATGTTTTTGATACCAAGTGTTAAGTATTACCCATTGGTACGACACGGAAAACTCCAAATCTTCTTTACTTACTTCTCCAAGACCATGTCCACCATGGATATCTACCTATCTCAATGTCTCTCTCTCTCAACATGTCCGTTTAGGTCACCTGCCACCACAAATGTCACAACTTGGTATTGCTTGCATTACATTGTCCAATTGTTCCCAGAATTCTTCTTTCTCTTCTGATCCACACCCACTCTGTGATGAACAACAAATGACTATAATTGGCTAACAGGATAGCCTCGAGGTACACACGCTTGCTCAAAGCTGTCTAGCCTGGGTTCGAATCCCGACCCAGCTATAAACTGTCATCCCGGTGTTTCACAGGCAGGGTGATTCATCGATGTGCGTGCCGTCCCAAGGTGGATGTTAAACTGGGCATTCATTCTGCCAGCATTCCTCGGTGGACGTTAAAGATCCCAGTGTCCTCCGCGAAGAGCAGGTGACCTATCGCCGGCACCATGTCCAAATTCTAAAATCCTGCCATAACCTACAGAGGGCCTACATCAGTGGCACAACCACGCCCTCAACCAATGATGCTACCCCACAGCCTTGTGCTACATATGAATAAAGAAGACTGACTATGTTCCTCATTTCACCCCCGATTTCTAGCTTTACTTGAACGATTCTGTCACTAATGCTATCCATTGTCAGCACCTTCTCCTTCATTTCTGCACAGAGTACTCCTCCAACACCATTTCTTCTCCGATCCTGTCCATGGTAATCAAATTTATATCCACTACTTCTCAAACTAGATATGGTGTGATTATGAAGACCTGTCAAATATCGTCTAATGTCCTTGCAGTTCATTTAAAAATACACTGATGTCTCCCCATGTCCTTGTTCTTTACTACATGTGATATGTGTACAAGCTCCTCCATGAGCCATCGATCACTGCACAAAAAAAAGGAAGAGAGCTCCATTGGTTAGGTGCACACCCGCAGAACGATCTGCTTTTGCTTTTCCGCCTTGTTTGAGGGATTGATGAACATTTCCCTCAAGCTGTGAGTAATGTGGATCATCGTATAAATGAGTTGTGAAACCTGAGCTGAAACAGGTTGATGAACAGCCATGTAAATCAGGAAGTGGAGTTTAAAAGTGACATGAACATGCATAGAAAAGCAAATGCTAGAGCAGTAGATACTATATCGTGTATCGATGCACGAGGGATATAAAGTTGAGTGTGAATATGAACCGATTTAAGATTTGGGAAAATGAATGGTGTAAGTGGAATATAAACAAAGAACAAATTAATTAAAAATAGGTGTTAGCAAGTTATGAACAAACATTTCTCTAACTTCTCCATCAATATGGGAATATATTGGACCATATAATGTAGTGGACGGTGGGGTTAGTTGGAACATTTTTCACGAAAACTCTTATTACATAATGTTTTATTTCGAAAAATATAACATATTCCAAAATATATATATATACATATATATGTATATACGAAGCAAAAATGTGGAAGGGCAAATGGTGGTAGAGTTTGCAAAAAGAATGGAAATGGCAGTGGTAAATACGTATTTCAAGAAGAAGGAGGAACACAGGGTGACGTACAAGAGTGGAGGAAAGTGCACACAGGTGGATTACATCTTAAGCAGGAGATGCAACCTGAAAGAGATTAGAGACTGTAAGGTGGTGGCAGGGGAGAGTGTAGCACGACAGCATCGATTGGTGGTCTGTAGGATGATTTTGGAGGTGAGGTTGAGGAAGAGAGTGAGGCTGAAGCAAGGACCAGATGGTGGAAGCTGAAGGAGGAAGACTGTTGCGGTGAATTTAGGGAGGAGGCGAGACAGGTGTTGGAAGGTGGTAAAGAGGGTGGGATGATTGGCAACTACAGCAGAAGTAGTGAGGGAGATAGCTAGGAAGGTACTTGGTGTGACATCTGGACAGAGGAAGGAAGATAAGCAGACTTGGTGGTGGAACGAGGAAGTACAGGAAAGTATAAGGAAGAGGGGTTGGCGAAAAAGAAGTGGGATAGTCAGAGAGATGAAGAAAGTAGGCAGGAGTACAAGGAGTTGCGGCGAAAGGCAAAGAGAGAGGTGGCAAAGGCTAAGAAAAAGGCATATGATGAGCTGTATGAGAAGTTGGATACAAAAGAAGGGGAAAAGGATTTATACCGATTGGCAAGACAGAGGGACCGAGCTGGGAAGGATGTGCTGCAGGTTAGGGTGATAAAGGACGCAAATGGGAATGTGCTGACGAGCGAGGAGAGTGTGTTGAGAAGGTGGATGGAGTACTTTGAGGAGCTGATGAATGAAGAAAATGAGAGAGAGAAGGTTGGAAGAGGTGGAGAAAGTGAATCAGGAAGTGCGGCGGATTAGTAAGGATGAAGTGAGGACTGCTATGAAGAGGATGAAGAGTGGAAAGGCGGTTGGCCCAGATGACATACTAGTGGAGGCATGGAAGTGCTTGGAGAGATGCAGTGGGGTTGTTAACCAGATTGTTCAATAAAATCTTGGAAAGTGAGAGGATGCCGGAGGAGTGGAGATTAAGTGTACTGGTTCCGATTTTCAAGAACAAGGGTGATGTGCAGAGCTGTGGAAATTACAGAGGGATAAAGTTGTTAAGCCACACCATGAAGTTGTGGGAAAGAGTAGAGGAAGCTAGGTTGAGAGGAGAGGTGATTATTTGTGAGCAGCAATATGGGTTTATGCCAGGAAAGAGCACCACTGATGCAATGTTTGCTTTGAGAATGTTGATGGAGAAGTATAGGGAAGGCCAGAAGGAGTTACATTGTGTGTTTTGTGGATTTAGAGAAAGCTTATGATAGGGTGCCAAGAGAGGAGTTGTGGCATTGTATGAGGAAGTCGGGAGTGGTAGAAAGTATGTGAGGATGGTGCAGGATATGTATGAGGACAGTGTGACAGCGGTGAGGTGTGCGGTAGGAATGACGGACCGGTTTAAGGTAAAAGTGGGATTGCACCAAGGATCGACTCTGAGCCCTTTCCTGTTTGCAATGGTGATGGACAGGTTGACGGACGAGATCAGACTGGAGTCTCCATGGACTATGATGTTCGCGGATGACATCATGATCTGTAGGAAGAGTAGGGAGCAGGCTGAGGCGAGCTTTGAGAGGTGGAGGTATGCACTGGAGAGAAGGGGAATGATAGTCAGTAGGAGTAGGACAGAGTACATGTGCGTAAATGAGAGGGAGGGTGGTGGTATGGTGCGGTTGCAAGGAGTTGAGGTGGGGAAGGTGGATGGGTTTAAATACTTGGGATCACCTGTCCAAAGTAACGGAGAGTGTGGTAGAGAAGTGAAAAAGAGAGTGCAGGCAGGATGGAGTGGTTGGAGAAGAGTTGCAGGAGTGATCTGTGACAGAAGGGTAGCTGCAAGAGTTAAGGGGAAAGTATATAAGACGGTAGTGAGACCAGCTATGTTGTATGGTTTGGAGGGGTGGCGCTGACAAAAAGACAGGAAGCGGAGCTGGAGGTGGCAGAGTTAAAGATGCTCCGATTCTCGTTGGGAGTGACGAGGATGGACAGGATAAGGAATGAGTATATTAGAGGGACTGCGCAGGTAGGACGGTTTGGAGACAAGTGAGAGAGGGGCGATTGAGATGGTTTGGACATGTGCACAGGAGGGAAGCGGAGTATATCGGGAGAAGGATGCTGAAGATGGAGCCGCCAGGCAGGAGGAGAAGAGGAAGGCCAAAAAAGAGGTTCATGGATGCGGTGAGGGCGGACATGCGGGTGGTTGGAGTGTCAATGGAAGATGTGGAGGATAGAGCGAAATGGAGACGGTTGATCCGCTGTGGCGACCCTAACGGGAGCAGCCGAAAAGAAGAAGAAGAGAAGATACGAGGAAAGTTAACCCTTCCCAGGAGATGGGAAAAGCTGGCAAGAGTATCCGTCCCCACTCTCTCTCCGCTCCCCTCCCCCGAAAAATTCAAAAACATATCCTTAGCACATACACAAGGAAGGGATAGGTGCATCCCAGAAACTTGGTTTTAAAAATTTTTTTGAGAGAGTAGTTCAGTGACAACACAGATATATATATATATATCTATATATAAAAACACACATATACAGAGACATGGCAGAAGCCAATAGACACCATAATTTTTAAAGAATTTATTTATTGAACATTTGAAGTACATTTGATCCATTTTAATATATACACTAATATTTTGTAAACTTGCTGTTTGCAGATTTCAATGCTTTTACTCTTTCAGGAATAGAACGAACGGGTTCTGAAATTTTCTCTTGTGGGATTTCTGCCCAGGCTTCACACAAAAGGTTCAGCAATTCTGCCCGTGATGTTGGTTTCCTGGACTTTTTCCGCAAAGCTCGATCCGATATGGCCCAGAGGTGTTCAATGGGATTCATGTCAGGAGACTGACTTGGTCATGGAAGTCGTTTAATCCCATTTCTGTCCTGCCATTCTTTGGTCTTTTTTGCAGTGTGGCATGGAGCTCCATCTTCCATGAACAAAGTGTTGTTTTTGACCATTTGACCAGTGGATAAGACAGGGAGAAGTCCATCCTCAAGGATAGAAATGTGTATCATAGAGTTGATGTTGCCAACACACTCCACAAGCTCTGACCGACCAGCGCTCCAGATTGCTCCCCACACCATCACTGAAAAACCACCGTGTTCGACAGTTGGCTGCAATCGGTTCAAAGAAAACTCTTGACTCGGAAGTCTCCAGACCGTTACGCGTCCACTTTCAGAAAATTGAGTAAATTGAAATTAATCTGAAAAAAATTACAATTTGCCAAAACTCCACGGGTCTGTTGGCCATCTTGTCAGCCCACTTCTTTCTCCTTTGAATGTTAGCTGGTCTAAGAAGAGGTTTTCGCCTAACTGCTCTCCCATCGTAGCCCAGTTGATGAAGGTACCGCATGGCAGTTCTTGAGCTAACTTGGACCTCCTCTGCAACATCTGCTGTCTCGCAACAGGGAGTTTTCTCAATGGACCGCTTGACAGCTGAAAGACACCTTTCTGAGGGCCCAGATCGATCAGAACATGAAGCTGTGGATTCTTTACCTTCGCTGGTGAATTGCACAATCACCCGATTGACTGTAGAAAGCAGAATGCCAAGGTTCTGAGCTAACTGATGCTGGCTGATTCCACCTTCCGATTGGCCAACAATTTGTCCTCTTTGAAATCGCAAAGGTCGTTACGTGTGCTCCCTGGGTTTGAGGCATAGTTAATTGTCATACATGACCCAGGAACTCGTTTCTGCAAAGAAGTTGTTGAATATTATTTCAAATCACTGAGTCAAAACTGCGTTATACAGATGAAATGAATAAATTTATGGTGTCTATTTACTTCTGTCATTTCTGTGTGTGTGTGTGCGTACATATATATATATATATATATATATATATATATATATATATATATATATATATATATATATATACATATATGTGCACAGTATATGTATATATACTGCGTATATTTCGGCTTCTACAAAATGATTTTGACTATCATCGTAATCTGGGGATTCTTGATCAGAAAATTATTTGTCAAATTCACTTTCTGACGAGTCAGAAGCGAGTTGTGCACCCATTATCTTTTGCGTGCTGACAATCTTTCCCTCGATGATGTCATGACAGTTTATGTGGAATTGTTAGGGGTGGTACCCAAGGAGTTTGCTTTTTTAACTGTACCATCTCAGAAAATTATTCGAATGAAAAACCACGTTTAGTTCTTTGTTTATGACTTAAAAAATCAATATAATAACGTAAAAAAAAAATTTCTGTGTCTGTGGACCTTTTAGGTCCTTGTAAGGCAACTTATATTGTTATCTCTGGCACCCTGAACAAATTACAAATTTCTCGACAAACTCGCTCAGCAACCTACATTTGGAGAGCGTGGTGAGTATGGCAAGACATCTGATTTGGGTTGAGGGAAACATTCGTCCTGCTGTTGACTGAAAAATGGCTGATGATGATGATGATGATGATGATGATGATGATGATGATGATGATGATGATGATGATAATGATGATGCTGACATGGTTCAAATGCTGAGGGAAACCACACTGCATGGTTTGCAAACAGCAGATCTTTTCTTCACTGCTCCAACATTTGAAGTACATTATAACAGAAGTCAATCACATGTGGTGTGTTTGTCGTAACGTAAACAGCATGTAGCACGTGAGAGTAGTTACATGGATGTTTTCAATATTGGTTCTGAACACTGATCCAAAATTTATAATAACACTTACATTAGGCTGGGAAATGATAGCTGTTGATACCGGTCGGCCGCCATCTTCCCCCTCTCATATACATCAAACTTACAACTGCGACAGAGATATAGCTAAGGCACACTTTCATACATTTCATGATTGCACCATTTATTGGCCGTTTTCTTTGTGAAACGTAGAGTTTTTTGCTAGTTGCTGAGTGTCTGTGACTACTCATTTAACCATCATAGGCACAAAGTATTTTTTTTCTCTTTGCAAGCGGTCCATGATAAGGCAACACAACTTGAAACTGGTGGGTCGTGGCTTTGATTTGTTTATATTTTTGGGATAGATTGAAAACAATTTACTGCAGAGGTAATGAACTGTGTGGTCTGGATTGATTCTTCACCTGACTTTAACCCTTTGAACCCTGAGCTTCTTGGACTTTCGGCTCCCCCACTCTGGGATCCCTGGAGAAAAATCCGGCCGTTAGGGTATATGGAGGTTTGAATAGCAGCCAGTAAACTGCCTGCTCGGGTGTATGGAGGTTTGAATGGCGGCTGGTAAAACGGTCACTAAGGTTCAAATGGTTAAACACTTGGATTGGTAGTTCATAGGCAGGGTGATGCAGCAAAGAGTGCATCAACATCCCTCGGTTGGATGTTAAGCCAGGTGTCCCATCTGTTAGCATTAGTTGGTGGAAATTAAAGATCCCACTGTCTCTTTCGCCAGAGAGTAGACGCGGCAAGCATAGCACCCTGAGCTAACTACAAATTCCTGTCCTAAATTCTAGGTAGAAAGAGGTCTGGTCTTTCCAGATATTCCTTGACACTGGGTTACCTTACTTCCTATCTCAGAGTGTGGTTGTTGTGCAGCAGAAAATTCTACACTTTAAACAACTGATGTTGGCAGGTATTTGCATGTAACATGTGAACACTCATCTTCGGCTGGAAAGGCAACTATGTGGTTCATGTAGAAAATCAATACGTTCACATGGGATAGATAGTCATACAGCAAGACCGTCAGCAATATATGTAGAGAATGTCTTGCTGGTGCCCATGGCTAAATGAATGATTCCATTTTCTTTAACTTCTACAGGATGGCATTGTAATAATTCCAATAGCATTATTCTTCAGGTTGTTTGACTTTTGCAATTTTTGTGTATTCCGGCAATAGTTTTTGTGGTAAGCTAAGATGGCGGCCGTGCAACCTCCCACGGTTTCAGAAATGTTACATTATTTTCAGGTCAATGGTTTAGAGTGAAACTAAACTTCACCTAGGATCTGAAATAAAACAAGACTGTTCATGAAAATAATACCTTACCCCTGCAGTCTTGAAAAAAGGACAGATCGGTCTTTTCAACTCTTCCTTTGCATGTCCAAGCACAATCTACAGGGTGCTCCAAAAAGACCTGGGCAACTTTGGTTGTTAATATATTTAGTACCACAAATGAAACAATGATATCCTTTGTTTTATATGATACAGAAACTCACAAAGTTTCCTCGATTTTCAGGTCTGGTGGTTTATTTTAAAACAAAGTGGCGACTCCGCAGGAGAAAGCTCAGTGCGTTAAATGGTTCATCGAGACGAGATCCAACACGGAAGTTCAGCGTAATTCTCATACAAGGCATGGAAGGAATCCGCCATCTCAGACTTGTACCAGAGAGTGGTGTAAGAGGTTTAAGGAGACTGGATGTTGTCAGAAACATAAAATTACCAGTCGACCATGAACAAGTGCAGCGGACGTTGAACGAGTGCATGAATAATTTCAACAATGTCCCAGAAAATCAATGCAATGAGCATCCAGAGAACTAGGACTACCAACCATCACTGTGCACAGGATTTTACATAAAAGACTGAAGCTTTATGTCTATAAGGGGCAGATTCTGCAGGAACTCCAACCAAATGACAGACCCAAACACAAGGGACTTGCCTTGGAAATGCTCAGTCGCATAGAGGATGACGAAGATTACCTGAAAAAGGTCATGTTCGCAGACAAAGCTTGCTTCCAAGTATCAGAGGAGGTCAACTGGTACAATGTGAGGATCTGGGACTCTGAAAACCCTCACATGGTCATTGAACACATACATGATGGTCCAAAGATCAATGTGTGGTGTGTGTCCTCTCCATGACCCCTTGGTGGGTTTGTTTTTCTTTGTGGTGGATAGTGACCTCAACAATTTACATGAACATGTTGGAAGGATTCACCTTTCCACAGATTGAAGACCTGCAACCCAACATCATTTTTCAACGGGATGGTGCTCCTCATTGTGCCTTAGTCATTCGAGCCGTCCTAAATGAAAAAAATTCAGGTCGCTAGATTGGCCGAGACGAACCAACCACCTGGCTCTCTCAATCACCAGACATAACCCCCCTTGATTTTTTTTTGTGTGTTTATCAATGATGTTGTCGACAACACCAAGGTGGCAAACCTGCAGAATCTTTGTTCTTGGATCACATCTGCATGCACACTTGTGGACGCAAACATGCTGAGCTGAACATGGCAAGAACTGTTGTACCACCTTGATGTCCTGCATGCAACAAATGGAGCTCACATTGAAGTGTATTGATGGTGTGCACAAAATTGTATGAGTTTCTGTGTCATATAAACCAAATGGTATCGTTGTATCATTTGTGGTTCAAAATATATTAACAGCCAAAGTTTTCCGGGTCTTTATTGGAATACCCTATATATTGTTACGGCGTGGGGATAGATTGAGGAATTTCCTAGCAAAGTAAGGATTGTATAGAGTTGTTCAGTCCGTGGATGTGTAGGAGACATCTCAATGTAAATTAAGTAGGGAAACTTGAGCTTAAGTGTTACATGCCACCACCACAGTGGGGGGGGGGGTGCTGTCTTAATTAGAGAGGGATGAAGGCCAATTTCCCCCAGCATGTGATTGCCCCTGTGACCTTTTCCTATGTTTTTGCATTTACAAACAGCAATAAAATTACGTTCTTACAAACAACACAACAACACGCCACCGCTCCAAGTAGGGAGAAGCCCCGCCTTCCCAGCTTCATCCCAGCAAATCATGCCCCGGGGCTTATGATTGGTCAGTGTAACGTGGTGGGGGAGGGGGGCATGATGGAAGAGCGGACAGTTGTGAGATGACAAAGTTGGTGGAGGACACGATAAACTAAGAGGATCTCATTTTTGCTCTCCTCTCGGCATGATAAAATGGCTGCGCGATTCTTGTGTTTGTGCTGGTGAATTTGCTCGTATGATGGAGCAAGATGCTCATCATTGCCTGTTCGGCTGAACCGTGAAGTGTGTACCTTTCTGAGGAGGGAAGAAGAGCGTGCTTCATGGCCTTATCACGGGGCCTCAGAGATCGTCCAGTCATTTGGTCGAGGAGGAAGGTGGGCGATCATTGTGAGCAGACCTCATGTAAGAGAGGAACATTCGGCATATTCATTCATGAGAAGAAGCCGCACGGCGGTTGGTGAGCCCTGGCATTGAATATTGCCTCCCAAATTACCTCACATATGTTTTCCACGCAGAGAGCGGCTCGGCCATTTTGGGCGCATCTTCCCACGCAGGACGAAGCGGCTCGATCGCAAAGTTCAATAGAGACCATCTCTGGACAAAGCTAAGTGCCAGAATGAAGGGAGGATTTTCTTTTATTTTGTTTTCCCTTTGTCTGTATTAAAGTCTGTGCATTGAGGCGCCTTGACTTTAGGTTTTAATTGATCTCACGTTTTATTATTACATTTTTAATTATTACCTTCGCAAACTTCGTTTGACGAAGGTATTGTATTGACCCCTGTGTATTTATTTATTGGAAATATGTGTGCGGACAACATTGCGCAAAAACTGCTGGACCGATTTGCATGAAATTTTCAGAGATGATGTGCAGTTACTCAAGGACGCCAGGCGAAGCTTTTGGAAGGAGCAATCGGATTAAAGGTCAAGGTCACGGTCACGAAAAGATCAGAATCGTTTTTTCGTCATAACGCGGTACAATTTTTATCCGAACTAGTGGCTGCGGCGAAGGTATGCGCTCTACGAGTGCCCGTTCTAGTTACCTTTGTAAATACTTAATCTATTTTCATTAAACCCCCATGTTTATTTTAAGTTGCTTATGTTGTCTATCTGTCGTGGGTTCGAGTATAAACCCATTGTGCTTCTGTCCATCTGCTCCGTCCATGCCGCCCTCGTCTCCCAGCGACGCCATAATCTCCAAGGATCACGTGTTCGCCTCTAAGGAAAACCGCTCGGCGATCCGGCCTGGTCGGTGTTAACCGCCCGTCCATGACAATTGGGTTGGGGAGATTAACCGAACCACCACGGCCGCGGCAATATATTAGTTTTGTTTGTGAACTTTGAATAACAGGTGTGATGGTAAACATATGCTAGGTACTGCCATATTTGTCTGAATGCTGAATCTCACAGTTGCTCTGCTCTCAGCAGTGGCGTATCGAGGAAAAATGACGCTCCGAGCGAGATGTCAAATTCCCATCCCCTCGTAACTCACATGCTGAATTAAACACAAAGCCCAATGAAATAACTTTATAACAAATCAAATTAGGTGCAGTACATTTGCTAAGTAAACAATTAAAGTTTGTTTTCTGCCTTTATAAATGGTCATCTACTATACTAAAAAATAGAATATGTTTGTATGTATGTGTGTTTGTTTATGAAATGAGAAATTGACGTTATCCAGTGACCTTGACCCCGTGACCTTTGACCTTGACCTTGATGCCCCTTATGTCCGTTCCCAAGGATCACATGTGCCAAGTTTCATCTCATTCTATCCAACGGTTTGCCGTCTATAAAGGACAAACAAACATGAAAAATTGACGTTTTAGTCAATTTATGACGTCATAACTCGAAAAACCGGAAGTCGAAGTGAATGTCGTCAATCAACTTGTGTCATTTAATTTTGATATCTGTCGAATGGCGTTGGTCCCGTCTCGATCGATGAAATTGAGAAATTGAAGTTACACGGTGACCTTGACCCCTTGACCCCGTGACCTTTGACCTCGAACTTGACCCCCCCCCCCCCATGTCCGTTCTCATGTCCAAGGATCACTCCTGCCAAGTTTCATCTCATTCCATCCAACGGTTCGGCGCCTATAAAGGACGAACAACAAACAAACACACATACATACAACAATATTCTATTTTTTAGTATAGTAGATGACCATTTATAAAGGCAGAAAACAAACTTTAATTGTTTACTTAGCAAATGTACTGCACCTAATTTGATTTGTTATAAGTTATTTCATTGGGCTTTGTGTTTAATTCAGCATGTGAGTTACGAGGGGATGGAATTTGCATCTCGCTCGGAGCGTCATTTTTCCTCGATACGCCACTGCGAGAGCAGAGCAACTGTGAGATTCAGCATTCAGACAAATATGGCAGTACCTAGCATATGTTTACCATCACACCTGTTATTCAAAGTTCACAAACAAAACTAATATATTGCCGCGGCCGTGGTGGTTCGGTTAATCTCCCCAACCCAATTGTCATGGACGGGCGGTAACACCGACCAGGCCGATCGCCGAGCGTTTTCCTTAGAGGCGAACACGTGATCCTTGAGATTATGGCGTCGCTGGGAGACGAGGGCGGCATGGACGGAGCAGATGGACAGAAGCACAATGGGTTTATACTCGAACCCACGACAGATAGACAACATAAGCAACTTAAAATAAACATGGGGGTTAATGAAAATAGATTAAGTATTTACAAAGGTAACTAGAACGGGCACTCGTAGAGCGCATACCTTCGCCGCAGCCACTAGTTCGGATAAAAATTGACCGCGTTATGACGAAAAAACGATTCTGATCTTTTCGTGACCGGTGACCTTGACCTTTAATCCGATTGCTCCTTCCAAAAGCTTCGCCTGGCGTCCTTGAGTAACTGCACATCATCTCTGAAAATTTCATGCAAATCGGTCCAGCAGTTTTTGCGCAATGTTGTCCGCACACATATTTACCAATAAATAAATACACAGGGGTCAATACAATACCTTCGTCAAACGAAGTTTGCGAAGGTAATAATTAAAAATGTAATAATAAAACGTGAGATCAATTAAAACCTAAAGTCAAGGCGCCTCAATGCACAGACTTTAATACAGACAAAGGAAAACAAAATAAAAGAAAATCCTCCCTTCATTCTGGCACTTAGCTTTGTCCAGAGATGGTCCTATTGAACTTTGCGATCGAGCCGCTTCGTCCTGCGTGGGAAGATGCGCCCAAATGGCCGAGCCGCTCTCTGCGTGGAAAACATATGTGAGGTAATTTGGGAGGCAATATTCAATGCAGGGCTCACCAACCGCCGTGCGGTTTCTTCTCATGAATGAATATATGCCGAATGTTCCTCTCTTACATGAGGTCTGCTCACAATGATCGCCCACCTTCCTCCGACCAAATGACTGGACGATCTCTGAGGCCCCGTGATAAGGCCATGAAGCACGCTCTTCTCCCTCCTCAGAAAGGTACACACTTCACGGTTCAGCGAACAGGCAATGATGAGCATCTTGCTCCTACATACGAGCAAATTCACCAGCACAAACACAAGAATCGCGCAGCCATTTTATCATGCCGAGAGGAGAGCAAAAATGAGATCCTCTTAGTTTATCGTGTCCTCCACCAACTTTGTCATCTCACAACTGTCCGCTCTTCCATCATGCCCCCCTCCCCCACCACGTTACACTGACCAATCATAAGCCCGGGGCATGATTTGCTGGGATGAGCTGGCAAGGCGGGCTTCTCACCTACTTGGACGTGTGGGTTGTTGTTGTTGTTGTAAGAACGTAATTTTATGCTGGTTTGTAAATGCAAAAACATAGGAAAAGGTCACAGGGGCATCACATGCTGGGGGAAATTGGCCTTCATCCTCTCTAATTAAGACAGCACCCCCCCCCCCACTGTGTGGTGGCATGTAACACTTAAGCTCACAGTTTCCCAACTTAATTTACATTGAGATGTCTCCTACACACTACCACGGACTGAACAACTCTATACAATCCTTACTTTGCTAGGAAATTCCTCAATCTATCCCCACAGCCGTAACAATATATAGGGTATTCCATAAAGACCCGGAAAACTTTGGCTGTTAATATATTTGAACCACAAATGATACACGATACCATTTGGTTATATGAACAACGAACTCATACAATTTTGTGCACACCATCAATACACTTCAATGTGAGCTCCATTTGTTCATGCAGGACATCAAGGTGGTACAACAGTTCTTGCCATGTTCAGCTCAGCATGTTTGCGTCCACAAGTGTGCATAGCAGATGTGATCCAAGAACAAAGATTCTGCAGGTTTGCCACCTTGGTGTTGTCGACAACATCATTGATAACACACAAAAAAAAATCAAGGGGGGTTATGTCTGGTGATTGAGAGAGCCAGGTGGTTGGTTCGTCTCGGCCAATCTAGCGACCTGAATTTTTTCATTTAGGACGGCTCGAATGACTAAGGCACAATGAGGAGCACCATCCCGTTGAAAAATGATGTTGGGTTGCAGGTCTTCAATCTGTGGAAAGGTGAATCCTTCCAACATGTTCATGTAAATTGTTGAGGTCACTATCCACCACAAAGAAAAACAAACCCACCAAGGGGTCATGAAGGACACACCCACACATTGATCTTTGGACCATCATGTATGTGTTCAATGACCATGTGAGGGTTTTCAGAGTCCCAGATCCTCACATTGTACCAGTTGACCTCCTCTGATATCTTGGAAGCAAGCTTTGTCTGCGAACATGACCTTTTTCAGGTAATCTTCGTCATCCTCTATGCGACTGAGCATTTCCAAGGCAAGTCCCTTGTGTTTGGGTCTGTCATTTGGTTGGAGTTCCTGCAGAATCTGCCCCTTATAGACATAAAGCTTCAGTCTTTTATGTAAAATCCTGTGCACAGTGATGGTTGGTAGTCCTAGTTCTCTGGATGCTCATTGCATTGATTTTCTGGGACATTGTTGAAATTATTCATGCACTCGTTCAACGTCCGCTGCACTTGTTCATGGTCGACTGGTAATTTTATGTTTCTGACAACATCCAGTCTCCTTAAACCTCTTACACCACTCTCTGGTACAAGTCTGAGATGGCGGATTCCTTCCATGCCTTGTATGAGAATTACGCTGAACTTCCGTGTTGGATCTCGTCTCGATGAACCATTTAACGCACTGAGCTTTCTCCTGCGGAGTCGCCACTTTGTTTTAAAATAACCACCAGACCTGAAAATCGAGGAAACTTTGTGAGTTTCTGTATCATATAAACAAAGGATATCATTGTTTCATTTGTGGTACTAAATATATTAACAACCAAAGTTGCCCAGGTCTTTTTGGAGCACCCTGTAGATTGTGCTTGGACATGCAAAGGAGAGTTGAAAAGACCGATCTGTCTTTTTTCAAGACTGCAGGGGTAAGGTATTATTTTCATGAACAGTCTTGTTTATTTCAGATCCTAGGTGAAGTTTAGTTTCACTCTAAACCATTGACCTGAAAATAATGTAACATTTCTGAAACCGTGGAGGTTGAACGGCCGCCATCTTAGCTTACCACAAAAACTATTGCCGGAATACACAAAAATTGCAAAAGTCAAACAACCTGAAGAATAATGCTATTGGAATTATTACAATGCCATCCTGTAGAAGTTAAAGAAAATGGAATCATTCATTTAGCCATGGGCACAAGCAAGACATTCTCTACATATATTCTGACGGTCTTGCTGTATGATATCTATCCCATGTGAACGTATTGATTTTCTACATGAACCACATAGTTGCTTTCCAGCCGAAGATGAGTGTTCACATGTTACATGCAAATACCTGCCAACATCAGTTGTTTAAAGTGTAGAATTTTCTGCTGCACAACAACCACACTCTGAGATAGGAAGTAAGGTAACCCAGTGTCAAGGAATATCTGGAAAGACCAGACCTCTTTCCTACTAGAATTTAGGACAGGAATTTGTAGTTAGCTCAGGGTGCTATGCTTGCCGCGTCTACTCTCTGGCGAAAGAGACAGTGGGATCTTTAATTTCCACCAACTAATGCTAACAGATGGGACACCTGGCTTAACATCCAACCGAGGGATGTTGATGCACTCTTTGCTGCATCACCCTGCCTATGAACTACCAATCCAAGTGTTTAACATTTGAACCTTAGTGACCGTTTTACCAGCCGCCATTCAAACCTCCATAACCCGAACAGGCAGTTTACTGGCTGCTATTCAAACCTCCATATACCCTAACGGCCGATTTTTCTCCAGGGATCCCAGAGTGGGGAGCCGAAAGTCCAAGAAGCTCAGGGTTCAAAGGTTAAAGTCAGGTGAAGAATCAATCCAGACCACACAGTTCATTACCCTCTGCAGTAAATGTTTTCAATCTATCCCAAAAATATAAACAAATCAAGGCCACGACCCACCAGTTTCAAGTTGTGTTGCCTTATCATGGACCGCTTGCAAAGAGAAAAAAAATACTTTGTGCCTATGATGGTTAAATGAGTAGTCACAGACACTCAGCAACTAGCAAAAAACTCCACGTTTCACAAAGAAAACGGCCATAAATGGTGCAATCATGAAATGTATGAAAGTGTGCCTTAGCTATATCTCTGTCGCAGTTGTAAGTTTGATGTATATGGAGAGGGGGAAGATGGCGGCGACCGGTATCAACAGCTATCATTTCCCAGCCTAATGTAAGTGTTATTATAAATTTTGGATCAGTGTTCAGAACCAATATTGAAAACATCCATGTAACTACTCTCACGTGCTACATGCTGTTTACGTTACGACAAACACACCACATGTGATTGACTTCTGTTATAAATGTACTTCAAATGTTGGAGCAGTGAAGAAAAGATCTGCTGTTTGCAAACCATGCAGTGTGGTTTCCCTCAGCATTTGAACCATGTCAGCATCATCATTATCATCATCATCATCATCATCATCATCATCATCATCATCATCATCATCATCATCATCAGCCATTTTTCAGTCAACAGCAGGACGAATGTTTCCCTCAACCCAAATCAAGATGTCTTGCCATACTCACCACGCTCTCCAAATGTAGGTTGCTGAGCGAGTTTGTCGAGAAATTTGTAATTTGTTCAGGGTGCCAGAGATAACAATATAAGTTGCCTTACAAGGACCTAAAAGGTCCACAGACACAGAAATTTTTTTTTTACGTTATTATATTGATTTTTTAAGTCATAAACAAAGAACTAAACGTGGTTTTTCATTCGAATAATTTTCTGAGATGGTACAGTTAAAAAAGCAAACTCCTTGGTACCACCCCTAACAATTCCACATAAACTGTCATGACATCATCGAGGGAAAGATTGTCAGCACGCAAAAGATAATGGGTGCACAACTCGCTTCTGACTCGTCAGAAGTGAATTTGACAAATAATTTTTCTGATCAAGAATCCCCAGATTACGATGATAGTCAAAAATCATTTTGTAGAAGCCGAAATATACGCAGTATATATACATATACTGTGCACATATATGTATATATATATATATTATATTATATATATATATATATATATATATATATATATATATATGTACGCACACACACACACAGAAATGACAGAAGTAATAGACACCATAAATTTATTCATTTCATCTGTATAACGCAGTTTTGACTCAGTGATTTGAATAAATATTCAACAACTTCTTGCAGAAACGAGTTCCTGGGTCATGTATGACAATTAACTATGCCTCAAACCCAGGGAGCACACGTAACGACCTTTGCGATTTCAAAGAGGACAAATTGTGGCCAATCGGAAGGTGAATCAGCCAGCATCAGTTAGCTCAGAACCTTGGCATTCTGCTTTCTACAGTCAATCGGGTGATGGTGCAATTCACCAGCGAAGGTAAAGAATCCACAGCTTCATGTTCTGATCGATCTGGCCCTCAGAAAGGTGTCTTTCAGCTGTCAAGCGGTCCATTGAGAAAACTCCCTGTTGCGAGACAGAAGATGTTGCAGAGGAGGTCCAAGTTAGCTCAAGAACTGCTGTGCGGTACCTTCATCAACTGGGCTACGATGGGAGAGCAGTTAGGCGAAAACCTCTTCTTAGACCAGCTAACATTCAAAGGAGAAAGAAGTGGGCTGACAAGATGGCCAACAGACCCGTGGAGTTTTGGCAAATTGTAATTTTTTTCAGATTAATTTCAATTTACTCAATTTTCTGAAAGTGGAGCCGTAACGGTCTGGAGACTTCCGATGCAAGAGTTTTCTTTGAACCGATTGCAGCCAACTGTCGAACACGGTGGTTTTTCAGTGATGGTGTGGGGAGCAATCTGGAGCGCTGGTCGGTCAGAGCTTGTGGAGTGTGTTGGCAACATCAACTCTATGATACACATTTCTATCCTTGAGGATGGACTTCTCCCTGTCTTATCCACTGGTCAAATGGTCAAAAAACACACTTTGTTCATGGAAGATGGAGCTCCATGCCACACTGCAAAAAAGACCAAAGAATGGCAGGACAGAAATGGGATTAAACGACTTCCATGACCAAGTCAGTCTCCTGACATGAATCCCATTGAACACCTCTGGGCCATATCGGATCGAGCTTTGCGGAAAAAGTCAGGAAACCAACATCACGGGCAGAATTGCTGAACCTTTTGTGTGAAGCCTGGGCAGAAATCCCACAAGAGAAAATTTCAGAACCCGTTATGTTCTATTCCTGAAAGAGTAAAAGCATTGAAATCTGCAAACAGCAAGTTTACAAAATATTAGTGTATATATTAAAATGGATCAAATGTACTTCAAATGTTCAATAAATAAATTCTTTAAAATTTATGGTGTCTATGCTTCTGCCATGTCTCTGTATATGTGTGTTTTTATATATAGATATATATATATATATCTGTGTTGTCACTGAACTATCTCTCAAAAAAATTTTTAAAAACCAAGTTTTCTGGGATGCACCCTATCCCTTCCTTGTGTATGTGCTAAGGATATGTTTTTGAATTTTTCGGGGGAGGGAGCGGAGAGAGAGTGGGGACGGATACTCTTGCCAGCTTTTCCCATCTCCTGGGAAGGGTACTCTTCCTCGTATCTTTCTTCTTCTTCTTCTTTCGCTGCCCGTTAGGGGTCGCGCACAACGGATCAACCGTCTCCATTTCGCTCTATCCTCCACATCTTCCATTGACACTCCAACCACCCGCATGTCCGCCCTCACCGCATCCATGAACCTCTTTTTTGGCCTCCTCTTCTCCTCCTGCCTGGCGGCTCCATCTTCAGCATCCTTCTCCCGATATACTCCGCTTCCCTCCTGTGCACATGTCCAAACCATCTCAATCGCCCTCTCTCACTTTGTCTCCAAACCGTCCTACCTGCGCAGTCCCTCTAATATACTCATTCTTATCCTGTCCATCCTCGTCACTCCCAACGAGAATCGGAGCATCTTTAACTCTGCCACCTCCAGCTCCGCTTCCTGTCTTTTGTCAGCCGCCACCGCCTCAACCAATACAACATAGCTGGTCTCACTACCGTCTTATATACTTCCCCTTAACTCTTGCAGCTACCCTTCTGTCACAGATCACTCCTGCAACTCTTCTCCAACCACTCCATCCTGCCTGCACTCTCTTTTTCACTTCTCTACCACACTCTCCGTTACTTTGGACAGGTGATCCAAGTATTTAAACCCATCCACCTTCCCACCTCAACTCCTTGCAACCGCACCATACCACCACCCTCCCTCTCATTTCGCACATGTACTCTGTCCTACTCCTACTGACTATCATTCCCCTTCTCTCCAGTGCATACCTCCACCTCTCAAAGCTCGCCTCAGCCTGCTCCCTACTCTTCCTACAGTATTGATGTCATCCGCGAACATCATAGTCCATGGAGACTCCAGTCTGATCTCGTCCGTCAACCTGTCCATCACATTGCAAACAGGAAAGGGCTCAGAGTCGATCCTTGGTGCAATCCCACTTTTACCTTAACCGGTCCGTCATTCCTACCGCACACCTCACCGCTGTCACACTGTCCTCATACATATCCTGCACCATCCTCCAATACTTCTCTACCACCCGACTTCTCATACAATGCCACAACTCCTCTCTTGGCACCTATCATAAGCTTTCTCTAAATCCACAAACACACAATGTAACTCCTCTGGCCTTCCTATACTTCTCCATCAACATTCTCAAAAGCAAACATTGCATCAGTGGTGCTCTTTCCTGGCATAAACCATATTGCTGCTCACAAATAATCACCTCTCCTCTCAACCTAGCTTCCTCTACTCTTTCCACACACTTCATGGCTGTGGCTTAACAACTTTATCTCCTCTGTAATTTCCACAGCTCTGCACATCACCCTTGTTCTTGAAAATCGGAACCAGTACACTTATCTCCATTCCTCCGGCATCCTCTCACTTTCCAAGATTTTATTGAACATCTGGTTAACAACCCCACTGCCATCTTCCTAAGCACTTCCATGCCTCCACTATAATGTCATCTGGCCAACCGCCTTCCACTCTTCATCCTCTTCATAGCAGTCCTCACTTCATCATTACTAATCCGCCGCACTTCCTGATTCACTTTCCTCACACCTTCTCCAACCTTTCTCTCTCAATTTTCTTCATTCATCAGCTCCTCAAAGTACTCCATCCACCTCCTCAACACACTCTCCTCGCTCGTCAGCACATTCCCATTGCGTCCTTATCACCCTAACCTGCAGCTACTCTCCAGCTCGGTCCCTCTGTCTGCCAATCGGTAATAATCCTTTTCCCCTTCTTTGTATCCAACTTCCATACAGCTCATCATATGCCTTTTCTTAGCCTTTGCCCACTCTCTCTTGCCTTTCGCCGCAACTCCTTGTACTACCTGCCTACTTTCTTCATCTCTCTGACTATTCCCACTTCTTTTTCCCAACCCCTTCTCCTTATACTTTCCTGTACTTCCTCGTTCCAACCACACAAGTCTGCTTATCTTCCTTCCTCTGTCCAGATGTCACACCAAGTACCTTCCTAGCTATCTCCCTCACTACTTCTGCTGTAGTTGCCCAATCATCCCACCCATCTTTACCACCTTCCAACCCTGTCTCGCCTCCTCCCTAAATTCCACGCAACAGCTCTTCCTCCTTCAGTCTTCCACCATCTGTCTTGCTTCACCCTCACTCTCTTCCTCAACCTACCTCCAAATCATTCCTCAGACCACCAAATCGATGCTGTCGTGCTACACTCTCCCCTGCCACACCTATAGTCTCTAATCTCTTTCAGGGTGCATCTCCTGCTTAAGATGTAATCCACCTGTGTGCACTTTCCTCCACCTTGTACGTCACCTGTGTTCCTCCTTCTTCTTGAAATACGTATATCCACTGCCATTTCCATTCTTTTTGCAAACTCTAACCACCATTTGCCCTTCCACATTTTGCTCGTATATACATATATATGTATATATATATATTTTG